>JAWNML010000046.1:2135000-2627264 GCA_035044125.1 Drosophila ochracea
AATCAAACTAAACTGAAAACTGATTAAAGAAAAACTTAAATTAGAAACGTAAAAAGTAAAATAATTTTAATCCCCTAAAGCCATAAAAAATGTGTATAAAAGTAATGTGTAATGTGATTTTTGGCAAAAGTATGTAACAGGCATAAGGAAGCATCTCTGACCCTTGTAAGTATATATATTATTAATCAGGATCAAAGTATATCTTTCCATTTTCTATATAAAAAAAGAAAACAATTATAATATTCAGAACCATTGAGGTATTTCTTCGTTGTTCGCGATTCCTAAATTTTTTACGAAATTCATAACTTCTCAACTACAACATCTTTCTTAATCTTTTTATATTCACATTCAATTCTTTTGATATTTAGGATTTGCAAAATAAAATTTAATCTCATGTTATATACACTGACTTCAGTAATATTTATGAACCTGTAAATCACTTTCTTCTAATTTAAAATCTTCATCTGCGATACCGAAATAATTAAATTCTTTGGGCTTCAGACTCCTTAATTCTCAGAACGGAGTCTTTCCCTTAAAGGCTTTATCTGTAAATTAATTCCAGTCACATCTGGTATAAAAGCGTTCAAATCTGTTTCTGGTCAAACGATTGCAAGTAAATTTATTAAATTAAATTTAATTCTGGTAAATAAATACCTCTATATTTCTTTTGTCACTTCTCCTGAAACAATTATCATCCGAAAATTATTTCTTCTGTATAATTAAATTGTATCAGAGTGTATGGCATGTAAGTCGATCCCTCAACTTCAAAGTCATCTTTCGACCGATTGTTCCTATGCCAGCTATGTAATCTTATGGTCCGATTATGTGGACTTTTGCCTGGTGACCTTAGTCAGTATCATATCTTGATTATTAATATAAGAATTTACTTCTTAATTAAAATAAAAACTCGCAATTGTTACAATCCATTTATTGGTTACACAAAATCAACACACGAGTATTCAAAAGTCACCCGTCGATCTTTGGCGTCATTAGCTCAAAATATCCTTTAGCCAAGTGAGCAGAAAAACGTTAACAATATCGTGGCCAATATTTTCATTTTGTGGCAGATATATCCACGGCAACGGCATAGCAGCAGTCATATTAAGCTGTTGCAGCATCAGCGGCGCAAGTTGCAGCAGCAAATTGTAGCTCATTACACAAACCAACCCCTTACAAAGTGGCAACAATTAATACAAAACTTGAAGCTAAGAACTGATGACTTATTTATATAATTTATTGGTTTGAATAAGTCGTAACTAACAGATTTATAATCAATTCGTTTCGATTAAGTAAATGCATCGCTTTAACAAAAACAAGTTGGTAGAAGCCATTTAAATACACCAAAAGTAAAGCTATGAATTGTCTGTCAACAACAATGACTAAATAAATACACTATTACCTGGTGTAGAGTTGAGTTATGAAAATACACAGAAATATGCATAAGACTTTACATAGTTATGTGCATTTCACAATTTTATTACTTCTTTATTATTTTTTGTTTTCTTATGTTAAATAAATTAAAAATAGATTGAACTTAATCTATGTACATCACAATTATGCGTGAACGACTATATTTATGGTGTTTTGAATACAATGAATACAAAAAGATGGCTCTTCACTTTGGTACTTCTCGGATGCCCCATAATACCGCAAGCAAATAGTATAATAATTGTAGAAATTATATCTAACGTTATTAAGCGACTCTGAAGCGTACGTTCGTATGTAGTTTTCTAAAAGTTTCGTAATCAGCTCGAAAGTGCGCACAAGACAATTGTCCAAGCAATTGCCACACGATTTTCTATTGTTGAGCATAGTGGGGATTGAAGGGCATTTGCTTCTCGTAGCCACCGGGCATAACGCTCGGCCCAGAATTAGCCATGGCCATGTCATATGTGGGGGGATTCATATTCGCAGCTCCAGCTCCTGGCTGCGGCATTGGCATGGGCGGATATGCTACCACATTCGGCTGCATTCTGCAATTAGACATAAATAGTAAGTGCATCTGCTGAACATATATGTATAAAGTGCTGTTGTAACTTACCCAGGCATTGGTACTCCAGGCATGGGCATGGGCATCGGCTGCACGCTCACGTTACTAAGGGGAGATATTTGTATATATATACATAAGTGGCTTGTATTTACATTATGTGTGTGGTATCTAGTATTTACCCCGTGGTCTGTGCAGGATATGGAGTTCCATAGGTGGTAGGCTGATAGGTTGTGGCTTGTATCTGTGTAACGGGATAACCGCCAGGCGCTGTATGTGTGGCCGATGTAACCACAACTGGCGCTGCAAATAAAAATGAATCAAAATCAAATTAATTACACGCATTGATGGTTGATTTTCATTTAGATTTAGTATTAATTAACCTTCACTTATTACACGGCCCACATTTAAGGATGCCTGTAAATCCCGTTTCATATATAACACAACTGTGATAATCACATACATTATAAATGCCAAACATAAACCAATCACAATTCCACCTGACATTATTCGTATATATGACAAACGCAGTCTTTGAGTTGACAATGAAAACTGCAGTTTACAAACTGTTCAGCTCACTCAAAATACTCGTATACACTTTAAAGTTTATAGTTTCATTAACGAAAACGTATATTTTTGTTGTACCCTGTTGTAAGCAGTTTCCAGTTGATATGGATAATATCAGGTAGCTGACAACATAATGTAACAATAAAGATATTCACGTGTGCTCTAATTTAGATAATACCAAAATGTTTTCATTTCCATTTTCTAAGTGTACTTTTTAGTGCTCTAATTAGCAAAAGCACAGAATTTTTCCATTTATACAAATTTTTAAAAGAATTAAAATGGTCGGAATACACTGATGGGAATATATATATTTTTTGCACAATTTACTGAGTGTCTCAGAGTCGAATAATTTCACCTCAGCGGTTGATTATTTGTCTGTCAAGTGTTTTTCTCATTAATTAGGCCACTAACAAAGGTGGTAATAGAATAGACAGTTATCAAACAACCACTCTAAATAAGTAGAACACTCAAAATGAAATTCTTTCCTGCTTTCGAGCTGGCAAGAATGAAGGACAGTCTATTTACCCAAAACTAGAACTAACCGTTTCTTAAAATGATTCAGAATCTGAAGTCAAAACAAATTGATCAAAATACTTAACTGATAACACAGACAAACAGTTAAAGATATGAAATAAGCCTCAAAGTATTTAGCATATTTTTGAAGTAGAACTCTATTATTGGAATACTTTAGCTTCTGGGCGAATTTAAAACACAAGATAGATCGATTAAAGAGATACAATGGTAAAACTAATTAATCATAATATCGAAACATCCATTTTTGTCTAAAATGAGCACGCAATGAACGAATGAATGAAGTGTTCAAGTGCAGGTAACCCATTTGTGTGAACATTTTTATACTTTTCCAAAGTTATCAGTTCAACTGATAAGCAATATGTTATAGAATATAAATAGTGGGTTAGAATTTCAAAAGACATATATTTAATTTGTTGTTATCAAACATTTGGCGTATTTATTTATATTAGTTATAAAAAAAAAACACGTTGACAGACCTGGACCCTCTATGAGCTCCGATCGACGTTTGCGTCCTCTTGTCAAGAATACCGCCCAAGAGGTTAAACAAAATATGGCAAATGTGAAAAACAGTATCCACGCAAGACCGGTATTATCCATGGCTTATTTTAAAAATCCAAATGCAAAACAATACGCACTGCGCAACAAGCGGGAAACAACTAACAAAATGCACAACTTAGGCTAGCGATAACAAAATGCGCAAGTCATTCAATGAATGGCAATTTCTAGGGTAATTCATATATGGACAATCTTAACAATCATAAAGATAACTACACAGTTACAAATCTTGTAGTTAATTCTAGTTAAAAAAAAATATTTACAATGTTTTCAATAGGAGCATATTATTAGTCTTGAAAGTTTAAAGCTTATAGCTTTAACTGTATTGCTGTAATATTAAATTGAATTTTTTTTATTTGATATATTTATATGTTCATTTCATTGATCTGATTTTTAAGATATTAAGAGATTTAATTAATATATTTTTAATTTCATTTTCTATTATTTTGTTTATTTTAGATCGATATTTGCTTTTAATGTCATTAGAAGTAATTTCAAACAGTATATTTTTTTTCTTTAAATTAAAATTGTCTTCAAAGAACAGAGATAATTGTCCTACAACTTACTCATATCGGTTAATGATAAAACACGACGCTGGCGACGCTTATAACGCACGAAATATGTAACCAAACCTAGGCCGAGGCCATAGCTGATCATCTTGAGGAGCAACTTGCAAATGGCCACAAACGTAAATGAATTGGAGGATATATGAAACTGAGCAAACTCGTAACCAGTTCGTATTGTATAGTTCTGCATTTTAAGACAGTTGCCAGTTAACTGAACTGAATCCAACTATATAGTTGGATAATCCACAGAATTAATTCACTTTTGCTCTACATTATTTGAGCTAATGCGTGCTACACAAACTGATGAGTCTAATTACCTTATGAAAATAATTATTATTAGAATAATAATAATATTAATAAACTGAAGTGGTTCTCGCGATAAGCGACAAATAAAATGTCATTTTCAATTTCAATTTAAGATAGAATATTTCTTACATATCCACTTTGTAAAGGTTTGCTTGAGGTAACAATTTGGTTTTTTTAAAAAAATATTTACATTTTTCCAGCCATAATTATAATGATATCACTTTCACTGAACTCAATTTCATTTGCTTTTTCGTCATTTGAGGTTCGTTAAAATCTCTGTCTATAAGCCGGGCATAAGCAATGGCCAATGCACTAAGAATGAGCAATGTAATTATTTCGTTAACAACACATTTCCAATCGAGATGCAGTCGCTGTGTCATATATGACCAGTATTCGATTTCAAAAATAGATGCATTCATCTTGAAAGTTTTAGTTGAACTCCAAAAATGTACCCAATCGAACAAATTATATGCAAAATATATGTATGACAAGTAATACTCAGACATTTAATACCTTTATTGAGTTATTGCTCACTCATTTGATTAATTTGCGTAATTTTTCTCTTTCTATGGACTCGAGAGAAACAACAAAATGTTCATATGTTCAATAGTGAAATTGATGTCGGTTCCATTCTGCTATGGTATTTTATATGTATACCAGAAACTAGACAATTTCCAAAAATATTAGGAATGACTATCAAAATTGCTGAAGGACACAAAAATCCAAACATTCCCGGTATATTCCGACAATCGCAATCAATGCAAGCAATCGCGACAATAAATAAAAACAAATTTCGAAACTCGCAGAACAAAATCTTCTCTTCTTCTCCAAGTTGCCAAGTTTATTCCATTTTGCCAATAAGTTTCAACAGATGAAAATTGATTTAGTTTGGGTTAGGTTAGGTGATTTTTGGTCAATAAAACCAACACAATTATGCCAGAATTGATACCGTGTTCAGATTCTACTCCGTTTTCTTGAAGGTATAAATCAATTTTGTTAACTGAGAGAGGCAAATTATCGTTTAGAAAAGGGGCTTAATGTTTTGAAGATGTATCTTCTTATGTGCTTTATTAGCTCATGCAGAAATGATGCTCGGAGACATTTGTTTACAGTGCTCTGTGTTTATTTCCGGCCTGGTTTGGCTTCCTGTATTTAAAATGTATAAATTATGCTAATTTATCAGATCAGCTTGCAGATAATCAAGGCAGGAAAGAGGCGTTCAGCTGTCCCTCAGTTTCTCAGTTTATTGTTTTCTAGCTAGTTTGTTGACTATACAGTTACCATCAAATTTTTGGTAGCCAGTCATCCTTATCAGACTGATAACATGTTGCTGAGCTATCTGCTGTGCAGATATTTGCAACAGTGTGTTACCAATATCGAATTTGTTGATATCGCGAAAGTGGATCTGATGCCGCAAAACAAACAGAGTAAACGTTGCCGTGATAATAATAATAATACCAGCTAATAATAGGTGGCAAAGAACAAATTAATTTTTGCATCAATATTTTATGGGAATTCCTAGTAATCAACCTTCACAGATTGGTAACTTTTCTAGCTTTTAAATTGTCTAAGATACACGACTCTATCGATTGACAAAATCAGGTATTTCAGGCAGATTGGTTTTGGGGTTCAATATACGTTTGTACCTTCGGCATCAGAGCATATAAACACACAACTTATTGATTATATATATATCAAATATTAATCATCTATAAAACTCACAATTTCTGCTTGTTGCGTTCCGTTCATTGAATAAATAACTACAGCTTTATGTACACAGCCCACAAACACTTGTATAATCCAATTACTCATTCTTTACACAAATTATAAATTGAGCACGCTAAAAACATAATAATGTCATTTCTTATTTATAAATATATACGAAAATAAAATCTTAGATATTTACTATTACAAAATTCAGCATGTTGTGTTTGTTGTCGACGACGCTTACAGCAGCTAACACAGAAATTTAGACAACAGCAAACAGTTATCAAAACAAATACACCAATAACAAAACACATAAAGACTTTATCGCCCGTAGCGAATGGATATTTATGAATATGATGTCCATCATGATGAAAGAGGCCTCTCTCAAAATCGTTGACGTACACCGTTTCATCGCCAATGTGCAAAGGCAACTTATTTAAATTTGACATTAAAATAATACTTCTAAGCGCCAGTCGAGCAAAAAAAAGTGAAACGCGTTTAACGCAAACAACGCGACGACTGCAACTGAGACAACATTTGATTGGCAACACCGCTTATAGATTGCTCGCAGTGATGCTATAAAATTGGAAATACCCTAGAAGTGATGTGCAACAGCATTAATGGGAAAATTTGTAAGAATCATTTGTAAAAAAAACCAGTTTTTCTTATATTATATATACATCTGCGGACATTTTCCGACACCCGATTCGAGTTTTATGCAACTCATTTTTGGTGACAAGATCATGGCCACTGCAGGGAAACCCGCAAACGCATTTTCAAGCCGGTTTTTTCAAATGCCAATGACACGTTTGTCATTACGAGAATGTTTTGAATTAGCCTTTGCAATTCAGAACTTAGCTAAAACTAAAAAGTCAGTGTATTTACAATTATGTTGGAGCTAATCGTTGTCAATTACAACTTATACAGAGTGAAATGCACCAGACACAAGTTATTCAAGCCACTATAAAAACAAAAACACAGGCAACATAAGCTGAGAGTGAAAATTGATCATTGTGTTCCTGATCATTTGAATCATTTGCATTTAGATAAGTATAGCTTTCGTTATAGTTACAGTTATAGTTCTAATATATAGTATAAACTAAAAGCATAACAAATTCTGCATGTGCCTCAGTAATGCGTTCGACTAACACAAACTGAGAGCTGCAACTGAGACAAAACCTGGTTTTCTTGAAATACGTAAATTGTAAGTCGATGAATCATTTATATGCAAAATTATTCATCGATTATGCGGAACTGCTAACAATTTTGATTTACAATTTTAATTCTATTATCACGGATTTATAAATATAAACATTGATTGTGCATTGAACAAAAACTTGTGATTCCTGAGAAAGGAGACCTTATCAAACTGATAACCGTATCCGTGACTCATTGGCAAAGGCAATCCAAATTGTACAGAAGTTAACAACGTAAATAAATGATAATAGTAATAATGAACTACCACTTCGTACTCTCTCTCTCTATCTTTTTAATATATCTATAAATTATAGTTTATTGGAACCAATCAACAAGTGCACTTTATGTTTATACTATTCAAATAGTATGCTACTCAAAAAGTACAAAATTCGTCACGATCAGAATTAAATTATATAAACAACAAGTCATGTTTAATAATAATGCAAGTAACAATAACCTGAAGTTTACAAATCTTTTTCTGAAATTTAGAAAAATCTACCTTTGAATTAAGAATAGGAAAACCCCGATTTTAGAAATATTAATAATAAGAAGAGCTATTCTTGGCGCCAAAAGATTTTTTGCACAGTCTGCTAAAAGGCCACAAGTCTAAAATAATTGTCAGTGTCCAAAAAACTTGGGCTCTTTGAATTACTTTTTATAGTTAAAGTTTGGATTGTTTAATAATTATTGCAGACTGCATACGGTCGGAAAAAGTAAATTTATCCAGATTCCAGATATCCAGATGCACTGGTTAGGTTTACGTTTCTCTGTAGTATATATATATAAAATGCATTCATCACAAGGACACTGATTCAGATAGTAAATGCCACATTACTCACCGGCTTGTCGAAAGAGTTGCACATACATTTTGGCAACGAAACAACAGCGAATGAAATGAATAAATGCGAGTGTTATACCGACTATGAGTATTAGCACGGCCAGTGGCAGAAATGCCAGATAGTCCATTTCGCTGCACTTATCGAATTCGTATTGTATTCATATGTCTATATATACATAGATATATCCGTTCAGCTCACAACCAAATCACAAATGCAAATGATTTGCAACCAACAACTGCAATGCGCTTTGGCACTGGACTAAGCCATGTGTCCAAGAATAAGAAGAGAGGCAATCGAAAGAAAAACAGTTGCCGATAAGAATCAATGCAAGAAACAAATAGAAAATAAATGCGAAAATCAAAAACAGTTGCTTGTGTCATCCAGCACTGGGATAAAGGACACAAGGACCCCCTACAAACTGTACAACGCTTTTCAGCCGCAAAGAGGAACGTTAACATATTTATAGATTGTGTCTGTGTGTGTGTTACCTATTGGTAACTGATTTATTTAACTGTCATTTGAAGTGCTTGTCAGCGTCAGACAGAAGCAAAATTACGATGGAATTTTACTCTCAACTTGAATCAGTTACGTTCACTCATTATTTGCTCAGGTTGAATGGAAAGCTTTTCTGCACAAATGATAACAATCTGAGGCTAGCTATAAACATAATTATCACCAAATCTATAATTATAAATAATCAGATAATCAGTGCGCTTCAGACTGATATCAGACATAGTACACAGTTGTATAAATTACAATCCAGCCAAATATTCTATGAACATATAAATAATTTCTGAAGCTAAAATAGAGAAACTAAGTTTAATGGAAAATCTAAAAAAAAATATATACTGCAAATTGCTTATAATTGTACATTTTACTATCCAACTACATTTTACAGAACTGTACAAGTAATTCTTAAAAAACAAACTTAAAAAAAAAATTAAAATATAAACTCTATAAAATGCTACTATTGGCAACCAGTTGAATAATTTAATATTCAACTTAATTAACTAAATATATTTATGAAATTTGCTAACTTAACTTTAAAATAAACGAAACAAAAAATATTAAAAATTAAATTGATTGGTAAACCAGGAAAAAATATTGCAGATGTATAATTTACAATGGAACTCAATGTTCTGGAAATGTATCTGTAACTTTAAAATAAAAGAAACGTAAAAATTAAAAATTGACCGGTAAACTTTTTCACAAAAAGATTCTTTTTGTGGTACATGCTTACATATACATATTTTAAATTAAATTAATGGCATAATAATATCATTGCAATTCACATACGATTTTTCAGATTATTCACTTAAGTAAGTTCTTTAAAATTTTGAATTGACTGTCATTTGAAATGATTTAAACATTTTTCAGTATCTTGAGAAATAATATGAAAAAAATACAAACAATATTAAAAAGAAAAATGTTCTCACTGTTTTCAATGCTATGTTTATATTCTCATATTCAATATGTAAAATTTACCTATGAGAAATAATGAAATGAATATCATAATGTTTGGACATAAGCAAAATAATTGTGTTCATTCAAATTTACTTGAAGTAAGCAGAATTTACTACTTAAATATACATTTTTTATGATAATTTATTTATAGCTTTAAATGTATTTATTTAAATGAACTTTATCTACAATAATAACATTTGCATTCGAGCAATTCAAGTACTAAAATGTCGGCAAATTTGATAAGCGTCAGTAGAAATGCTCTCAATGAGAAATACAATATATGCATAATAGATTTTAAAATCACAATAAATGTAATATTCCAGTTGAAATTCATTTTGTTTTCTTTATCTGCATTTCATTGTTTGTTTTGTTTAAATCTTTAACACGTTATCAATGTATTATTTGTTCAGTTTATAAATAAAACAATATGGAATACTTTTCTATGATCTCGTATATTTAAATATTTCAAGCGTTCCCACATTTCAAAAACACACAAAAATTTTAATAAATTATTCCATATTTTTAATTAGTTTTAAAAATAATTATTTGCATAGCACAAACACAAAATTAATTTATTGCTAATTGTTTCTTAACATTATAAATGAAGGTAAGTTAACTAACTAACAATTGTCGATGGAATAAGACGATTGATTCTTATGCTTTTTGATGAGGCTGCATACGATGACCGTCAACATGGCCGTAAAGGCGACGAAAAACAAGCAGATCAGAACAATTGTGGAGATTTCCAGATCCTTGTCGGTGTGTGCCATTGTAAATATGATATAGGTATATATATTTATGTAAGACTATAAATTCGATTGGTTTGCATTTATTTTTAGTTAAATTTCACTTTTGGACTACGCGTTGTGCATCTCTTTAAAGGTGATGAGTAAATAAATCCGATGGGTGTTTATGGGGTACGCTTTAAAGCATTCGGTCGGCTAACTTGGCATTTATCAGATAAGATATGGCAAAGCCAACTACATGTTTGTGACGTCAAGTCTTTTAAGGAATTGATTAACCCAACACGCAGTAGACCATAAAATACTAAAGTGGACTCTAAATTTACAACTGCCAATTACCTGATCGATTATAATAAGTATAAAAAAGCATTTGTTTTTCAGCACTTGCTCAGCCTGGCCGAATAGAATCGGGTTAAACCAATAGAAGTCTTGACCATCTCGTATCGCCACCGATAAGCATTATTTATGTAGATTATCCCAAATACCGCAACGTCTGCTGACGTCAACTGTGATCAACATAAGATCATAATTATGGGCGACAGCAGTAAAAACAATCACAGAAATTGCCACGGAGGTCTCTCAAGATTGTAATAAAAAACTTAAAGCGTATTTAATAGCAGTTCGTCATCATTTTAGATAATCTTGTATAATGAACAATAAAATAATCTTGATAGTTTAATGTAATCAGCTCTTTTGGATTCTCAGGATTGAGAATAAACTGTATTTTAAATATATGTTTTTAAATATACAGAACAAATTGAACTGAAATTTAGATAATCGTCAAAAACAATCAAATTTATGAACTAGCTAAATGTTTATTTATTGTGAAACGTTAGAATACTAAGAGTTTTCCTTAAATTTCGATCGCTGTGGCATTTTACGAGGGGTGGCTGATAAATTATAGGCTCAAATAAATAAAAAATTATTTAAATTATATACATAAATTTACTCAAAAAAAGTAATATAGGTGCTGTTAAAGAAAAAGTTTAAGGCTACAAAACTGCCATGCCAGATAAAAATATAACAGCCGTTCTAAATATCTATTGAGAAAATGTATTAGGCAGAATTTATGAAATAGCAATTTCATTTTTGTTTCATAAAATAAGGAATTTCGGATAATTTTCTTCCATTTTTACTTAACTTAACTCGATGGAAACTTGTTATGATTAATTGAAAATACATGAAAACCAAATCGAAAAATCAATTTGAAATCATTGCATATAAGTTCAGTACTGCAATGTGCGACAGTGAACATGATATGCTAAAATCCCCAAAATTATTCAAGTACAAATCTAATTATAAAACAGAATTTTAATAAGTATGTTTACTCGAATTCTATATTTAAAATAATTCTAATCAATTTATTAACAAGTGGCATCATAGCGATCTTAAAGGTGGACTGACGTCGAAGATAGGCAATCTATGAACTAATGTTAAACATAAATAAAGTTTAATTCAAAGTAAATGTCAGCGATTACGCATAATAATCTGAATAGTAACACAAACGACAAAAATTATTTGTGTCAATCGAGATAAGATTTCACTTATTTCCACTCTGCAAAATTCCATAAAAATCAACTATCAGGGCGAAAGGTCTTTGAATGTATACAAATTTTTGATAGAACTTTGCTTACCGCTAGTGACAAGTGTTCCGTTCTGCGCACGCATTTTACGCACTTTAATAATTCGCAAAATAGCTATTAATGTAAGAATACAGATCACTACAACAATTGGTATCCAAACGCCGCAATAAATGTAAACCATGTTGAAGTCTAAAACGAACGCGCTCTTTTAAGGTGTTCGAAAGTTGCACTTGTACTGAACGATATTCTACACATGCATTGATTTAAAGGTTTTACTTAATTATCAAGTAAAAAAAGAAAATTGAGTTATCTATAATAGCACTTTTTACATACATCAAAATAGAGTACATCATTTCTCTACAATATTTGGGGCATGACGAAAATGCAATACAGTGAAATCTGTTTAACTCAAGTATGAAAAGTATCCCAAGTATGAAAAGTATAAAACCATTATTTTGATAATGTATATTTGATATCATAGTATCATTTTTGTCTTCTAAAATTCCAAATTCAGAAGTAGAACCCTTGTTCGAAAGTTTCACTTGCGTTGAAAGGTTATTCCCTGAAGTAAACAATTTTAAAAATACTTTTAAAAGAAAATAATATATGTTAATATTAGGAGAATTGAGAAAATGTTATATATAATACTTATTAAATAAATAAAATATATAGAATTGTTCTAAAAGACAACGTAGCAACATTTTTGTATAGATCAGAAATGTGTTTTTTTTTATTAAGAAACGTATGAAAAGTGTTCTTTTCTACCATAATTTCACAAATTCTTCTTCATATTCTTTTCTGTACAGTGGTAGATCTACAGAGAAGTGCCCATAAAGTACATAAATTTATAAGCCCTTGAAGCAGACAGCATTTATGTAAATAAATAAAATTTGGGATATTTTTACGCAAATAATATTCAAATTATTTCCAAACCAAACCGAAAAAAAATTATGCAATCATTGATCTCAAATATCAGAAACGTTATAGAGCATTTGAATGTGATACAATTAAATTTATGACGGAGGTCAGGCGACTATGTCACAGTCGAATAAAGCCATTAGATAAGATAACACACAATAATTAGATAATTATTAGTCATTTCCTATATATACATATAAAGGCATAAATATGTATAGCACAAGGGAAGATGAATTGTATTTTTGATTTCTTATATTATAATCAAATAATTGATGAAAAGGTTTCGATGGCATGTGGAGAGAACTCCGCTGAAACTAATTTCGCCAATCAACCATAAATATCAAAGCACTGCGTATGTATATTGTATATAAGACATATATCGATTCTCGTACGACAATGTTTACGAAAGAGAGTGTCTAACAATTTCAGAAAAAAAACAAAATCAACAAAAAAAAAACTCCGCGTAGACACAATAAATGAGATTAAGTCATATCGTAAATGTAATGAATGGACAAGAAAATGATACCCAAACTTAAGCCCTGTCACACAATATGCACAATTAATTGTTAGTCATGAAGTTATTGAAGAGAAACACGAATTCAGTATAAATCATATCAGTAAAACCACACCCTCCTCTCCTCACCCCATCCCCTTTCAGTCCCACAAGCATGCCATCATCACTGGCCAAATGAGTCATGGGAAGAGAGGAGAGCTTTTGATACGATTAGCAGCACTCACTTGAAAGTACCGCTCCGCGTCGCTTGCTCGTGCAGCAATATCCGCAGCAGCTCATCACGAGAAACGTCAGAAGACAGAACATGAAAATGCCCCAGAAATCCATTGCGAACTCGTCGAAAACTTCGAAATTATCCAGTGCCTGGTGGAATACATGAAATGTAAAAAAAAAAACGTTAAAAGAGAGAGGCGCGTGTAGAAATTATGACAGACTCACGTTAATTGGCTTCTATTGCAATCACAAACGATATTTAAGTTATTAATTATTAATAAAATTCCACTTGTTGCAGTTGTGTCTCTCTTTGTTATCCTCTGGTTAATGCATCGACACGTGTCAGTTGGCAATGGTTAGAGCACGGTTATTGCGTTTAAGCGTTAAATGAGTTTCGTTGGTTTAATCAAACTTTATAATACGCGTTATCTTATCTATTATTGGGATTGAGATTGCGCTAATCTGGACTACCCGTCAGTTGGCAGAGCTGCTCCGCCTTAAATAGCAAGCGTTCAGGGGTCGTAACACAACACTGACTAGCTGTACTTTGTTTAGTGCCCACAATAACAGCTGTGCGATATCGATAGTCTATCGGTATATCGTGCGGCATTTTATATGGAAAAAACAACAGGAAAATATGGAAAATAATTATTGTTAGTTATTGAAATTAATACTGATATACTCTGGAATACAGAACACCAAGCCGATGGCATTTTTTAGTGCATTTTGTGCAATGTATCGATAGAAAACACAAAGCTTAGTGTTTGTTAACAGTACTACGAACAGTTATACATACTGCTTTGCCATTTTTATCATGGCGATTTCTTTTTGACATTTGACTACAACTGGATGCACGTGTTTTTTTTCGGGCTGAAATCTGTGCTAAATTAAATAGTAATATCAAAGTAATTCCAAAATCAAAATCCAGCACACACAACAACATATTAATTTGCACATTGCGTACGCGTGTGTGCGTCTCTCTCAACTTGCAGATGAATCCAGAGAAGCTGAAGAAGTTGCAGGCGCAGGTGCGCATTGGCGGCAAGGGCACCCCACGCCGCAAGAAGAAGATTGTCCACTCCACCCCCGCAACCGATGACAAGAAGTTGCAGTCGTCGCTGAAGAAACTGTCGGTGAACACCATACCTGGCATTGAGGAGGTGAACATCATCAAGAACGACGGCACCGTCATCCACTTCAACAATCCCAAGGCGCAAGCATCGCTGCCAACGAACACGTTCGCCATCACCGGCCATGGCGAGAACAAGACGATCTCCGAGATGCTGCCCGGGATTTTGACGCAATTGGGCCCCCAGGACATTAACCAGCTGAAGAAGATCGCATCCGAAATTGCCAACAAGAGCAGCGCTGCTGGTGGCGCTGCAGCTGGTGGCGTTGGCGGCGCAGCTGCTGCTGCTGCTGCAGATACCGGTGACGATGATGTCCCCGATCTGGTCGAGAATTTTGAGGAGGTCGCCATTGCCGGTGCCAGTGCTGAGCAGTCCAAGAAATCTGGTGAAGTTGCGGCATCTGCCTAAATCCACAACTACAACCAAAACACACATACATTTTAACAGTACACACATATACACAAACAAAACGAACGAATAGGAGTAGGGAGAAGGAAGTGGACGAAAACATACAAGTACTTCTTCTTTCAAGTTGGGGGTCATGTCACACACACTAATAACAAAAAAATACAAAAAATAAAGGCATCCAAGTGAGCTCTAAGAAACAACACAGAAAACCAACATAAAAGATATAATAACTATATTAATATATTAAGGGTATTTTCAAAACTTAAAACTACAAAAATACTAGTTTATAGATGGAAGCGCGCTTAGGCGATATTATGTACAACAACAAATATATATATATATATATTATGTATTTTCAAGCGATAAAGCACGTTTCCATTCCATTCACAGACACACACATTCACGTTCAGCGCATTCTCTTGTTTTTTGCCTCCCACAAAAGAAAAGCAAACATTTACATACACACATACATAAATAGTTTTACAGTTTTTACGTTTCCAATATTGTATATGATGAGTGCATGCACATATACACACTTATATATGTATATTCAAAGTGATGCGACAAAGACAAACACTCCAGAATAAGTCATTGCCAGTTGTGTGCGCGGGAGCAGCAGCAACCATTTGTGATGAGAGAGCGTGTTGAATATATATTTTTAGCATAAGCATTACTCTTCTTTCCTCCTACTCCTCCTCCTCCGTCAGCCCACACATGGAATACATAGGAACACAATATGTAAGAAGAAAGCAGAAGCCTTGCTAAGAGTTTTATTTAATAACCGTTTCACAAACCCGCCGCCAACTAAAAACCGATTCATTTCTCACCCGATCTGGAAAATAACCTTTGATTTGTAACATTGGGAAACAAACCGTTGGAAGCAAGACTCTTTGGATGGAAATTACAATGGACGCAAATCGAAATTGTACCAAAATTGTTAAAAACATTTTTATAATTTGTAAACTATTTTTTTAGACTATCATACACATTAAAAAGAACTGTAAAAAATACAACCAACTCATTCATTCATTCATTTGTTGTAAGCATTTATTTCTGGCTTGCATAACTCATTTAATGCCGGCACACGCACGCACAGACGCACGCACGCACGCATACATCTCTGTGTGAAGGCTTATGCATGTGAGTGTTATGCCTAGCAACGCCTTTTGGAGTGAAGAGCGCAAGAGAGAGAAATCAGGTGGGGAGAAAATCAGAAGCACGAGGCAGAGACAGAGACAGAAACTTGTTGACATTGAAATTTTAGCATTAAGCCATGAGCAGCTGTTTGGAAGTTTTAACAACTTTGTCTTAAAGCCAGTGAAATTAAATTATTAAACAACTGCGTCGTTTTACACTCTAATACAGATGAAGGCGTTTAAGAATGACTACAAGTTATCACGGAAACATATACGTAATTATAATAAAACGAGCAAAACTCAAAGGTGAGAACTTTCCACATACAAATAACACATGTGTGCGTAATATTTCTTTATTTGTTCGTTAATTGTACATATTTACAATGAGTCATGTTCCAAAAAAAGTTAAAATATTCGGCTGCGAAGTTATCTAGTAACATTGCGGTTAGTTCGCTTATCAAATGGTGCAAGACCTAAAAAAAATCGCAATAAATGCTGAAAAAAAAGTCGTAAGTATAATCAGAGAAAAATGCTTAAATTAGTTATGCTATAACAATTTTGCGGTTTTTCGTTGGCTGCTAAACCACCTCCACTTCCCCTTTTCGATCAAATTGAAATGTGCCGCGCACTTCGATAACAATGTGCTGAATTGCTATCGATAATTGCCGCGCAACGTTGCCACTATGCAGTCCGACACGCTGGCAACGCCACGTCATTTTACGTGGCTTGCAAAAAGTCAGAAACATTTCGGAGGCATTTACTAATTATGTACATATGTATGTAATTTTAGTGAATGCAGCTCATAAAAATTCAATGTGCATAGTGCAAACACACAAACAGCAATAAAAACCATACGTCGCTAACACTGTAAGTAGCCGCATAACACAAAAAATCGGCGGCCGATGGCTGCTGCTGCAACAGGAGTCAATTTCAATATCAAAACAACCCTTTCACTTTTAATTGCAATTGAAATTGCACCCAAATGAAATGGGCAAAAGGGCAATTAAATTCAATAATCACCCAGCTAATTTTCGGTTTGTTATTCAATTATTCGCCAATTTGCAAAAGAACAACAATATTAAAAAGCTTTGCCTGGAATTTGTTGTGTTTTGGATTTGTCAAAATATGCAAAACACACACAAACACACACATAATAAATGTGTGCATTTTGTGTGCGTGTGGGCGCTAAAAATACTTTGCTTCAGAATTTTGTTTTGAAAGCCAACAAACAAAGAGCAGCAAATACAACAAATTTTTTTTTTTGCTTTTTGTGTACGTCAACAGAAATGGCTTACATAAAAACAACGAAAACAAAACAAAATTGCATTTTATCTCTGCCAAATTGCGGTACTTTTCACAAGGCACACAGAAATTCCCACCTGGTAGGCAACCATCTTAATTTCATATCAGCTGATGCCAATTGCTTGTTCTTTCTGCAACAGCAGCAGTAACGGTTATTTCGTGTACAAATGCAATTGGACAAATGACTGGAAGTCCCCTCTGTCTCACTCTATCTTTGTTTCTCTTCACTGGAAGTGTGTAATATTTTGCACGCATTTCATCAGTCAATGAATCGTATTTCATCAGCAGCTGTTATAAAGGTGGCGTTTCCCGCGATGATCATCTTATTTCGTGAGCGAAATGAGAACTAAGCGGACGTCGATCAAAGCTCAGCTAAGACAAATTGGCGTGGGATAGGTTAGGTTTTAACTGTAAAATATACTCTAGCCCAACATTTATTAATATTCACCCTCTTTCTCGTTCGTTCCCGTAGAAACATACTGCATGTTCAGTCAGACATATACACACACAGAAAGGCAATGATTCCAAGGATATAAATATTCGCCAACTTTAGATAGACTACCGCAAATATGAACAATATGCAGAGCGCAACGCAACCCAACAATGTGGGCGTGGGCATTAAGAGCGCACGCAGCAACATTTTCACAGTCGATGGCCTGCCCACGCAGCAGATGCAGCAGCATCAGCAGCTGACCATCGACTACTCCAGCATCCGAGGCAAGGATGTCCTTGTCCAGCCCACAGACGATCAGCGGCAGCTGCTCAAGCGACGCATCCTCGATCGCATCGCGGACAGCTGCGGCGAGACAATCTACGAAATAGGAGTGGGTGAAGGTAAGCGATCAGTAATGCTTCAATGAAATATATACATTTTTCTATATATATATATCTATATAGATATATATATGTATATATATATATAAATGTATAATTATACAGTTTCCTTACGAATCGGAAAACAATCCATTAAATATTGCGTTTTTTTCAAATGTCAATTTTTAATATATGAATTTGTAATCCCCCTATAGATCAGTATTGTTATATATATATATATATATATATATATATATATATATATATATATATATATATTTTTTTTTTAAAGAAAAATATCCAATAAGGAGCGAAAAAATAATACCACCATCGACGCACTTTATAAAAATAGTTTATTTATTTCCAATTTTCAAATATTTTTTTATTTAATTTTCTTCTTTCATAAAATTTCTTAAATAAGTTGAAAAGTGTCAAAAATAATTAAAAATTAAAAAAAAGACACCTTTGACAGCATTTCCTGTGTGAGTGGTGCTATTATTTTGCTCGCAACTGTATATACATATATATTTAAATATATAAAATATTGGGTAATTTTACTCAGGGAGATAAAACAGAACAAATCATCTGCAAACCGTTCCGCACTCATTTTATTTATTTCCAACTCCATTAAATTGTTGAACTATTCCTATCCTCAGCATACAGCTCCTGAAACCATCTTGTATAATTATACGAAGAGTACAGTGCTTGCGCTCAGTATTTCAACTAGCTAAAATTTGAATCGAGATAAAATGTTCTTTAAATTATCGAATATGATATATCAATTCAGTGAAATATGAGTTAAAGGTTAGCTAGAATTTAGACATACATTTTTATTTAATTATTTGAATTATTCATTTGAAATTGATTTGCAGAAATATTTATATTTAATGTTAAACTTTGTAGCAGGGAAATACTTTTATTGCTCTTGCCATAGTAAATTCAAGGACTGATTTAAATAGCTGCATTTCCAAGCACTAAACATATAAGAATTGCATAGATTCTTCATCATTTCATCATGTTAAATTTATTGAATAAGTAGTAGTGAAGAATAAGGGTTATTTTATTTTTGATTTGTTTTAATACTTTTCCTTGCATTTTTGTAGTTTTAAGATGTTAGTTTCAAGCAAGTCGTTTATTTTTTTAATAGTTTATATTATTTTTAATTAAACGAAACATGGACTTTTGTGTCTTTAGTTGTAAAATGCGATGCACATAAAAGTGGAAATTGAGTTAAAGAATTGATTTGATGTTCTTATAACAGATGGCAGAGATAGCGGCCTGAATGCGGAGGAGTTTGAGGCATCTGTGCAGACACTGCGCCAGCTGGCCGCTGACATGGATGCGGACCTGGTCAATCTGCGCGAGCGACCCGTCGAGAAGGGCAAAACGGCACAGTTTCTAATACGCAAGCATATAGACACCACGGACTTCATGGAGATACGGTGAGTGGCGACAATTGGATGGATCTGAATGTAGATGTGGTTGTGGATGCACTGCAGCAGTAACTAACTCTTTTCTCTATCGATCTCTCTCTGGCAGCGTTGCGGTCGTTGGCAATGTGGATGCTGGTAAATCGACGCTGTTGGGCGTGCTGACACACGGCGAACTGGACAATGGGCGTGGCCATGCCAGACAGCGCCTCTTTAGGCACAAGCACGAAATCGAAAGCGGTCGCACCAGTTCCGTGGGCAATGACATTCTCGGCTTCGATGGCGTTGGCAACGTGGTCAATAAACCGGATCACGGCCACCTCGACTGGGTGAAGATATGCGAGAAGTCCGCCAAGGTCATCACCTTCATAGATCTGGCGGGGCACGAACGCTACCTGAAGACAACCGTGTTCGGCATGACGGGGCATGCGCCCGACTTTGGCATGCTGATGGTGAGTGAATCCGACAACATCCAACTGCCTTAATCCCTTATAAATTAGTATAATGTGTCTGTATTCTTGTAGATTGGCGCGAATGCTGGCATTGTTGGCATGACGAAGGAGCATCTTGGCCTGGCTTTGGCACTGGCCGTGCCCGTCTTTGTGGTCGTCACCAAGATCGACATGTGCCCGCCGAATGTGCTGCAGGATAATATGAAGCTGCTCTTCAAGATGCTCAAATCGCAGGGCTGCCGTAAGGTGCCGGTTGTGGTGCGCAGCCAGGACGATGTGGTGCTCAGCGCCACGAATTTTGTCAGCGAGCGCCTCTGTCCCATATTCCAGGTGTCGAATGTGAATGGCGACAATCTGGAGCTGCTCAAGATGTTCCTCAATCTGTTGAGCACTCGCATGGCCGGCTCGGAGGATCTGCCAGCGGAATTCCAAATCGATGATGTGTATTCGGTGCCGGGCGTCGGCACCGTTGTCTCCGGCACCTGTCTGCAGGGCACCATCAAGCTGAACGATGTCCTCATGCTGGGCCCGAATGCCGTTGGCAACTTTGTGCCTATCACCATCAAGAGCATCCATCGGAAGCGGATGAATGTGGAGCGGGTGCGTTGCGGCCAAACGGCCAGTTTTGCGCTGAAGAAAATCAAGCGGACGTATTTGCGCAAGGGCATGGTGATGGTATCACCGGAACTGAAGCCGCAGGCCTGCTGGGAATTCGAGGGCGAAATCCTAGTGCTGCATCATCCGACAACGATCTCGGCACGCTACCAGGCGATGGTGCATTGCGGCAGCATCAGGCAAACGGCGTCGATTGTGCGCATGTCCTGCGACTGTTTGCGCACCGGCGACAAGGCGCGCGTCAAATTCCGATTCATCAAGCAGCCGGAGTACATACGCGCCGGACAGCGTCTGGTCTTTCGCGAGGGACGCACCAAGGCGGTGGGCAACATACTGCAGCCGATGCCACATGCAGCCGCCTCACCATATCGACCCAAGCCGGCCAAGATGCAGTCCCGTGCCCACAACGGTAACAACGGCAGCGGCAGCAACAGCAGCAATAATCAGCAGCGTCATCACGGCCAGGGATCGTCGTCAGCAGCATCACAAGCGGCGGCCGGCGGCAGCAGCAAGGATGCAGCTGGTGAGGATCAGAAGCCGCAGAATGGCGAGCGACGCGAAGGCAGCCGACGGGGTGGCAAGCGGAAACGCAACAATCGGGTGCAACCAGCAGCGATGCCCCTCAACGGCAACAGCAGCAGCGCCCACGTGGATGCCACGCCGATGGTGGAGCCACCACCAAACTAGAAATTTATACTTGTATTTTAAAACACAATCTGTTCCAAAATGCATTTTGTGTGTATTCAAAAAACAAAAACAAAAACAAAAAAACATCTGTTAGTTGTTAAGCTCAAGCTCCTCCCAAGTATTTGGCGAAACGGTTGTGCTAAGAATGTGAATCAAGCAGCTGCTGTTTGCTACAGTGAGCACTCGCGTTGAGCGACATTGATCACTTTGTATGCTGTGCGAAATTTGCAAGTGAATGAGAAATAAATATGTTTTTTGATTTCGTCCATGTCTAGTGTTAAAGTCAACAAAATTTTGAATTTGAATTTGTTTAATTTTTTCTGATGATTTCGTAGAAGTTTAAGAAACATGATTTTAATTGGATTTAATTCTTTTTACTTTACACAGATGCTGTGTGTTGCATGCTGTGTGTTACTCCTGACGTTGAAACGTATTTAAATTTGCATAATAAATTTACAGTTTGAAAAACTAAAAATTTTACACCAAAACTTTTTGCATTAAATTGTTTAATTTATAACCCTCAATTTAGAGCTTCTCGAACTAATACGCTCTGGGCAAGATCGACATTTTTTGTGGCATTAATTCGAAAATTGTTACTTGCCACATCTGAGAGGCATAAAATGGGAAATAATATTATAAATATCTATTTATTTCTAACAAAAATTCTCCAGTTCGATCGTAAATTGTCTTGTTCGTATATAAAATCATTGACATCGGACTTCCAGATCAGCTGGAATAATCAAATAAAATATGAGTTCCTTTATGAAAAGTTTATCTGCGAGTCTATATTGGTGCTACAGCAAATCTTTAAAATATATTTTTTGAATATATTTTGGAAAACATTTATAAAAGCTAAAATTCCCCTTCGACAGAAATGACCTGATCTCCGATCTCTCTTATCTTTATCTATATTGATTTTCTATTAAAGCTTAAAAATACTTTTTTATATATATTTAATTTTCGAAACTAAAATAAATTCACTTTTTACAAGAAGAACGCTTTCAACCAGACCAACTCGCTTTAGGTACAACGGTTTCCAGGACTCGAAGTGCTCCTCCTGCTTGTCAAATTTAACATTATTTAAGCAATAATAATTGACATCCTTAACAATTTATGTTTTTCGTAAACCAGTTATTTCTGTTCGACCTTTATTAAAATTAAGATTTTTTCCGCTGCATAATTTCAAATTACAGCGCAGAATTGGTTTTTAAAAGGTCTAATTCAAAGTTTGCTGCTGATGAAAAATAAATATATTTTTAAGCATTAAAGTCGCAGAATTAATTCCATGTTTGGGTTGCCAACGATTGTTTAAAAGCGTAAATCCATTTAAAGTAAGCCAGTACAATTTTATAGTAGTAATGCAAGCTGGTCGAATGAAATCAGCTGAAGAATACTGCGAATTAAAAGTCTATGCAACATGATCTGAAAGGGCCACAGTTTGATAAAAGTTTTTTCAATTTGCAGCTATTTTAGATATTTGAAACAGTGGCATTAAAGTTAACTTACTCAAAAACTCGACTTTAAGCTAAGCCAGCAATCAAAACTTGACCAACTAAGATGTTACTTAAAAAACTAAAATGTGGAATGTGAAAAACTGTTAAATATTTACTCAACAGGCTTTTTGCCTGTTTAAATTTTAAGCATTGTATTTCTTTCAGATTTCAGAATGCAAAAAAAATTGAGTACATCATTTCAGCTTTGCTTGGTAAATTTTGTTTATGTTCCTAAAGTCTTAGCTACATGTAATTAATTAATTAATTTTAGTTATTATTTTTTTGTATTCTTCAGCTCCTTTTTGAGGCCCTCCAGCTCCTGCCTGACATTGGTCTTGAACATATTCATAAAGGATCTGCAAGAAACAGAGAAACCAAATCATGTCTCAATGGAAATGTGGGCAATTAATTGTGGACCCACTTGAATCTCTCGGGGCTCATCTCGTGGAGACCTCGCTCTCTGGCCATGCCCTTGGTGCGATACATGAGGGAGACGACCAATTGGGCTGCGCGTCGCATCGGATAGCTGTCGGCCATACGCTGGATGAGCTGCTCATTGTTGGCCAAATAACGCATCAGGAGTCGCAGCACCATCTTTTCTTATAGGTCCTAAAATTCCGTATCTTTATATTTGCGTATCAGTTGCTGTTTGAGCTTCAGCTGGCTGCGCAACAGTTCCAAGCGTTGCAGTTGCTCCTCCTTGTTGTAATCGATGCCCGGCAACTGTTTAATTTGCTCGCGCGCCGATTCAAAGCGTTTCTGCAGCTCAAAGATCTGCGTAAAATGTTGCAAATAAATGTGGCAACAATTCAACAATAATTAAACTTTATTTATGCCACTCACCTTGTGATTGCAGTCCTGTGATTCACGGAGCTTAACTGTGTTCTCGAGAGGATCTTTTTCTACACTGCAAGCCGAAACAACGAAAAGAAAATAAGCATTGCTTCTTATATAAGCATATCTAAGGAATTTCATCAGTTTTCCTCCCTTGTCAACACTTAGTATTTATTTTATTTTGTTTGTCAGTTTATTGCACTCATTGCTACAAACTCACTCACACCTTTTGTCAACAATAATAGCACTGAACAACACTTACCAGCGCACAATATCGTAGATGATCGGCAGAATTTCGATGTCCAGCTGGTCAACTGTCAGAGGGCCGCCGATGCCGATTCCGATGCCGTTCGATGTTTGTGTCTCCTGCGAGACCGTTGTTGTTGCTGTTTGTGTGTTTGTTGCTGTTGTTGCTGCTGCTGCGGTTGGCTCGAAGGGTGAATTTGATGTTTGCACCAGACCGTCGGCGGTTAGTGTCGGTTTTCTGTCCTCGATTTGATTATGTGGCGATAATTCCATTATAATTTCAGCGTTTTTCATTCAACGCGTTGTTTGCTCTGCGACAATTTATGTTGTGGGTGCTATCGATATATTGCCAGCTATCGCAATTGCAAACGATTCTGTAGTGCTGTAAAGCGCGCTAGCGCACAACTGGCAGCTGACGCGCCTTATTTGAATATATCCAAAGTTCC
The DNA here is from genome assembly GCA_035044125.1 of Drosophila ochracea. NCBI lineage: Eukaryota > Metazoa > Arthropoda > Insecta > Diptera > Drosophilidae > Drosophila > Drosophila ochracea. The sequence goes on from JAWNML010000046.1 coordinate 2,159,686, forward strand.
CAACTGAATTTATTGCAAATTTATCTTATTTATTTATTTAATGCAAACCAAAGTCGATAACAAAAGTACAATAAGTAAAAAATAAAATAAATTCAATTACAAATTGAATGTAAATTTAAATTATTTATTTTTATTTATTGAGACAAAATGAGACAAAAGATGTTGAGCATTTCAATATTGTTAAATGTGCTAATTTAGATATTGATGCGTAACTTGTGGTAGATTTTTTTTTAACTAAATCAGGTTGTTGAATAAACTTAATTGAATTATCAAATTAATTTGGAATAGATAATTAATTTTCATTCATATTGTGCGAGCCCTCTTCACGTGTAAAACTTTACAGACGTCTTCTAAAATATTTATTTATTTAATTGACACATTAGGCTTAGTGAATTACTATAAGAGCGTAAATAAAATGACTAGCATTGTGTTAATTAATTTTAAATTAGGAAAGGGTATTTTTGTTAGTCGCTAATTGAAGCCACTAAAAATTCATATTCATGATATATTAATTAAGACCAAAGTCGGCAGCCATTTCTTACCCCAGTTGTTGAAACATGTCTGATCAATATCTACATATTTAAATGAATGTACCATGTATGAAAACATACAATTTTATTACAACGAATTGCGTCTTTGACTTTCATTGTGCAAAATTAATTAATTTCACTTGAAACCTTGCTATTGATGGCAATTTAAAAACAATTGAAAAATATTCAATTCGCCCGCTGTCATTGCCATCAATTGAAGAAATGCACAGAAAGCATTAAAAAGATAACATCAGACTTAAGAAAACCAATTTGGTTTGTCTTATTGTCATTTTTTTTATTGATTAAGCAGCAATTTCGGTGACTTTTCCCAATTATCAGTTAAACTTTTAATTAACACAACTTATGAACGAAGTCAACAATTATTTAAAGTTAAACAATTATTAAATGTCAAAAATTAATTCGAATTAATTAACGAAGATCCGAATTTAAGTCACTTAAAGCCACATTTAAACGAAGTCATATTGTGGACCAATCAGAATCATTTGTGCCTCATGTGAATGTCTGATCCAAAGATGATTGGCCCTTAAATGCTGATGATTTGACATATGTATGTGATTGCTAAGAGTAAAACCGTTGATCCAATGGCAGATGCAGCGAAGTCGATGCTCTTAGTTAGTTAGTTGTTGCTCTTAAGAGCAACAGCTGTTTAACTGTTGCGCTTATTTGTTGATATTTAGTGTTGTGTGTGAAAACGAAGGACAGCTTCGACTTTCCAGTGCTATGTTTTTGTTGTCAACTGTATTTCCCAGCTGGCATACGCATGGCATTATCATCATTTCTTTGTGTGCCTGTCCCGTTCTCTTACTTCTGCGGTAAACGAGAGCGAAAGAGAGCGTCAGACGTCAGTCAGCTGGTTAAGCGCAGAACATGAGCTAAAATTTATATTAACGTGTGTTGTTCGCTCACCAAAATCAGTACGTTTCCTTCCATCGGTTGAAACATAAGTTTTTTGTATCAGTTTTTACATCAACATCAATCCAACAAAGCGGTCAATCGATAACGACAATCAGCAGCAATAACACGTCGGCAATATTTGTTTATCAAATAAAACAAAAAAAAACCCAAAGCGGCTAAAAACAGAGTTTCTGCTCTTTGTTTTTTTTGCCGTTCATTAAGAGTGCGTGCCAAAATACGTCATCGACGCGCGCAGCAAAAGTGCGAACAGCAACAACAACAATAACAACAGTAAAAACAGCAGCCATTGAAAGCTTTTGAGTGAATAGCTCACAAACACAAATTAACACACACATATACATACGCAGATTAGACATATACATGTAACAAGTTTGAATTGAATTCAATTGCAAGTGCAGCATAAAAATCGAGCAAAAAAAATACGCTTTGTTTGAAATAATTAATTTGTTATTGTGTCGCTCGTCGGCAGCATTCGCAGTGAAACGCAGCAGCAAAGGGTCAGCTAAAGCCAAGCGCGCAACACGTGTGTGCGAGCGAGACGACGCTAGTAGTGCTGGTAAAGCGTTTTGATAAAAGGAAAGAAGGCAAAAACAAAAGAGACAATACGACGTCGCTGCAGTCGTAATCAGAATAACAGCGGATAAGAAAACGTGCAAAACAGCTGAGCAGCAGATGGAACAAAAACAAAAACAATTCCAGCAAATCCCTTTTAATATTTAGAAAACAACAACAACGATTGTCAATTAGAGCAGCAGCAGCAGCGAACAACGTCGCAGCAGAGCAGTCGCAGCAATCATCAGCTCTTATCGACTACAATCAGCATCAGCTCAGCAGCAGCAGCAGTCACCACAGTCGCAGCAGCAGCAGCAATCGCAATCTCTCTCATCGTCCCGTGTCCGTCGTGGTCACAAGTTGTGGGTTTTTTTTTTCGTTTTATGATCGTCTCGTTGTCGTCGTCGTCGTTGTCATCGTCGGCTCGCTCGGTTTTTGGTGCGCTGAATTCGGAAACAGAAAAATTGAAACTGTAAACTGTAGTTTCCCGCTAACGGCGAATATTCGTGCAACTCATTGATATTTTAGCCTCGTGTCCGTGTTGGTTGGCGCTCGACCAAAATTCTGGCCACACGAAAAATGCTCGTCTCTGAGGGCTTTTCGAAGCCTCGCTTCGTCGGTCTAAAAGTGCTCCTATAGCGTGTAAACCATCGCAAAAAAAATAAAATAAAATAAAGGATACTAATTGGCAGCAAGCAAAATAATCAATAACAAAAATAAATCGCAATTGTAAAAAAATATATATACATTTGGCGATCGGCAAAGCAAGCAAATCAAACGATAAACTCAGTTCGATTGTTAATTTGAATAATTGGCTTTATAGCTCAAAAGCCCGTTTCGAAATTTACAAAATAAAAAACTGAACTGCTACAGAAAAAGGCTCTAATAAAAAAAAAAACTTTATACAAGCATATAGCAATTCACACATTCATATATAACAAATATAACTAAAATACACACTCACACAAATGTAAAAGAGAAATAAACGACACACAAACGTGAATAAGGCTTTAAAAACTTTATCAGTCTGCTGCACACGCAGACAACACACACACAACACAGCAACGGCTTCTATAATAGCATACATCGACAACTGTTACTCTCTCTGTGTCTCTCTCTCTCTCTCTCGTCTATGTGACAAGCGATTAAAGTTTAAGCAGTGGGTAAAAATATTAGTGCCAAAGCTCCGCAGCGATTTGTACAGCAAACAGAGTAAAACCGAAGCGCGTCTGGAATAGTTGTGCCCCTCTGTTGCTAACAAAAGAATGAAATACAAATATAAAAAGAAGTGACAGAAAGCGTTATAAACAAAAGTGTAAACCAAATGGAATATTTCATTGTAAAATTTTTACATTTCAAGAACTCTGCGAACTACTTGCCGAATTAACAGCAATAATGTTTGCCATCTGACAGTGCCCACTAAAAAACCAACCAAACCGACAAAATAACTATAAAAAAAGAAGTGAAAATATAAACAAAGTCGCACAAGTGCCAAACCATCTGGTTCCCCTCGCCCCATAAGAATGTCAAAAATCAGACAGTGTGCCCCATAAACATAATCAAAGTTCACCTTTGCTAAACAAAAAGGAACCCAAAACTTGCAACCCGTGTGAAAGATTCACTCCCCGCTGCAGATCGCTAGAATGTACGGATTAGTCTGACGCCAAAAAAAACCCAACCAGCAAATCACGCCCAAAAGAGGAAAGGAGGAGAAGAAGAAAAACGGAACAGGTGGAGAATAAGTGTGGTTCAACTTTGCATCATCCCCCGAGAGTAAAGCGAAACTTAGCGATAAATGGAGAAATCTGTAATCCGGCTGCAACGCATGTCCAATGAATATCAGTCGCAATCGAGCTATATGTATCTGCGAAACAAGATGCTGTTAAAAATTGAAAATACCCTACTTCGAAGCCATCGTCAGCGTGAGACCACCGGTATCAAGAAACTATATAATTCGTTTTTTGTGCTGTTTTAATTGATCAAAGATCGCGTTGTCCCCCGCCCGAAGAACGCACAACAAAATTTTTTTTATATATTCAAAAGAAAAACCATACATAAATATAGTTGCAAAAATTATTAAAGCAAAATAAAATACTATAGATATTATTTGGTTGTTAGTTGTTATCCAATATCCAAGTGCTGTGCTAAGAGGAAAAAAAATAACCACAAAAAAGTGTAATATATTTCTTTGTTGTCATAAAAAATCCACAAAATGTTGACATAACATAAAAATATACTTTAAATATAAAAAGCAAAAAAATAACTTCATTCTACTTCGAGTACATACAAAAAATATTATTTGTTGTTACAACAAATCCAACAAAAAAATCCAAACATAAATATAATTTATAAGGGGCCAAAAAGGAAAAACTTGAGAAAAGTTCAAGCGAATCGTGGATAGTGGATGATACCCTGGAAAATACCGTGTCTCGTTAGGAAGTGCGTATATTACAGTTTGTATTGTGGAAATTACACCAATAGGCAAATAAATAAAATCAAATAATAATATAATATTTTGTAACAAAAAAGAGGACGTGGAATTTGAACAGTAATTTGTTTTCATACCGAATGGCGCTTTCGTTTTTATCGCAAAGTTCCGGCCTTTTGGATGTAAAAAGCATATTTGATCCACAATATTCATTACAACAACATCAACAAGAAAATCAACATCAGCAACATCAACAACAACAGCAGCAGCAACTTTATTTGCCATCACAACAACAACACCAAAATCAACAACAACAACAACAACAACATTATCAAATATCACACATATCAACGAAATTTGATTTGAGCATTTTCAACGAGTTCGACCAAATGGAATTCAATAATAATTTGAGTCGAAACCATACTCAGTACCAGAATAACAATAATAATAATAATAATAACAATAACGATAATAACAGTAGCATCAACAATAATAACAACCACAATAACAACAACAACAACGGTGAACATTTAAATCAGGTAAGATCATAACATTTGCAATTTGTATAACTTAGATATTATATTTAGAAAAATATTTATAAAAATTAAAAAATTGAAAACAAAAATTACTTTAAAAATGCAAGCTTTTAAATTAACAAAAATTAAAAGTTAAATAAAAACAGAATTATTTGTGTGCTTACCAACACCTGTATAAATACAAAGATTAGTATAATTATATAAAAGTAGTTGATGTTTATTTGCCAACAGCCTAAAATGCCTGGCTATTAAAAAACACTTCAATTTTCAAATTAATTTTATACAACCCTTTTTATTTAAAAAAAAAAAATCAAAATCAAATAAATAAAATTAATGTGCATGTAAGCGCTTCAACTTAGTATAGAATTGGTTTCAAATAACAAATAGACTGGCTCTGACAGGTAAACAAAATGTTGTGTAACTGAATCGGTTTGTCAGACATTAGATTGCCCCTGACTTATATAGCATATAGAGAAGTGGATGATTTCAGGAATAGTTTCAAACTGTCGACTTTCTTTGCTTGCCAACACATTCGACAGGTTGCGTGCCACTTGTGGCATTTGTTTACAATGTTCTCTCTTATCTTTTGAGAACGCAATAAAATGAAATGAAGTCCACAGACTACAGACGTAGCGGCGTAGCAAATCAAATCTCAACCACTCGTAAATATACAAAAACATACACTCAGAAAAAAAGTGTTCCTGCAATTTTGCGCTAAAATCAGCTATTAGTATTTTTAAAAACCTTTCTTAAATTTAGAAAAAAGATTCCTAGACAGTATTCATAAATTAGACAATTTTGCTTTTATTATTATTGTTAAACATGTGCACTTTAAGATTTCCAATTAAATACATTTTAGATAGTTTATTAATATTTGTTTATGAATTTTAGAAAAAATGTTTACTACAAATATGGGTTTTGCATTGCTATATAATAAGTATATAAGAAAGTATTTAAGAAAAAGTAACGAAATAAGTTCAAATTTTACGAAATTGTTTGTCAAATATTTTGAAACTGTTTCAAAAGACTTTCTAGTTTTAAGGGTGATTTTTTTTCTGAGTGTACTTATACAATATTGCAATGAATCGATTATAGAGATTTTTCTTTACTCTGAAAGATGATGTACAATGTACACAAACACTCACATTTCAACACACACTCGCATATAAGTGAGTACAATTGATAGGCGTAGCAATTGTCACTTGTCTGTATTATTATCAGCAAGGTTTAGGACCCCTATAGCATTTTAGGTAGAATTGAGTGATAATGTGCGCTCTGTTGAGGCAATACATCGTTTGGCGGGCGGCTCTGGAACAACATCATGCTTCACGATTTCAAAAACATTCAGTTTTCGGAAAGTAAATCGTAGGTCGAGTACTTGAAAAGTTTCCTCGAGACAGGGCTCTTATAGTTGCTCTTAGTATCTTCGAATTGCATTGAGTGATTTCCACGTTTCCATTGCCTTGCGTAGGTCCAAAATCGTCATTTCATGAGTGGCTATCATCATCAGCATATTGGGTCGGATTATGAGCAAGTGATTAACTTTGTTGACTCACCACCGACCTCTGAGGAATCTTGGACAGGTAAGGAAGAATATTATTGATAATTCCATTTCGATAATGTAACTCATCACTGCCCACAATATAAACATAAGAATCATCGAATCCATCCACTCATCCCACCCATCAAAAGCAATCGATATCGCTTTCGCTAATGGCTAATCGATACGTTTTCGATTCGATTAATTTCGATTCGTTTCGGTTCGTACTACTGCAGACGCACAGTCCAAGGACTCACCAGGACCGCATATTATCGACGTACGGACAATTTACTCAGAGAGTGGTTCACGCAAAAGACGAATGGATTGGGACTCATTGGATATTGGCCAAAGTGAAAATTCGCCGACAACACAATCGGGCGACATACCCAATAAGGTAGCACATCTCGAGAAAGATAAACACAAACGTGAAAAGCATTCAGGTAAGAAAGCATATCATTTAAATATATTAAAACAAAAAAGCTTACACAAAAACTGGTTCAGGTTTTGAACAAGTTTTATTTGCATTTTTATAATTCATTTAAAATGCATATATAATCTAAAAATTTATGATTCATATTTTTAATTTATTTGTTTTGGACTATGATGATGATTTTACAAATTCAACATGTTTATTTAAAATTAAAGTTACAAATGAAACGACATATTATTCAAAGTGAATAATTCAATTAAAACTTTAAAATTAAAAACAAAAACTAAATAAATGGTAATTCGTCAAACACTTATTGCAAGGATCGGAGAATCCGACCTATCTCTTTCAACTGATTTTTTTTATAGAATTTGTCTAAAAGTTCCTAAACATAAATGGTTAATTTTATAAAAAAGATCAATTTTATATTAAGGCACTTTTTGTGTTCAATAATTATTAGTACACTTCTCAGTTTCCTAATATATTAATAGAAAAAAAGCGTCGAATCTGAAATGCAATATTAAGTAGGACGGTCCTTTTCACTAAGTTATTGGTGTTAGTACTATCCAATTTATCTCAATTAAATCATGTGTATATTGGTCTAGCTGTAGTTAATAATTTCATGTCTGCAAAATATTTAAAACTTATTTGATTTCTTATAGTTTCGGTCAGATTTGGTTTGATTTGAGTGACCATTGATATTATTTTGTTCAGTCATATTCAATATTATGAAATATAAATATTTTATTTGTTTACCTTTAAGTTTTACTTAATTTGACGTTGAGGGGAATCCCACTAAAAGTGTGGCATTCAAAAATATTTATGAGTTAAGTATGTATATAAGGGCACTCAGACATTTTAAAGCGTCTACTCAAATTCTGTGGCCTAAAAGTGAATAACAATTGGAAACTTGTTTTGAGCATTTGCGTCAGCCAAATGTGCGATTTGGCTGTGATCTTAATCTTAATTAGCGGGTGGCTATACGAATGGATGGCATCAGAATGAAATGGTCTACAACTCTATGTGATCTTAAGATTTGGGCTTATTATTTTTGAATATGACATGGAGCTGTACCAACCTCGGTGCCTGGGCAAATGTGTTAATTATTTTCAAAAACAAAAAGCCATTTGCTAATTAATCAATATCCCATAGTCGTGTGTGTCTGTTATGATCGTAAAAAGTGATTGTTGTTGTCTGTTGCCCAAATCGTGACTTAACACTTATATAATCAAACTCTAATCACAAAACTATGAAGTATACTAGGTGGTTATTTAAGATGCTTTGCAGAAAATATTTTGCTACGATTATGAAAACTTCAACTGCTCTAATACAAATAATCAAAACTATTCGACGAAATCTTTATCATAAGATATATGTAAAAGGGATGCGACTTTCTTTATCTTGGACGAAGGTGACCAGTAATCTACCTATCAAATTTGATGTCTCCAGTATCGGAGCACATGTTTCGGAAATCTGGCATTAGCAAATGACCTCTTGCGCTATATCTAAATAGTGGGTATTTGAATTGACCACTTGGAATCTGCTTTCGGCTATTTATTCTTGATATCAAAGTAAGAACGAGCTCGAAAGAATGTGGGAAAAAGATAGGCACAAAAAAAACCTCTTGCCTAACAAGCGGATAAATTGTTTAAAAGATCATATAAAGATTATAGTCTTATTTCTCTCTTCTGGTTTATTGTAACGAATCTGTAAATCAGTATTTAACTAAGCCCACATGGGAATGAATTGGTGTTAATTGACAGAACATTGTAAGAATAAAACAAGCCAAATTTAAGTTATTCAAAGTAAAAGTTGAATTTTATTTATTATGTTAACTGTCCTGCAATGCAAACTGTATTTCTAGAAACATACTGTCTAAAAGATCACAGATGGTCAGAAAGTCATGTAAATCACGTCGAACAACAATTACCATTGGCCTAATTACAGATCCAACATAAGCTGCAACTAGCACAAAACATATACAGATATAGAGAGATATCGAGCCATATAATTTAAACTCTTAACAAAAACAAAAATGCGCAACTAACACAAAGTAGAGGGCCCTATCGCAGTACTTATGATGGCTTATCAAGAAATTTGAAATGCACACGTCAACCGAGCCAAGATAAGGCCACAAAATGGTTGATGCTTGGTAGAACCGGCAATTAAAACAATTCCGTTTCGCTTAAATCATGAGAAATTGTGGAAAACTTTCGCGCAGTATTTAATTAGATTTTTTGGAAAAAGTTATTAGCAAGTATTTTAATTATCTTTCACTTAAAGCAAATAATGATTAAGGTTATGATGTGTATACCAGTTTGATTATTTACACATTTATAGTATTCAAATTCAGTTTAATGGATGTTGTTCATTTATTTCGCATTCTAAAGCGCCTCGCCCAGCCTTAATTTCTATTATTCATTGCGGCTTCGGGCTTTGCTCTCGAAATTGTATATTTAAACAATTAGAGTTCAACAATTTCCCTTATAAGTAGTAGTGTGGATAATCAAATATTTTCACTGTCAGTATTTTCGACTAAGCTAAAATTGCAATCAACTTTACAGGTTCCATAACTAGAACAGTTTCAGGTATCTCTCCCGCAAGTCATTAGGTTCATTGATATAGACAACATATATATATATGCAAAAATCACACTCGTAACTACAACGAATAATTAATTTTTTTTTTATTATTTATTATCATTAGGTTCGCTAACAAACTGATTAGCAATTTAAAACCAAATAAAACTAGAGAGTAACGTATTTACAAAGTATTTACAATGAAAACACTCACGGTTCTTATAAAGTTATAATCAAATAAAAAAAGTAAAATTAATGTAATTATATTTAAGGAAATAATAAAAAAATAATAAATGATAAACCCAAGATATATTTGTGTTTATTTTTTATATTCTAGTTAAAAACCGTCCAAAAATTCAAAAATGATTGTAAAAAGTAAAATAAGAATTACAAATTAAATGACACAATTTAAAGAGAATGTTTAAACATATATTTAAAATGAATTAAAAGTAAAAATAAATCAATAAAAAATACAATTTAATTTAAAAAACTGAATACGAAATAATCCAATGTATTGGATTAGCGATGTGATCGGAAGGGATATCATATGGGTAGAGTCGAAAAGGGGTTTTTAATAAACAGGAAGTTTTGAATAATGCCAAATTTCACGGCAGTTTTTTTAAACCAATAACTTAATAATTCATCAAACGTTTTTTAGATTAGCTTGTAACATATTGAGTTTTTTTTTAGAGCTAAGCCAACCAATTTATTTCAAATAACTTATTTATATTACGTCTCTGTGCGAACATTTATATTTATCTGATAGCACAACAAAATTGATGTACAAAATCAATTGACGTCATACAGAAAAATACAAACATCTGTTGGCGATAACAACCACAATTTATACGTAATAATTAGAGAGATAGGTCACACTTGTTAAATTAAATCAATAAACACAAATTTTTATATTTTCTCTCACTTTCTTTGGGATTTATTTACTTACAGGTCGCAGCAGCTGGAGCGACGATATTGGCTTCGATCTGAACGCCGATTTTAATAGCAATTCATATTTGAACAAGTGAGTGAGGGTGTCGAATAAAGAGGGAAAAGCTGTCAGATGCTAATTCTAAAAATATTTTTGCAGTGAAAACTTCTTGGCCTTCTCGCCGAGCTTAACGGCATTGAAACAGGAGCCGCAAACGGAGCAGCTGAAACCGACTACAAAGCTACCCTTGGACAGCAGCTCTGCGGGGGCTGTGCACAACATTGGCAAGACCGACAAGTCGCCATTGGGCGATGCCAATCATTCACCACAGCGCCAGGTCCAATCCCAGGAAGTGGTTGGCGCCGGAGCAGGAACAGTAACAGTTGCTGTCAACAGTGGCAGCGAAAGCGGTGGCAAGCATGAGTTGAGCTCCGCTATTATATGCGGCTGTGGCTCACCACAAAGATCGCCCGCATCAACGGAATTTGAACTGAAGGACAGTGCCACCAATAGAAATGCAACTGCAACGGACAAAACCATTGCTGCATCTGGCAACGAGGCTTATGCCCAGACGCGTAAGTAAAGCATAAACATTTATTTACATTACATTCCATATAATTGCATAAATTTATCATTGCAGCACGCTCTGAGCTGCCGCAGCAGGTGAGCGTTGTCGAAGCGGCCAAAATTGAGCCAAGCTCATCCAGTGGTGCATCACATGCCGAGGATCACAAGTAAGAAAATCTCCGTGTATCGCGCATATTAAGAGGAGATATGGAACAATCTTTAAGGATGTTATCTGATATACCAGGTTAAGCAGTTGAGAGCAAAATATCTGTCTTTTGCTGGTTAGAGCTGGTATAGTTCAGAGTACTTAATTATGTTTAGCTAATTAAATTCGCTGTGAAAAATTTTATATTATCGTTCGCTTTAATGTCAATCGCCAGTCAGGTTAAACTCTCTATATATAGATAGATAAAAAGATTTTCTAGCTGTAGTATAATGTTTTGAGCTCCATTCCACATTATATTGATTCCATCAGCTTTCTAAAAATATATCTAGCTACAAAGCTTTAAAAATATATTTGACGTAATGACAATTGCCAGATAGATTAAATTCTGATATTTATTAATGATAAGGTTTTGTAGTTATACACATGGGCGTACCCAGCTTTGTGTATGTATGTTTTGTATGTGTTGATCTTCATTCCAGAGTATCGATTTCAAATATTTTTTTTCACAGATTTCATATTAAGTATTTGGGGAAGTTAATAACAATGTTTTCAGTTTTAGCTTTTGCCTTAGAGTATTTTAAATTGATTTCTTTATTTTAATTTATAACTGTAGGAATTGAAATAGAAATGAGTTTAAATATTTCTCATTTCCTTTGTATATAGTAAATATTTTCTTTTTAAATCTACTAGATCATTAAATATTTGATTGATATCTTTGCAGATTCCAGTACATTTTGGCAGCGGCCACTTCAATTGCGACAAAGAACAATGAGGAGACTTTGACCTATCTGAATCAGGGTCAAAGCTATGAGATCAAATTGAAGAAAATTGGTGATTTATCATTCTATCGCGATAAGATTTTGAAGGTGAGTATAACGTTGTTATAAACCACAATCCTCACATTTCTTGTTGCTAAATTTTTTGCGTTGAGTTCAAAGTAATTTGCAAAAAAAAGAAGAAAAAAACAACAAATAAGAAAAATGAAAAAAATTGAGTTTAAATTGACAGAGTTATTGTTATGGTTGTTTCTATTAAGGCTATAGGTTGTACTCGTTGAGAATATATATATAAATATATATGATTGTTGTAGGGCAGCGCAATCGACGTCGACGTCAACCGCGGCTGAGGGCAGATATGTGTTTGCTGGCCATACTGAAATATTAGAGATATGTGTGAGGCACGTTAATTGATTTTAATATGCCCCAATTAAACTTAATTTGTACGCAAAACAACTTGAGGCATGCGCATGCGCATGCGCCATGTTGCCTCATGTTGCAAACTCGGATGTGTAATAAAATAATAATAATAATAATAACTATTGTTTGTTGGCAAACTGAAAGTTCACAATTATGTTATGTGTTTCCTTTTATGTCTTGTAGAGCGTTATCAAAATCTGTTTCCATGAGCGTCGATTGCAGTTCATGGAACGCGAACAGATGCAACAATGGCAAGCATCGCGTCCTGGTGATCGCATCATTGAGGTGGATGTGCCATTATCGTATGGTTTGTGCCACGTGTCGCAGCCATTGAGTTCGGGTGCACTGAACACGGTGGAGATCTTTTGGGATCCATTCAAGGAGGTCGGCGTCTACGTCAAGGTCAATTGCATTTCAACAGAGTTCACACCAAAGAAGCACGGTGGTGAAAAGGGTGTACCGTTTCGTCTACAAATTGAAACCTATATAGAAAACTCACCAGTAAATAGCAGCAACAGTAACACCAGTAACAGCAGTAGCAGCAGCAGCAGCGGCAACGGTGCCAGTGTCAATAACAACACCAACAACAACACTAGCAATACAACAACCATCAACAACAACACATTAGGTGGCACATCGGACAGTCGTGCCGCACTCAATTGCAAACAGGCGGTGCATGCAGCTGCTTGTCAGATTAAGGTGAGCATTGCCCCTGAAAAGGTAACAAGTAATCTCAGCAGCAAATTCAAACTGAAATTTCGAAAATATTTCCCCTTTTTTCTTCATGAATTACAAGAAAAGAAAATACATTTCTTAAAGAAAATATGTTTCTCATGTTTTTTCACTATTCTTAAGATTTATTTTTATTTAAGTAATTTATTCTTATATAATTAATTTATTCTTAAGAGATTAGTATTTCAACAATACACGTATTCAAGCATTTTAAATAGTTTTTATATTCGTATAATCTAAGCTCCAAGAAGGGAAATTTCTGAATTTTAGATTTTAAACAATTTTTATAATGATTTTTAATATCTAATTTTTGGACAAACTTTTTTAATTTAGAGCTAGAATTTAAATTGAAACATTTACTACCAAAAACAAGAAAAACTTTCTGGAGCTAAAGCGATTTTGATTTAAGGGCGATTTGCTAAATTTCAAGCCGATTTTGAGTATATTTGTGAATATAACAACAGATGTTGACTAATTGAAATGCCTTTGCAGGTCTTCAAGCTAAAAGGCGCCGATCGCAAGCACAAACAGGATCGGGAAAAAATACAGAAACGGCCAACATCTGAGCAGGATAAATTCCAGCCCAGCTACGAATGCACCATAATGAATGATATATCATTGGACCTGATAACGCCAACCACCACAGGTTGCTACAGTCCCGAGCAGTGAGTATATTTGTATAGTATTCTTCTGCGAAACTCTTTCTAAGTTTACTAAATGCAGTACGGAATTCTCTTTTCGTTCCTGCTGTCAAGATAATCATAGCAAGGAAAAAGATCTAAATATATATTTTATTTAATATAAGTTTGTAGTGAAGTTTTTAATGCATTTAAGCATACGCTTCCAACCCCATAAGGTACATATTCTTGATCAGCAATTCCCTCAGTTCTTAAGCTACCTTGATGAAACTTGAAAACAATCTTTTTTTTTACAAAGATATTCGACCAATCTCATGAGTATTATTATTTATAATATTATTATGAGTATTATTATTTTAGTTCCCATACGAACAATCGATATAAAAGTTTTTGCACCCAAATATCTATAAGCAAATGTGATAAAAGAGAACAACAACTGCACAAATGTGGAATATGCAAAACATGAATTTGATATGTTATATGGCAGTTTGGGTTGAATGCGAGAGATGGCAGATTCTTTCCTATGATCTTTCCTCTCTTAAATGCTTTAGCATTTCTATTTGCTGATAGATTATGTTCCCCATTTTTGTATTGTCACGTTTTTTATATATACAAAGTTGCTGCTCATGGGACTGTAGACGTTGTATACACACGATTTAGCTTTTGATTTATTCATGGGACTTAAAGAGCGCTCTGAGTTATAAAAAACAGTTTAACAGATAAATGCTAAGTACCATGCCACAATAAGCTAGACTAGTCGTTAAGCTGTTAAGCTAACTTTATTTGCATAACACGGCCAGCTTAAAGCGCAATAAATTTACGTATGTGAGTAAATCAGTCACACACACACATAAACATGTTAAATAAATTTTTAAAATTTCCATATATCTACAGATATTTGTTTACTTTGATCGATGAGCTTTCATTTTATGTTATGGAATTTTTTATTTTTCTTTAAATGGGGAATTCAATCAATTTAACTATTCAGTTTTATTTATTTTTTTTTGTTTTCTTTTGGAAATATAAATATTTAAATCTATGGAAGATTGATAGACGGGATTTTCAAACCAGTTTTTCTTTTTATTATGATCTCAACCTCATTCGCATTTTAGCTGCATCATCATGCATATTTTTAAGAGCACCTTGTTTTAGCTTGTTTTTCTCTTTCAGTTTTAAAAAGATGTCTCGTTTTGAATGGTATTAATGAGATCACATACATTTTTAAGTTATAGATATGAAAAGTTTGTGATTTTAACCGGTTGCAATACCCTTTGTTGGAGAGGTTGATTTGGGTTAATATATATGATATATGTAAGGGTTCTAAAAGGGACGCGTTTTATTTATTTATTTACGTATTATTAAATATGACAAATCATGTAATTTTTTACTTTTTATTAAAATAAAATTTAATTTAAATTATTAATTTTTTATTGGGTTTTCAGTTCATATAAATACAAAAAATATTATTTAAATAAAAGCGATGACCACAATAGAGTATAACATATTCAATCGCTTTAGTTAAGTTCATTTTTTATGCTAAACTTCAATTTACAACTATGTTTATGGGGGAGTAAACATAATAATAATAAATAAAAGCCTCAGTTACGTATAGAATTCCACTGATAATTGAATTAGCCAACGGATTAATTTCGTGTCTATCATCTGCATAAGTTAAACATAAAGCTTTATATAAGATATAATCAAAAACAAAATGAATATGTATTTATTTATGGGTTATGCATTAAAAAACCAGCCTTAAAGCCAATGCCAAAAACTACTAGCCGAGAGAGGAATAGAGAGAGAGAGAGAGAGAAGCAGCCACAAAAACTGGATGTCTCTTTGTGTGTATCTGTAGCTAAAGTTTGTGTGTCTTTTGGGTTTGATTTTTGATTTGCTGGCTCGTTCAGCATTCGTGAACATGCGCTTGTATCTAAAGGATCACAAATGTTATAAACACACGAGAGCACATCGAATTTGTAAATACGATTTCTGAAATTCATTTCATTTACTAATACTAACTTTTGCTTCCATTTCATTCTTCTTACAGTATGAAACTGTGGCCGAATTCGCCGGTGCATGTACCAAAATACGATGGAATGCTTCCATTTGCGAGCAGCGCATCACCAGCGGCCAGCAGCAGTCCCATTGCGATCAATTCAGTGACATCAACAAATTCGCCAACATTGAAACTAATGGATGCCACAAATATGGTATCGCCGCCACATGTGCCAGCAGATATGGAAGACTATGTAAGCATGCCACACCTTAGCACTTGTTTAAATATCTATAACCTATTTTTCTTTTAGAACCAGAACATAATGCCGGACTCGACACCGGCACAAGTGACACAATGGCTGACCAATCATCGTCTGACGGCCTACTTAGCCACCTTTACTCATTTCTCGGGCGCGGACATTATGCGGTGAGCATCAGCTTGCAACAGAGTTCTCATTGCCAGCAAATGCTTATACCACCCCCTCTTGCATTCTCTTTCCTTATTAAGCATGTCCAAAGAGGATCTTATACAAATCTGTGGACTTGCCGATGGCATACGTATGTTCAATATTTTACGCGCCAAGTAAGTTCAAAAACCATTTGACAAGTTCCGCAAACAACTAAAGGCTTTCAATTAAACTTAAAGCTTAGCAGAAAATCTAATTTCGAACGGCAAGTTCACTTTAATTATTCAAAAAAACAAAATATGCATAATTTTGCTCGCGATGTGGGTTTCAATTCCAGTTTATAATAACATCAGATTTATATTCATTTGAAAAATATTTATAAACTAACTGGCATTATTAAGTAGGGAAAAATAAATGCAATATTATACAGAACAGATTAAAAATTCATTTTAAAAATGGAAAGCTTAACAAACAATTAACAAAAGCTTAGAAGATAGAAAGCTGTAGAAGATAGGATAACTTCGATATTTAAAAACTCTTTCATTTCATTTAATAATTAATTTTTTATTTTGCTGACAGAACGATTGCCCCACGTCTGACTCTCTATGCGAGCATGGATGGCTACAGCTACAATGCGATCTATTTGCTCTCCAACACGGCCAAGGAGTTGCAGCAGAAGCTGTACAAGTTGCCGGGCTTTTACGAGTTCATGGCGAAGGGCGGATCTGGTGGCGCCTTGGAGAATGGCGGTGTTGCAGCTGCGGCTGCTGCTGCTGCGGCGCTCTACAACAATTGGGGCATGCATTCAAAATACTCCGGCAGCGGCTCGAACATATTCAATGAGGTTAACAAGAGTTGCGTGTATATTTCGGGTCCATCGGGCATTCTTGTCAGCGTCACCGACGAGGTGCTCAACAATGAGATCAAGGATGGCAGTCTCTATTCCCTGGATGTGCAGGGCGGCAAAGTTGTCTTGAAATTTATCAATAAGCAAGATAACAATTAAGTAATTTCGTATCTAAACTTATTTGTTGTCGAATTGCCTTTGTTCATTGCTATGCTATTAAAGCTACAAGGAAATTCCAAAGAAAGAGTATAATTTTTAGCATTTATAACCAACCAACAAATTTATCGAAAAACACATACACGTATTACACACACACACACAGATATCTTTTTTTTATTTGTAAACAAGTTTTAATTTGACTGAGATTTCGCGAAGCAATCTTGAACAAGTAGCAAATAATTAAAACCGACAAATCACCCATTACTAAATATTTAGTGCAATATATTCGATTTTTGAATTCCATTTTTTTAGTTTTATGTTTTATTCATTTATTTCCATCTTTATCGTTTTCATTTAATATTCTTAGGCTAAATGCTTTATATTTTTGTCCAACGCATTTTAAGATTAGATCTTTGTTTAATACATACAACATAAATATTGTAAAGATACACAAAATAGAACAAAAGTAAAAAAAAAAAAAAAAAGATATACAAATATATATACATATAGCTATTGATAACTAGCGCCTTCTAAGTGCAGTACCACATTGAACAACATATGAGAGAGTTCAGCTAACAACCAAACAACTTCGATTGTTTTTATAAAGCTTATCCATAATATGTGATAGAAGCAATAAAGTGTTTTCCAAGAGTGGACTGTCAAAAAAAAACACCCACAATTGTTTCATTTATGTAGTCATTTATGTAGCATTAAGGTAAAATGAACTTCCCAAACTATAACTAGTCAAAGAAATGAGTCGAAATAGCATTGTTGATTATTGAGCTGAATTATATTTGGAGTTTGTGTGATCCATCAACTTTTGGTGCTGATCAAAAAGAGTAAGTACTTGATGGGATCGGAGATCCATCACACATCCATTTGTAAAGGGTTGCTGAGGTCTGCTCCAACTATTCCAACTCGAGCAAATTCAAGGAATGGAGCAATTGGCTATGCTAAATTAATGTTATAGTAAATGCAATAATAAGTTAAATAATGTCAGTATTGAAAGCGCTGGGGATCACAGCAGTATATGAAGCCCTCGTTAGCATTGTCGGACAGGTGAAATGGGCATTGAATTGGCTGGCACAGATCGGGAGCCTGAGGCCTGCTCCTCTCAAATGTGCTGTTAAAGGAGAGAAAGACATAGAGGCCATTGCCGTTGTGGTCTCGTACAACCTTGTAGATCCACTTGGGCACTGGTAGCTTAGACTCAGACAAGTAGATATCACAATAGTCTCCTTTAACATCTTGTAGTTTGAGCACCTCAATGCCACCAGTTTTAATGCGAAACGGGCTCTTGGCTGGCACCTGACTGCGGAGCCAGCGCTCAACTTTCTCCCAATTTTGATCGTTGATGCTTTTGAACTGAGGCACTATATTGAGATAACGATATGTGCTGGACATCTGGTCGACAAATAGAAAGTCAGCGGAGGCAACAAGATGTCCACGATTGATAACCAGGTCGTTCGGCGACGACAAATAGTTTTGGTCAACGCCGAAAGTTCTTTGAAATGCTGAATAAATATTATGCTTGAAATAAGCAGCTGCCTCTGCGGGGGTGACTATCTCATCCGTCGTGAATTGCACAAAAGGCGGCCTGAAAACTATTTACCAATTTTTAGTTTAGGTTTGGAGGACTGGAATTTATAAAGCTAAGCTGCCTTACAGAAGGTCTTAAAGTAGACATCGCTTTGACTGTACAACACACGCCCATTATTCCCATCATAGCAGGAGCGGTAGAGCTCCAGCTGCTGACCCTCAATTACATAGCCCACAATATACAACGTTTTGGGGCATGCTGCGTCCTTACTTTGCGTAATCTGCGGCGCCATTGGCGATCCACACGTCATGGGCAGCGCTTCTGTAAACTGGCCATTGTCCTGGCACTGTGTCTCCAGCACATTGTTGACATCGCAGAACATGGACAGCTTCATCCCACTGGGCACGATCTCTGTGCGCAGCAGCTGATAAGAACCGCTATCATCGCGATAGATAAATATGCGATTTGTGTTTTCCACTATGAACCGAGTTAGCTGACAATCGCTCCGAACCCCTGTAAATCCCTTACTATTTTTACATGTGAATATGCATATTTTATACATACCCATCACACAGAGTGTTATTAAAAAATATATTAATAATTTCATGTTTAAAATATACTAAAAATTTACTAAACATCACAAATTTTGATATCTAATTTAATAAATATTCAATTTTGAATGTATTCAATCAAAATATTTATTAAGGGAACTCCCTGACAAAATACTATGTATAATCGGCCAAATAAGTAACACGGTATTATTTAGTGTTTTTTTTATTGCAAACAATCAATAAACTACTGCAAATAACAACAGTGCTAGAAAATATCTAAGCTATCGTTTATCGATCATCGATAGGCGTTGCAGTCAGTGCGTGTCGGGCGTGCTGAAGCCAAGTACATATATTGTCTATTGGCGCCAAATTTAACTGTTGACCCGCTTGAGCAGTGCAAAATAGCTGTAGGAGCAGTTCACAATCTGTAAAGTAAAATGAGTCCTTATGAATATGAATCCTTAATAGTTACACGCTCATCATACAGATGCAAATGTCAGGGAATTAAAGCTCTGTGTGTGGTCTAAGGTGTGCACCTCCAGCGGCTTACTTAGGCGTAACATCATTAAGAGACACATCTTGCGATTGGTCCTGTTCCAGGTGGTCCACTCCGAGCTGTACAGCGCATGGGAGAGTAGTGCGCTTTGACCGCTCATCTCGTCAGCTGCATAGCATATTATGAAGATTTGCATGAGCATGACAAACTGATACGAGCACAACATTATCATGAATGCCGTTTCGCTCGTCCGAATGGAAAGGGCATAGAAATTCGAGACCAGCACCAGCACCGAGCAGAGCATCTGCACCGAACCAGGTACCCTGATAAGATTAACTACCATCTCCTTCAGCTTCACAATGTTCCCATAATACACGCAGCAATCACGCAACTCCATCGCAACGCCCACGTTATCCAGCGGAGTCTTAGCGGCGCCCAAGCTCTGCAGACGAGCGGACAAAATGGCCAGCTGCGTCTCCAGGTAGAAGAGCAGTGAGCCGCACACCGAATCGAAGGAGATGTTTAGCCAGCAGGTTGGCATCAGCGACAGCACCTGATACAAATAAAGGCCGTAGTAGCAGCTGTCCCTAGCCAGATTGCACGGCTCGTACATGGACAGAGGCAGGGCGGTGCTGTCCACAAACCACTGTGTGACTAGTACTAAAAAAGCTGCCAGCAACGAAGTAAAGGCATAGATATTTCGCCACTTGACCGAACGAGCAGCGCCGCGCATATAAATCTGGTACTCCCTGGAAGATATCGGCTGAAAGGCAGTGGAATGCATCAGTGTTAGGATCCTGGCATGGTTGGCAGATTTCAGCTTAATGCTTAGTAGCTTGGTCATGCAGGACAGCTCAGTGGCGAAAATGAAGAACACCTGAAGTATAACGCTTATCTGATCAATATTGGCCAGCACGCGTATTGCGAAGAACAACAGCATTATGGACACAATCACAAAGAAGAGTCCAAAGCGCAGTGCATGCCACACACGTTGCTGCCTTGTGGCGTAATCCTGCAGGCTCCACACGCCCAACAACTTGAGATACCACACTTGGTACTTGTAAAAACTCGCCGTAAGCTCCTCATTAGTCGATTGACTCATGATTATATTTCTACTAACAAAACTGAACTGCTCTGTCAACCACACGATTCAAATGCTTTTATAGAGGACCCCAGGCCAAGGACATGGCATATGGCATATAATTAGCTGTAATGAGCCGCTCATTGTGGAATATTTAACTAATATCTACAGTGCACAAAATGCAGTCAACTCACCGAAGTGAATAGCGCCAAGTCAAAACCATGGCTGGCATCCAGGGTCCTGATCCGTATGGGTATATCCAGACGTTGCATTAGCATCAGCAGCAGGCGTCGATTGCTGCGCTGCCAGTTCACCCAGTTGGACTTATACAGATCATGGGACAGTTTCAAGCTGCGCTGTGTGATCTCTCTATTATGGTTTTTAGTTATGTAGATATTTGGCTTATATAGTCCTTTTCTTTGTAGACAGACTTACCCCGGAAAGTAACATAATATGAAGACCTGCGTGAGCATGCAGCTTTGGTAAATGAAGAATTTTAGGAATATCAACTTCTCATCTGATAGCTGTCAGTAATAAAAATAAATAAATCAAATTCTATCGAATAATTGAAGGATTTATATTTATGCAAATAATTAAAATCAATAAAATTAGGTATTATTATTTCTGAACTCACCAGTGAAATGGCATAAAAGCCAGATGTAAGAACCAGCACGGAGAACATTATCTGTATTGACATAGGCAGATAGAGCACAGCCTCAATATCCGCAGCCAGTTCTACAATCTTCATATGCAAACGGATGCAGTTCTTCAGCTGATGCTCCACTTCTTCCACACTTTCCTCGTCAATGTTGCAATTGTCTCCGATGCGTTGCAGTCGCAATGCCAAAATATCCAATTGGCATCTCACGAAAATGAACAGGGAGCAGCATAGCGAATCGAAGGATATATTGAAGAAGCAGGCCATGGATATGGCAACACATTGATAGAGGTACATAATCCAGTAGCCCAAGGAGCTCTGAGCACCGGCAAAGGGATCATATGTCGGCACAGGCAGCTCAGTATTATCGATTATATATTGCGTTATCTGCACAGTAACTAAAGACATCAGAGATATAACCCCATACCGGTTGCGTACAATCCGACTCAGCTCACGGGCAACCACAAAGATGCGCTGCTCCTCAGCACTCTCGGAACAAAATTGCGCATCTTGAAGATTAGCAAT
Organism: Drosophila ochracea; assembly: GCA_035044125.1. Classification (NCBI taxonomy): domain Eukaryota; kingdom Metazoa; phylum Arthropoda; class Insecta; order Diptera; family Drosophilidae; genus Drosophila; species Drosophila ochracea. The sequence goes on from JAWNML010000046.1 coordinate 2,181,700, forward strand.
GATTTGAAGAAAACTAACATCGTTGAACTTGATGTGTACGACCTGCACGCAGAAAAGATGTATCAATTGTATTCATTTGTGAATCCTAATGAAGATTTGAACCTTCCTTCACAGTGTATGCAATACACGTGGCCAGCAGAAAGAAAGCCTTCATTACTTCATTTAAATCGCTTATGTTGAGCACAACGTAAAGTGAGAGTATCAAATCGAACAATAATATCCAGAAGCAAAGCGTAAGCCAGAATCTTATCCCATGCAGCACACGTCTCCAGCCCACTCCGTACGACCATACAGAGTACAAGTAAAGGATACGCTCCTGTCCTTTGTAGAATAGCTCCACGGACCAATCAAAGTTCCGCTGCATTACGTTGGAAACTTTGGCTAAAACTAATTTGGTCTTCAAATTGGTCAAGCCTTTTAACGCTGCTCTTTGCGATTTGCGTAAGCGATTAAAAACTCGTTAGGTATTTTAATTGCTGAAAGTTATTAGATGAGAATAAATGGGAAAGGGATTGAAAAAAATGAGCTAACAAAATATCAAGAATTTATTTTTCAAAAGTAGTAAAAGAAATATGAATATTTACTTATTAAATATTATTTAACTTTGAAAACACAAATAAAATCCAAAGTATACGATTTTTAAAGTGTCAATTATAAACTAGGTCCACATTTTTGGGCAGTGCTGGCAACTTAAGCTAATCGCTTGCTGTTGTATAATAATCCCAGGACCCTTAGGTAAATTATCTGAATTATTGAGTACTCATTTATGAAAGGGGACACACAATTTAAGACTAAGATTGCTTGGCAAAAATGCAATATTTATTTATTTGTATGAACATAACAGTTTGTCCTGGCGTTTTTTTTTTGTTACTAATAGCATTAGTTTGCTTAAGATTAGAGTTAAAAATTCTGATGATGATTTACTAAATTGTAAATAAAATCTTAAAATAATAATCTGTTTATTTCAATAAGCAAATTGATACAAAATATGCAACACTTGGGAGACAGAAGACTATTTTTGTAAGTTATTTAAATATTTTTAAATTTTTGAGCTTTTATATATATGAAATAAGCTTTAACATTGAAAATATAAAAAAAGGATAAAAAAATATATATTCAAATATTTGAGAATATTATAAAAATTATCTGGCAGTATAGCAATTACGAATATATACATTTATTAAATATTTTGTGCAGTGCTTGCAGGTTAAGCTAAGAAAGTCAAATTATAAAATGTATATACATATATTGCACTTGGCTTTAATAAAATACTTTATGGGAAAATCTAAAAAGTGTTTACAATTTATTATTGTTGGGATTCCAGCAACATATAACATCTTCTGGATGGGAAAATTGCAATTCTTACTTGCTTTTCTCTATATCCTATATTTTCTTTTAACACCAGTTTTGAGAAGAACATTCCCAACCTTCACCGACTATCAATTAAATCTTGTTTATTTTCTTTAATAATTAAATTTAATTTAGTCACTTTGGTATTCAATATATTCTCATTCTGAGAATATATTAATTTTATTTATGCTTATTTAAAAAAGAGAATATTATATTTAAATGAAACACAATTTTTTGTTTTATAAAAAACACCTCAATTAATTTATTAATTAATGTAAATAAATATAATAATAAGCCAGGACAAACTGTTATGTTCATATAAACAAATAAATATTGAATTTTCGCCAAGCAATTTTAGACTTAAATTGTTTGTCCCCTTTCATAAATGAGTATTCAATAATTCAGGTAATTTACCTAAGGGTCCTGGGATTATTATACAACAGCAAGCGATTAGCTTAAGTTGCCAGCACTGCCCAAAAATGTGGACCTAGTTTATAATTGACACTTTAAAAATCGTATACTTTGGATTTTATTTGTGTTTTCAAAGTTAAATAATATTTAATAAGTAAATATTCATATTTCTTTTACTACTTTTGAAAAATAAATTCTTGATATTTTGTTAGCTCATTTTTTTCAATCCCTTTCCCATTTATTCTCATCTAATAACTTTCAGCAATTAAAATACCTAACGAGTTTTTAATCGCTTACGCAAATCGCAAAGAGCAGCGTTAAAAGGCTTGACCAATTTGAAGACCAAATTAGTTTTAGCCAAAGTTTCCAACGTAATGCAGCGGAACTTTGATTGGTCCGTGGAGCTATTCTACAAAGGACAGGAGCGTATCCTTTACTTGTACTCTGTATGGTCGTACGGAGTGGGCTGGAGACGTGTGCTGCATGGGATAAGATTCTGGCTTACGCTTTGCTTCTGGATATTATTGTTCGATTTGATACTCTCACTTTACGTTGTGCTCAACATAAGCGATTTAAATGAAATAATGAAGGCTTTCTTTCTGCTGGCCACGTGTATTGCATACACTGTGAAGGAAGGTTCAAATCTTCATTAGGATTCACAAATGAATACAATTGATACATCTTTTCTGCGTGCAGGTCGTACACATCAAGTTCAACGATGTTAGTTTTCTTCAAATCATTGCTAATCTTCAAGATGCGCAATTTTGTTCCGAGAGTGCTGAGGAGCAGCGCATCTTTGTGGTTGCCCGTGAGCTGAGTCGGATTGTACGCAACCGGTATGGGGTTATATCTCTGATGTCTTTAGTTACTGTGCAGATAACGCAATATATAATCGATAATACTGAGCTGCCTGTGCCGACATATGATCCCTTTGCCGGTGCTCAGAGCTCCTTGGGCTACTGGATTATGTACCTCTATCAATGTGTTGCCATATCCATGGCCTGCTTCTTCAATATATCCTTCGATTCGCTATGCTGCTCCCTGTTCATTTTCGTGAGATGCCAATTGGATATTTTGGCATTGCGACTGCAACGCATCGGAGACAATTGCAACATTGACGAGGAAAGTGTGGAAGAAGTGGAGCATCAGCTGAAGAACTGCATCCGTTTGCATATGAAGATTGTAGAACTGGCTGCGGATATTGAGGCTGTGCTCTATCTGCCTATGTCAATACAGATAATGTTCTCCGTGCTGGTTCTTACATCTGGCTTTTATGCCATTTCACTGGTGAGTTCAGAAATAATAATACCTAATTTTATTGATTTTAATTATTTGCATAAATATAAATCCTTCAATTATTCGATAGAATTTGATTTATTTATTTTTATTACTTACAGCTATCAGATGAGAAGTTGATATTCCTAAAATTCTTCATTTACCAAAGCTGCATGCTCACGCAGGTCTTCATATTATGTTACTTTCCGGGGTAAGTCTGTCTACAAAGAAAAGGACTATATAAGCCAAATATCTACATAACTAAAAACCATAATAGAGAGATCACACAGCGCAGCTTGAAACTGTCCCATGATCTGTATAAGTCCAACTGGGTGAACTGGCAGCGCAGCAATCGACGCCTGCTGCTGATGCTAATGCAACGTCTGGATATACCCATACGGATCAGGACCCTGGATGCCAGCCATGGTTTTGACTTGGCGCTATTCACTTCGGTGAGTTGACTGCATTTTGTGCACTGTAGATATTAGTTAAATATTCCACAATGAGCGGCTCATTACAGCTAATTATATGCCATATGCCATGTCCTTGGCCTGGGGTCCTCTATAAAAGCATTTGAATCGTGTGGTTGACAGAGCAGTTCAGTTTTGTTAGTAGAAATATAATCATGAGTCAATCGACTAATGAGGAGCTTACGGCGAGTTTTTACAAGTACCAAGTGTGGTATCTCAAGTTGTTGGGCGTGTGGAGCGTGCAGGATTACGCCACAAGGCAGCAACGTGTGTGGCATGCACTGCGCTTTGGACTCTTCTTTGTGATTGTGTCCATAATGCTGTTGTTCTTCGCAATACGCGTGCTGGCCAATATTGATCAGATAAGCGTTATACTTCAGGTGTTCTTCATTTTCGCCACTGAGCTGTCCTGCATGACCAAGCTACTAAGCATTAAGCTGAAATCTGCCAACCATGCCAGGATCCTAACACTGATGCATTCCACTGCCTTTCAGCCGATATCTTCCAGGGAGTACCAGATTTATATGCGCGGCGCTGCTCGTTCGGTCAAGTGGCGAAATATCTATGCCTTTACTTCGTTGCTGGCAGCTTTTTTAGTACTAGTCACACAGTGGTTTGTGGACAGCACCGCCCTGCCTCTGTCCATGTACGAGCCGTGCAATCTGGCTAGGGACAGCTGCTACTACGGCCTTTATTTGTATCAGGTGCTGTCGCTGATGCCAACCTGCTGGCTAAACATCTCCTTCGATTCGGTGTGCGGCTCACTGCTCTTCTACCTGGAGACGCAGCTGGCCATTTTGTCCGCTCGTCTGCAGAGCTTGGGCGCCGCTAAGACTCCGCTGGATAACGTGGGCGTTGCGATGGAGTTGCGTGATTGCTGCGTGTATTATGGGAACATTGTGAAGCTGAAGGAGATGGTAGTTAATCTTATCAGGGTACCTGGTTCGGTGCAGATGCTCTGCTCGGTGCTGGTGCTGGTCTCGAATTTCTATGCCCTTTCCATTCGGACGAGCGAAACGGCATTCATGATAATGTTGTGCTCGTATCAGTTTGTCATGCTCATGCAAATCTTCATAATATGCTATGCAGCTGACGAGATGAGCGGTCAAAGCGCACTACTCTCCCATGCGCTGTACAGCTCGGAGTGGACCACCTGGAACAGGACCAATCGCAAGATGTGTCTCTTAATGATGTTACGCCTAAGTAAGCCGCTGGAGGTGCACACCTTAGACCACACACAGAGCTTTAATTCCCTGACATTTGCATCTGTATGATGAGCGTGTAACTATTAAGGATTCATATTCATAAGGACTCATTTTACTTTACAGATTGTGAACTGCTCCTACAGCTATTTTGCACTGCTCAAGCGGGTCAACAGTTAAATTTGGCGCCAATAGACAATATATGTACTTGGCTTCAGCACGCCCGACACGCACTGACTGCAACGCCTATCGATGATCGATAAACGATAGTTTAGATATTTTCTAGCACTGTTGTTATTTGCAATAGTTTATTGATTGTTTGCAATAAAAAAACACTAAATAATACCGTGTTACTTATTTTGCAAACGATAGTATCGAGTACTTTCGCGATAGGTATTGCTTGTGCTTGCCATGACTGACCATGTCATATCGTTCAGCTGATGCTACGTGTAAGAAGTTAAAATGTCGGAAAATGTAAAAACTGACGAAAATGTGCCTAGCTGCCTGCATTGCAGAGTGTACAATTCGAAACAAAAATATCATGAGATATTCGACGAAGTCGGCATCGAAATAGAGCTGGCCAAACTGCTCGACAGGTATTTCGAGATAAAAGTTAAGCCCGCCGGCCAAAAACAGAAGCAACTGCTCTGCGAGGAGTGCGTTAATACGCTGATTCATTTCTTTGACATTGACGAACTGCAAAGGGAGCAAGATGCCGCAAATGGTGTAAATAAAAAGCCCAGTAATGATACAAAGTCTTCTGCTCCCAAAAAGGTTGAGAGTCCCGCGAAAAAGCAGACAGCTGCCGGCAAAAATGCACAAGGTAACGCCTCGGCGAATGCAGCCAAAAAGCAAGGGAAGCCAGCGGCGGCTGCTGCTGCGATTGCTACGGCTGCTACTGGTCCAGAAGATAATACAAAAAGAGCGCCTGAAGCTATCGGCATACGCATCACCAGAGCCAGGAACGCTCCGCCAAAAAGATTGCCCATAAATATGAAGGAAGCAGTCAAGCGAAGTGGAACACTTAATAGCAAAGCAGACGTCAAACGGAGTCGGTCCAGAGAAGCTGCACAAGGATCAGGCGATCAGGAGCAGATTAGCGCACTCATACGTGACATTCTAGAAGATGAGGAGTCGCCAGCAGATGAAAAATTGGTAGAAGCAGCTGCCACAGTCCGTCAGCTGGAAAAACAATCAGCTGAAGAGCAACGGCAGCTGGAGGAGGCGGTGGAAGAGGAGCAAACGGTGCTCGAAGACCAAGACAATAATGATGAGCTAGAGTTTCTGGTTGAGCGTGAAGGTTACTAATTGCATATATGCATATGTACTCAATGTATTTAATGGTTGCTTGAATCCTTACAGACAGCTCCTCGGAATTGAGCGTTCGCCATTTCAAATTGGAGCGAAAAATGAAACGCGTCTCGTCGCAGTCACAAAATGAGAGCCAAAGCGAGGATGAAGCATTCAAGGTGGAGCCCTTCAATTTTGTGCTGATCAAGGAATGTATGTATGCCCAGCAAAAGTATTTCACACACCAAATTAATGAACTCAATCGAATTGAATCCCACGCAGCTGATAATATTGGCGATCTGTACGAGTATTTGGGAACCGTGGTGAAGACCTGTTTTGAGACTTTGATCTTTGACTGGGACACTGTGTGCTGCCACTGCTCGCTGAAGTGCAGCAAATATGAAAGCTTATACGGTCACATGCTGAAGAGTCACAAAGAGCCGGACGATATTTACAAGTGCCCGATTGCTGACTGCGCGGCCGAGCTGCAGGGAGCCAAATCCTTGGCCATGCACCTGGTTGTGCTGCATGCGCCGGTAGCCGAGTAAGCTACACCGAACTCTTGAGACTTAAGCCAAATAATTGATTCATAATCTTTCCATCTAGTATATCCATTTATGGCAGTTGTCCCGAATGCAACATTACCTTCTCAAACATATTGCAGTACAACAAGCACTCCTGCGCGCATGTCATCAAAAAGCGACGCGGCATCCGCCTGTATTGTGAGATGTGCGGCTTGGAGTTCCCCTCCTGGAAGCGGCAAGTTTTTGCTAGCAACTTGATAGTTTCAATCGCAGCTAATTCGAATTTTGATTTCGTTATGCAGCTTTAATTTCCACAATCAATTTCATTTGGAGCATCACAGGCCGCGCGCCTGTTTTGTGTGCGGCTACGCGGACACCAACATCGATGAGCTGTTCCATCATTTGCACTACGCCCACGAGCCAGAGGGCACGCTCTTCTGTGACCTGTGAGTGTGTTGCGATTATTTAGCTTACCTCCCCTTCCCCCCTCAAATGTAATTCACTTCTCTTTTTGCACTCGCAGCTGCGATCGCAATTTTCGGGATCCTGCCGTCTTTTTGGAGCACAACAAATCACACTCGAATGTCAGCAGCACCACCTACAGCTGCACCGAATGCAGCGCCAATTTTGAGTCACGTGGTCGTCTCAGTGGACACCTGGTTAGTGTTAATTCAAACACACATCTTTTGGGTCGATATTAGCCGTCTAACTTTTTTAAAATTGCCATCAGACTATCCAAATATTTATTTGCTGAGACTTAAGTCTTTGTTTATACATCTGTTATATCTGTTATATAAAATTTGTTGCTCTTGCAGCGCACCGCACATGGCAGCGTCATCAGCTGCGAAATGTGCGGCCGCGAGTTTGCCACGGAGGCCACATACAACCTGCACATGAAAACGCATCTGATTATTGAACGCGAGGTGCATGTGTGCAACAATTGTGGTCTGCTCAGTGAAAATAATGACAGGATGCTGGTAAGCCGAGCAACTAACCAACTAACAGTAACAATCTATAGCGATTTTAACGTATTTATTGTTGCAGGCCCATGTGGCGGAAGAGGATTCGGTTTGCTTTGGCATGGATGTGGTAGTGGAACTGATGCGTGATGCTTATGTCTGTGAGTTTTGCTCCGCGTACTTTAAGCAGAAGAGTGATTTAAGCGCCCATCGCGAATCGGGTGTGCACAAGGATGGCCACTTCTGGTGTCATCCGTGCGGCAAGAAGTTTACCGATATGAAGCTCTATCGTCACCATTTGCGCAACTATCAACAATTGCGCACAGATTTTTCGCATCGCCGTCTAGAAATTTGTCTCTACTATATGTGCGATTATGAGGTGAAGATATAGATGATATAGATATGTATTTAGCAAGCATTACTAATTTTGAATCCTGGCTGTAGAATTGCAGTGAGGCCTATATTAATTGGAATTCGCTATACACACACAAGCGGCGCACGCACGATGCCGTCGAGAAGCAGGAGCCTAAGACGAAGGATAACGAATGGATCTGTCAATTCTGTCAGAAAGTGTGCCGCTCCAAAATGTCGCTCTCGGTTCACGTGGCGCGCAGTCACAACAACAGTGAGTTGCTAGCATAAATGGAGTAAATATTAGAATCCGTTTTAGAGCTCCACTCTTTGCAGATAATGTGGTCTGCTCGCTCTGCAAGGCTTCGTATAAGGATGAGGAGGCGCTAAAGAAGCATCACGCCTATTGGCATGAGCGCATCGAGTGTCCGATGTGCTTAAAGGTGGTGAAGAATCGTCGCAACTTCGACACCCACATCAAGGTGGTGCACTCAAACAATAAACGTTACTCGTGCAGCGAATGCCAAAAAGGTTTCTATCACAAGAGCGAAATGGAGGCGCATCAGCGGGTGAGTGCATAGTATATAGTTTTATTGTGAAATGATTGATTAAGCCTTATCTATTTATCCACAGCTGCATTCCCAATCGTTTAAATGCGAACAGTGCACCTTCACCACGAGGAACAAGAAATCGCTGTCGGTTCATGTGCTTGGCCAGCACTACAAGCGTTTTGCCTTCAAATGCAAGTATTGTGAGAAGCGCTTTGGACGCCGCCAGGGACTATCGAATCATATTCTACGTGTGCATGGCTCCAAATATACATGTCGTGACTTCTTCGATGGCGGTTGTGGCAAATCATTTGGCTCGCCGACACGCCTCAATGTGCATGTGCGAAAGACGCATAACAGCAGCCTTTTTGTGGCCGATGACCAAGCCAAATCGGAGGAAAACGAAGATGAGGAGGTGGAGGAGGAGGAGGAGGAGCCAGCTATGGTGGATTTGGCAAGCGAAGGTCCGTCTACGTCGAAGAAACGTTTAATTCGCATCAATGCGAACACTGAGATCGAATTCATTGGCGATGCAGCTGAAGCCGACGACGACAACGAGAGTCTGACTGATTCGGAACTGTGCGAAGAGCTTCAAGAGATCAAAGCAGTAGCAAAGCAGCCACCCAAAAAGAAACCAAAGCTAATGACAACGCGAGCATGACAGGCTCGGAAACGTTTGGGGAGTTTCAGGATATCAAAAGCGCCGACAACAACAGAAAAAACGAATAGAAAGCAAAGTTAATCGTGTTGAACTAAGAACTAAGAACTAAGAACGATTACATGATTTGATTGTTGCTTTTATTTGTATTCGCTAAAGCTGTTATTAATCATTTGATTTCAACTGATTTAAGTAGTTGCTACTCATTATTTTGAACACAAAATATGTCAGTAGATAGACATACATAATGTATGTATGTATTATAATATAATATAACTAAATTTCTTGCCGTATTTCAACTGACTTTCAATCACTTTCACTATTTGTCTCTACATTCATATCATTCGCACTTGTCATTCATGAGCTCATTTAACATTTGGTTCTTCGTCATGCACATCATTTATCTTTCATTCGACTTGCACATATATTCATATATCTATATATATTCACTTATCATAATTTGTTTCAGGAATTAGTTCGGGGTCTAATGATAAGTCGCTATCCGATCGTCGCTTTGAACACTTGAATCTCAGTAATTATAACGTTATTAAATTTGTTTAGCAGACACGTCTATGCCCTACACAGCTCAGCTTCGAAATTTTACAAAAAAATAAAAATAAAAAATAGAATTATTTGTTTTTCAATTGAAGATGTGTTAAAGCTACGTTGCGGTTAAAACTTAATTTACAGGGTATCTGTGAGTCCTATACGTATAATATTATCGGCAGCAAATTTGATTTATTAAGCGTTTTGCAGTTTGGTCATTAAAATTTCTATTGAACAAATAAAATAAAAAATGTTCGATTGTGAATGTAGTGATTTGATTTGATTTGATTTATGATACTCTAGAACTTGGTACAGAGTAACTGCTGGTCGAGCAGCTCTTCTCATCTTATAATTAGTTTAAGCATAGAGATATTACATATCGACTAATTTCAATTGCATTTAACTAGCCAGAATCTGGCGGAAGCAAATTTGATTTATTAAGCGTTGTAGTTTGGTCATTTAAACTTTGAAGATTGTGTGCGGAGCTCACCTGCAAATAAAATCAATTTTATATATTTAATGATGATTGAGATTAGGTTTAGGATTTGTACTCACTGGGCTAATTGGTGTTATAACAATGGCGGTGCGCGTGGTGCAATGCAATAGCGCCGTGTCCTCAGTGGACTCATCACAGTCACCATCCGCATCGACATCCACATCGGCGCCAATGTCGCTGTCTATTTCCCAAGTCGGGAAATGCTCCATTTCACCCTCACAGTTCAGATCCTCCTCCTCGAAATCCTCATACTCATCAATTAGTATAACTGTACGCAATACAATATACACATAAACATATATAAAATAGTAAATATCATTTATTGACAATTCCGGAGTAGAACTCCAATCAGCGTTGAGTTTGAAAAATGAAAAGTTTTTAATTTGGTGAGATGTTCTTTATTTGGGTAAATAAAAAAAAAATGATTCTTTGGTGTGGTGCGGGATTTCTGTTCGAAGTTCAGGCACGGCCTGGCTTACTTGAACTATCTGGCGGCGTTGGCTTGGCACTCGAATCCAAGGATTGTGCGCCCTCATCTGGCATATTGATGCGTTGCTCGTGTTTGCTATATGGCTCCGATGTGGATCTATGCAGGCTGTTCAATACAAATATCTACATTTGAGATATGTTATCTTTATACATTCATGTGTGGATTTTATACGCTTGCAGAGGCTTATTACAAACAATATAAATATGTACATATAACCTCAGAATGAAAATCGACCTGAATTTTATACAATTGCCATATTTCGGCAGCTCATCTTATAATTAAGCATTTGTACATTCGATTTTTTTTGTTATTTATGTTATTTTAAATAAAACATTTCAGATAGTTTATAAGTTCAAATTTAATTTGAAAAAAAAAAACTTACCCTTCGTTTGCGAAACTAAGCGAAATTAGCCAGTTTTATATATTCTTCCCGATTTTTTAGAAAGTATACTTTAAAACAAATAGTGTTTTGCATTCCTACCTTTTATACCCGCTCTAGAAATATATTTCTTAATAATAGAAACTATTTCTGAAAATAGAAAAAACCTTTCTAATTTTAAGAAATCTTTTTCATATATTTGGAAATTATTTCTATAAACAAGAATTATCTTCTAGTTGTCAAGGCGAGCTTGATTTTAGTGTGATTTTCTAAAATTAAGGCCGATTTTCTTCTGAGTGTACAGAACTGACAAAAAATAGCACTATCAATTCAGAGCCTTATAAACTTCTGTAAATTACTAAAAAAAATCTATATGTAAAATAGATTATTGTTATGAAACTTGGAATAGATGCCTGCTTCAGCTGCAGGAGTTAATTGGAAGGATTGAAATATGTTTTTAATTTATTTTGATAAGAAAAAGAATTGAGTAATTGCAAAATATTGGAAAGCTTATTACAACTTATTTCAAGCGATTTTCAATTACATACAACCGTTATTGAAACAGTTCTTTGAAAGTATTTAAGATATTTTGACCAATAGATAAACAATCAAATCATCAATCAAATATATTCGAATAATATATATTCTAGTCTTTTCTGCAAGTGCATTTATTCTTCGGCAGGCCGAATAGAATGAGTTGCTGATTTTGATTTTGAACTTACCTTAAAGTAACTCGTTTCTTAGTTCTATTCTCTAAATCAGTCATAAATACATCATTGTGCTGTTGCTTCTCAGGCGTTAGCTGATATGAGTTAAGCACGGAAGACTATATTACATATATTACACATATTTTATATATAATCTGATTCTTATGAGCTGTTTGTTAACATTTGCATACCTTTGTATTGGTCGCTGTATGCTGCGTATGCGGCATGGTTGTTTGTGTGCCAATCGCATCTGTTGTTGTTGTGAGCGTCTGTGTCGAGGTTAGCGCCGTCTCGCTGCTGTCCAGACGATCCGTGGAGGCAGCTTCCGCTGCTTCAGTTGGGGTCGTCACTAGCTCGGGATGTACGCTAAGTGTTGCAGTTCGCTTCCACACATCGATCATATTTTGATGTTGTGTGTGATGGAGATTATGACTGTGACTAGGGCTAATGGAATGTATTTTGGGTTTCGGATTTGCGGGCAACGGAAGCGCTAAGAATCTATCACGATCCTCCATATAGGCCTTGATCAGGATATCAAGTTTCTCCTCAATATCCACCACCTGAAATTGTACAAAAAGTTTGATGGAACTGATATGCTCGTAATTTACTCGAATCTCACTTGTCGCTCGACTTTAACCACACGCGAGGCTAAGCTGATCTTTGATGCATAGACATCCTTTGCCTTGGAGCCCTGTTTGCCCAGTATTTGATCTAGACTGTGGATGGAAAAGAACAGATCACAAATGGTACTTTATATTCATATTGTTTTTTGACTCAAAGAGCATTCGATAAGATCTATTTTATCCCTCATAATATCTACAGCTACTTTCTTATTCCTATTTCTGCTGAGTGAATTTTTATTGCTATGATTTTTAATTTTCTTAAGCTTAATTTCTTAGATGTTAATTTCCCTTATAAACTTAATTATCCAGCCGCATATACCTCACGGATATTTATTTATAACTAAGAGCTTACCTTGCTCTACGTACAAGTTATTTCTAGCTGTTCATAAACTAAACACTTGGTAAATTAAAGATAAACAAGTTCTTTAAGTAACTACACTACACAGAAAAAAATCGGCATAGCATTTTGAAAATGTCCCTAAAAAGAAAATCACTTGATCTTAGAGATAATTTATAAATATACGAATACAATTTATTAAAACTATACGTTTCTAATTCTGAGAATTTTTTTCTTTTATATGAAATAGAAATTAGAAAAATTCTTTATAAAATTCAGAAACAATAATTTCAAAAAATTGAGAGTTCGACTTCAATTATAATAAGTCAAATATATAAGAAACGAACATGTACAAATACGCTAGAATTTAAAAATAATTGTTCTATAAAAATCTACGATTGCCGTTAGGGTAGGGAACTGTAACAGGAATGCACTTTTACAAGGCGACAAGGACTGCTCGACCTGTCTATATATATTATAGATCTATGCAAACTGAATTTGATGCATCCAATATTAGTACTTACCGCAAGTGCAGCATTTTGACGCGCCCCAGTAAGTCCACGTGACCTGTAAATGAATAGATTGAGATGCAAACGGTTTTCGAAAATAGTTTGGAGAGTTTGGTTTAAGCTAACCAGCCGCATACTGTTCCATGACGTCCTTGACATCGTACGGCTTCAATGCCTCCTTAAACTTGCGACGTGCCACAAAATACTTGAGCTGCAACCATCAGGTATATAGTAGAGTGATATATAGTTGATATATTTAACTGGATTTGTATGCCATACCTTGCGTATGAAGCGTATGGCGATCTTATGCCGATTTGTCAGCTGCGTGCAACGCGGCTCCTCATCCTCATCTGCGGGCAATTTGTGAATCAGAGAGATTGACTTGTGCGTTAGGTTTTGGTTGCTTGCTTCGCGCGTGGTTTAGCGGCAATTTGTTTTGTACATTAATCAAGTCAATCCAACAACACACAATTAACACATACAAGTAGCGTTATACACACACGTACATACATTTGTAGTTATATGCATATAAGGTAGTAATATATAGATCGTACAATAAGTATACAGATATTAGGTTAGTTACATATATATAAAGAATATATATATTTATCAAATCACAATATTATAATTGTTAGTTGGATAGTGGGAGAGTGGAGAAAAGCATAGTTGAGAAAGCATTGAGTAAGCAAGCGTTGTGTGTGTGGCCATGTACCGTAGGTGAGTAGTTACTTAGTTAGTTAGTATTAGTCGTTCGGAGTCCTTTACAGGTATAACTCCCTATATATGATACGAAGTTAGTACAGTGTCTACAGTGTCTACCAAAATGCAAACTTAACTAACTCTACGACAGTCTAGAGAGCGCATGCTAAACCAAACCTAGCACAAGGATAAACACTTTCTCAGAGCTGGGGCTGGGTAGGCTTATTCAACTCTAGCTGCAAGTTGCCAATTGGCAGTTGCAAGTTGTACGCACTTGCCACATAAAATGCGCCACTGTTGCCCTGCAATGTGCCAGTCTCCAGAAAATGTGAGGCAGCCGCAAAGAAGCGACCCGTGCGTCCACGGCCTGGACTGGGACTAGGATTCAGATTGGCTTTCGACTCGGCCTCCGGCTCATGCTGCTCCACATGACCCGCCTCCAAGTCCTTTGCGGGCGTAATGCGCGGATTGCGCAGCGAAAATGTCGACCCAAAAAAGTCACCTTGCAAAAAGCCGCAGAGCACAACGGGTATGGTCAGCGTATTGGAACTAGCCTCGACCTTCGTCCTTGCGGCATCAGCAGCAACAGCAGCAGCAGCTTCTGGCTTCTGGGTCTGGCCCAGTGTGCCCAAACTGGCGCTATGAATGCTATTGGCCAAGTTTTTGGGGGACGGCGTTGGACTTGCTGTATGTGCATTTGTGTGTTTTTGTGTTTAATTTTTTTGTTTATTGTGAGAAAGCGCATTAGTCTCGGCTTGATAATCCCTTAAGGCAACCATACATCATCATCCTTAGCAGGTTTTTGGTTTTATTTACTTTTACGTTTCTTTATTTTTTTTGTTTTTCTTTGCAAGAACCAATTATGAACAACATCAATTCAATTTAATTTAAAAAATGCAACCACAACATTGACACAACCACAACACTCAAAATACGGTTATATAATTTATAAGAATCTCAATTTTGTTTTTTGATTATAAGGTGTATTGGTATATGGAACCTGGGCGGGACCTTGTAGACTTACCGTCTGAATTTTTAATATTTTTTAAGCAAGTTGTTTCAGCAACTGAATCTTCGCTAAAACTTGGATTCATGGATTTGCCATTTTGTACTACCTCTGAAAATTTCAAACCAGATGTTAAAGTTGTTTTTTGTGTTTTCATTTTTGTTTTGTTTTTGTTTTTTTTAATAATTTTGCATGTGTGCCAATGAGTCAATTAATCAATCAATGCAGAGACACGGTAGTCTATATTGGTCACACATAACGCTTACAAAGAATTTCAAATCTACGCACACCAAGAGTTATAAATTGGTCATGTTAACTTTTTAATTTTTTTAAGTTAATTCAGTTATAAAATTTATTTTTAATCTGTTGCTTATGCAAACGCTTAATATCTTTGGATTTATTTAATAAGTGCATAGTGAAATAAATATTCAGGAAAAATACAAAAGAAAAGATTTCTAGATATAGTATTAGGAAAAGGTATTATATGAATAAAGAATTTGATGAATTTATGGTACATGAATATGGCATGCAGTTCGGGTGACAGTAGACTCCATGCTTTATTTTTTGTTCCTCTTTAAGAATTATTTAGTATGCATTTGAGTAGCAATTATTTCCTTATATATACAGTATGGCATCCTGGCTCTTTTCCCTTCGCGTTTTCCTACTGCTTTCTGATATTAAAGATTTTCTTGTTAGGGTATTTAATTATATATTATACGTTCGTCTGTTAAGTATATCTAACAAATATTTTATTAAATTTATGTTTAGCTACATTTCCACATTTTACTTGTCGCTTCTCCGCTGAATTCGCAATTTGTTTCTTTCAATATTCTAATAAAGCTGCGGGACTTTAATTAGTTTTCTATGCCAACGGTTTTATTGTTTTATTATTGGCTGATTAATTGAAATATTTTCTCATAAAGTGAAATTTATTATTTTGTGTTGAACTTAGGCCAGATGTTTGACTACTAAAGTGATATCAGGCGATATTTAAATGCAGTGCTGGATGATGTCTTAAAATTTGTATATGAACTAGGTAAAAGCAATCAGGTATTTGAACGTTAAAACAATATTTTTGTGTTTAATATAAATGCAATATTTGAAAACCATATGTAAAAGTGTGAACATGAGCCCAAAAGTTACAGAACATTTTTATAACATTGAGGTGAATGGTAAGAAAAGCTAAGAAATTTAAACTAATCAAACTTTTATGTGTTGCACAGAAATCTGTCCCTAAAAGCTACTCAAAACGAAAATGTCTGCAGTACAAATAGCCTTGGTTATCAATTGTTTAAACTGTTTTTTCTAATGAGATGCGCAGCGCAAATAGCAAAGCAAAATCTGTTGTGAGTTTGGCTCATTGATGTGAGCCAAGTTGACATTGAATGAGATTTGCACAGATTGTGGATACGAGTAAAACATGCAAGGGACCAAGACAAATAGAAAACGATAACTTGTTATTTGTTGTATGTTATTACTTAATAATTTTTGTTCTTTTCTTTGTTTTTCGTAAGTGATGGTGCATGTGGTTAAATGTGTGAGTTTGTGTGCAAACAGAATTTGTAATAAGTGGAACTTTATTGGAACTTTATAACAACTGCTAAGGCGATCTTGAAACAGAACTCAGCCATCATCACCATCATCATCATCATCATTATCATCCTCATCACCATCACCGAATGCCAACTGGCTTGAAAGCAACTTGTTAAGGAACTTACCCAAGTTCTCCACAGATGCGTTGATATCTCGAATGGTGCGCGAATAGCGCGTCGATGCCCTCGATGAGCCCGGCGGCTTGGACATTGTGGAGCCATCGGGTCCGGGCGTCTGGATGGTCTGGCTCTTGTGTCGCCTAATCGTCGGCAGGCGGGCCACAAAGGATGTGTTATGCTTAAAACTGGATGAGGCCCGTCTATGGAATACAATATGTACACAATTATATTTGTAAAAATTAGTAAAGAAGTCGAAAAGATAGAGTAGAGTGGAATAGAGTAGAGAGTGGGGGATTTCAGTAAACGGAATAGAGTTGAGCGTAGTACAGAGAGCTCGAAGATAGTTGCAAATGGTGTATTTGTGTGTGTGTGTGTGTGTGTATCAGTGTGTAAGCTGGATTCTGGATGTGTGTGTGTGTGTGCTTGTGCTCGTGTGTGCTTGTGAGAGTGTGCATTTGGTGCAGAGCTGAAGTTGTGTGTTCTTTGAGGGAGAATTCACTTGTAGATAGGTGCGTGACAAGCTTCAATTACACCAGCTGAAAGCGATTCGACACATTTGCCAACTCATTCGCGACTTTAGTTTTGTAATATTGTTGTGAAATTCGATAAAAGTTGCATTATTTAGCTTATAATGATTTCCGGTTGATTTTTATAATTATTTTGAAAGCTTTTAAATAACTTGTATGTTTTTAAAGATGATTAAAACTAAAGATTAATTTTTGAATTTCCTGAGATAATGCATCCCATCTAGTTTCAATACTTTAAAGTGTTTTTGCAACTGCGTACTCTAAAAGGATTTAAAAAGAGTTAGAGTTTAATCCCTTCAAAAAAGGAGTTCGAATTGCATCCCAAAGGGTAATTTTATGGAATAATCTCTTAATGGAATAATCTCTTCCTGAATATAAATAAGAAAATGCTGATTAATCATCTGTTAAGGTGCCAAATAAGCCCAAACTGCCAGATGTGCTTTAAAGCTGTAAATCGGAAACACAAAGACAGCACTGTTAAAGAATTTATGGATCGTAATTTCAGCTGATGTCATTGCGAGTTAAAATACACTTAAATACAATCAAAGTAGCATGGATAATAAATGTGCAATTGCTTCAAAGATGGTGTACAAATATTTGTGCCAAATTAGTGAATACAAAAAATGTGCGAATACATGTTGTAAATATTGGAAAAAAAGAGATAAAAACAGAGAGAGAGAGAGAGAGAGAGTGAGTGAGTAAGAGAAAAAAATGGGGATAAAAAATCATTTAAATTGGTTGATTGAACTCACATGTTAATTAATGTACACATTTTATGCATTTACGTGTGTGTGTGTTTGTTTTGTTTTGGTTTTATTTTTATTTTTTTTGATCACACAGCAGCAGCACAATGAAAATCAATTTGTATCACATTGATTAATTTACTTATATCATTGTTGAGAATATAAATTAAACAATTGCAAAACAGAATTTAACATAGGTTTTACAATTTTTTTGTTCGTTTTTAACGCTTTTTCTCAATAATTCTCTAATATTTTCGAAAATAGCCAACAGAGTGGGTTCGATAATAAAGATTACAGATTACGATATAGGACAGTGAGAAAGACAGAAGTATGTAGACAGAGATAGTCAGATAGGGTGCGTTATATAGAGAAGCTGCGAATTACAAACTCGATTGGTGTGTGTGGGGATTTCTTTTGATATGTACTTAGAGGAGCATTTGATGCATTTGATGGTTTATGGCTTGGTGCTTGCTAAGCAAATACCCTATGAAAACAAAACATGAATAGCATTTGAAATCATTTTGCTTGATTTTTTTTTTTTTTTAATTGTAATATTTGTTGTGAGTATTTTGTTGCTTTTATCACTTTTACCTATATTCGGTTATGTTTTTTAATAATCGCTCCCAGTTTTCAGAACTGAAAAGTTTATATAAAAAATATTATGAAAGAAAATGATAGAGGTACGTAAAAAATGTTCAACAAATTAGGTACGCTGAAACTGAAATTGTTAATCAAGAGACGGAGAGGATATTTCTTTTTTTTTTTTGGGTTATTGTTCTGGTTTTTTTTTTTGTGAGCAAATATTTTTCATATACAGTTTTGGTATTGGTTGCACACACATACATTTGTATGTACAAACTACTCATGCGTTGGGCATTGGCATTGGCGTTGGATGTGTATTGTACAGACTAACTCGTTGGTCGAGCTACGCGTTGTAGTTTTGTGAATCCCTTTCGCAGGAATTCACAAAGGATACTCGTCTATGACACACTCTATTAAACAGTTGATTGTGTTCTTGTGTGTTGTGTTGAATGTGAGAGTGTGGTTGTGGGTGTATCTGTACAATTGGACTGCATGAAATCACTCCCAACTAACTAACTGAATAAGTCCCAAAGCAATTTAAAAAATTTGAAAATGATCAGAAATGGAAATATCACAAATATCACATAATACTACAATTATTTTCTTTTTAAAGATTTTAAGAGAACAAATTGTAGTAAGATAACTTTTAAAGTAAGTGAAACCACAAAGCTTCGTCTGCTAAGTGGCTCAACAAATATTTAAAGTTTTATGATATGCAAATGAAGGAATCACAAAACTAGATTTAGTTGAAAAATAAATAATAAAAGTGAATATATAATAAATCAGAATTCAAACTAACAAAACTATTTCTGAAATATTTTCCAAAGATATTTGAATTAATGTTGCAGGAGCATATTAAGTTGAACTGAGAGTTATTTCATTTCATCCCCATAATTGCAATTTATTTAACTAGTGTTAGGACACTTGGTAACTCATTGTCCGCTGCACATTCCCGGAATGTATTTTGTATACGTGTGGGGCAATCAATGGATTGCCCCAAAATGGAGACACAGTAGTTGGCTACTTACGATGCGGGCGGACTCGGCAGCGCCACCTGATGTATCTTCCAGGTGGCTATCGAAACGGAATGCTCATCGGCCGCATAGCAGCGCCAGACGGCCTGAATGAGCGTCGCCGCCGGCTGGCGACGCCGTATCATGTGCTTCTGGCGCTGCTGCTGCTGCACCTTCAACGCAAAGCCGCTGCCCAAAATGCCCTGCAATGAGCCAGAGATGAATACCAAATTGCAGATGTTGCATAAATAAACGAGCAACTTACCGCAGGTAGCGCAAAAAAGGAAATGCCCAACAGAGCACAGCAGGAAGCAATCAATTTTCCCTGCCACGTTATGGGCACCATATCTCCATAGCCAACGGTGCACAGCGTTATCTGGGTCAAAGTTAAATAATTGAGATGAAACACGGTTGGCTTTCAGCTGTATATTTTTCTTATTTTTTTTCTTCATGTTTTCTGGTTGGTAACATACCACGCCCCACCACAGCGCCTGGGCGAAATTGCTGAACTTGTCGTTGACGTCCTTCTCCCACATATAAACTAGGAATGATGCAAAGATGAGACCTAAAAATCCAATGTACATGGTTGTGATGAGCTCCTACAAGAGATGAGCAAATGTCAGTTGCAAGCTAATTACTCTAAACTCCTCTCAATCAAATTGCCAACCTGTCTATGTGCGTATACAACCGAACCGAGCAGTTTCCAGGTTCCCCCACGTCGATCCATGCGCACCATGCGCAGTATCTGAAAGAATCTTAAACCGCGCAATGCGCTCGTCGCAAACACCTGGCCAGAGGTGCCCATGCCTAATACTACAATTGAGGCTAAAATGGTGATAATATCTGCAGAGACAGTCAATTAATAATATAGACAGTCAATTTTATATACGTTTGTAGTTGGAAGCTTTGTCTCACCTATAATACAAAATGGTTGCTTTATAAATTTAAGTCGCCCAAGTGTGCCTTGATATCTGGAGCGGCATCCTGATGACCAGAGTCGCGCCCCAAACTCCATGGTAAACCAGATGACAACTATGATTTCCATGCGAAACAATATATATACAGCATCCTCCTCGTATTCCTTGATGGTGGAAAACACGCTCAATGCGAGACATGTGAACACCATCAGAAATCTGAAAAGTTTAAAAATACAAAAATAAGTTTTAAATTAAGAAACAAAAATTAGTTATTTAATTTATTTTTATATATTAAAAAATTACTTTTGTATGTTTTTCTTTCTTCATTAAATTTTATATATTACTATATTGTTTACGCTATCAGCGTTTTAATAACTTTATTTTATAATTAATAACACAAAATTATTTGCAATACTTTCTAAAGTTTATTTCAAAGTATTTAGTTAGACTAGTAGTCAAGCTTGGTCTTTTTCGCAACACTTTGAAACTTTAAAATATACAATATTGTATTTTATTGTCTGCTTAGTGACTTAATATAATGTTATCGACATATAAGCTATTTATGTATATTAAGTCACTCAGGGCTTCAATCTCAAGTATGTAAACAACATATAATATAAGCTAAAAGACAATGCTTTAGTGAGCAAATTTAATAACATAATATTCCTTTTTAGCATTTTATTTTGAATAAGATTCTAGAAAATTGCAAGTGTGAAAAGAAATAGGCTATTTTATGTCGAAGATCGTTATAGTTAGGAGCGATATAACATTGTAAATCTATCTACTCATTTTATTACTTGTAAATTTGACATTTATAAAGTTCTTAAAAATTTGAAATGGCCAAATAACTTGAGGCTATGCAGAAGATCGTATGGAAAATTTGATTAGAAATAGTAACTATGTATTTTAGCTGTGTATTTTTAATCAAATAGCTAACTCATTTCGTCGACTGTAAAACTGTGTTTTATTTTTATAAACGTGCATAACAACAAACCGCCTGATAGTATTACTACGCTTGTATTACTGCTCTCGAATTTAATCAATGCCTTACAACTTAACAAGTGGCTAGAGATAATTTTGGCAAACAAGTATAACAAGCGGGCTATTTGAACTGTTAGATAAAGTATAATTTTTCTTTTTCTTTTTTTTTTTGCTTTTTTTTTGTTATACTCACACCATCACATGATAGAATATTGCATGCAAGCCCCGCGGTCGCTCCAGAAAATTGTACAGGCGACTTTGCATCCGCCGGTAGCGCGCATCGCGGCGATGTGTGCCGCGATTATAGTTCAGCGGCTTCCCTAGGAGTGACATTCGCGGTTGCCGAAAACGTTGCGATTTGTTTGGTCCCGCCGGTCTACATTTCCTGCAAGAATACACACAACACTCATTAACAAACATTGCACACAAAGTTGAAATCAAGTTGAGAGAATGTACTGTACTGTTCTCGTACCCCTTGTAACCTCTTATATCATAGAAAGCATAAACATGGTTTTCGGGATCCATGCTGTATGCATTATCCCGCACTAAGATCTCCCTTCACTTTACTGCACTATCGCGAATAGAATCGCAACAAAGAAAATAAATGAACCCTCAAATTGGCTAATCGGTATTTTGGCGACGTGTGTCGCGTTTGGCGTTCAGTTCACAACTCGATCGTCTGTTAAGCGGCCCGAGTGTTAAAACCTTTTCAGCCATAGACTTTCCAAAAAAAAAAACCTCTATGTGTATATTTTGTTAATTATAAGCAGTGTGTTTTTTCTACACACCTTGCATTTTTATGGTCACCTACGTAGACCTTTATTTGATTTGATTTTATTTTGTATTTTATTTTACTTTATTTAATTGCACCTGGGAAGCCCTCATAAAATTTTTGCGACGACTTCATTTTCGACATTTGTTTTTTCTTTTCGCACATTCTGTTTTCTTTGTATATTTTTTTCTGATTTGCGAGAGCGTGTCACATCGAGCGGGCGCTTAGCCAGCTCCTTAGTTTAGTCACGATCTGTAGAGGTTTTTTTGTTTTTGTCGACAACGTGCCACATGGCTGATGTACGTCATTAACATTACGATGCCCCCTTTTTGGCAGATAAATAATGCAAATATGGGTGGGATTCGATTTTGGGGGTGCCATTTTAATTGGAAAATTACGTTAAGCATGGAAACGTTTTGGCTGATACAGATAAAATACAGTTACATTGACGTGCCCGATTTTGTCTACAAAAGTTGTAATAAGCTCGTATTTCTTTAAAATGTCAGCCTTAGGTCTTAGGCAGACACACTCACCACATTGACCCAGATTTATGGGAACAAGCTTACTTGTCGCATGGAATTCGTAATCTGCCCCTGGGCAGGTCAGTTGAATGAAAAGAATGCAGAAAAATTCATCTTTAAGAAATATTATTTGTATCTTTTATTCTATAGAAATTTTCATGATCTTAATTTTTTTGATTTGAATATTTGAATATTGAATTCATCTTAAAGTTACTTTATAAGATTGTGTTTAGCTTTCCAACTCAGTTTTAGTTCTCTTGAAATTTGACTCGCATATTATTTATTAAGTTAGAAACATAAAAAATTGGAAAAATTATTTGAGATAAAGCTTGGCTTTATTTTATTATTATTGAGTTAATTTTCAAAATATAAAATGTAAGCCAACTAAGTTGGTTCAATTCCTATAAGATTTATAAACAAAATTTTCATTGTCTGGCAATTTAAACGTTTAAAATGAACTATATTGTAGTAATTTAGCAGTTTCGCTTTGTTGATAATAGATGTTTATAGTTTGTATACAAAACACCTCACAGAAATTGCGGAAATAAAAAGTGCTAAATATACGCCAACCATGCATAATGTCTCCCACTAGAGACTATCATTCTTATAGCGATGCTAATTGTGTGTGGGATATGTGAAACAAGTTTTAGCTTATTATTAACTGATAATAATAATAATAATATTAATATATTTATTGTACTCGTATTTGTGTACACAGAACTCTCTTCACTCTTCGCAGAATGCCGGAAATTTTTGGCTTACGTATTATTGGCAATAGATCAAGTTGAACGTCTCTGTCCATAATTGAGAGCTCGTAAGCAACTCGTTGACAGAAGCCCCGCAACCTGCCCCCTGCCACCTGCCACCTGCTTCTCAGCACGATGAGAATTCTAGAGTGTCATATAAAGTATATTCTGACATACACAAAAAAAAACTCATAGATATTGTATCTTATCGGTGAAAAGTCAACCTAATATAGAGCGACAGCTTTTTTGAACAACTTTTTGTTTGCAGCCAAAGAGCAAAAGTTGTTTTGCATAATTCGTCAAAAGTTAGTCATAATAATTGAGGCAAAATAATTGGTTTTAAATTTTAATGTAATGCTTTTGTTTTGTTTGTTTTTAGTCTGTAGCTGGCTAAGGTTAGACGATAATTAAGATATATATGTGTTCGTTGTGTGTTTGTGTGCACGTTTTGGCCATTTAAATGTATATACAGTAATTGGTGGAGGTGGAAAGTTGGAAAACAATAATAAAAATACATATATGAATATCCATCGATTTATGTATTATATTGTATTATTTATATATATATATATATATGTATGTATATGTGTATATGTGTATGTATATTAGGGTATCCGCTGTATCCGTTAGTTAGCATGATACAAGATCACAAGTTTGTTTGTTGCTGTTAGCACCCCGCCAATAGTTGCAGCTGCATGGTTCAATTGTTTACTTCTTGGCATCAATGATGATCTCATCGCCCGATTGAATATTGTAGCTGTAGAGCTGCTTGTTCGGATAGCGCATCTCCTCGGGCCCATGCTCCTTGTAGTCCTGATCCAGATAGTAGAGTCGCATTTTGTTTGGCGCCAGATTGATGAGTTTCTCCAGCTTCAGCTTGAGATCGCTCACACTTAAATAGATGTCCACAAAACGACTCTCGCTGATTTCGTTGTACGTAAACAGAACCTTGACACGCTTCTCCGGCTTCAGATTGACATTGACCAGTGGATCGAGTTCACCGTGCACCTCTAACAATTCCGCATAGCGAGCCGGCTGCTCCGATTCCGGTTTATTCATATAGTGACGGACAAAGGCACGTTCGGCATCCACACGCTCATCGACACTGATCTTGCCGCCGCCATTCAGCATGGACACATTGGGCAGCCGCGCGATGAGCAGCTGGCGGCGCTCGTGCTCCGTGCACTCCAGCGTTTCCCACAGGGGCCAGTGCTTGACGCGCAGATTCTGCAGCTGATCGTATTTGGCCAGCTCATCGATGTCCGCCCAGCTGTTGAGCTGGGCACAGCTCAAATTGAGCAGCTTGAGGCAGGGAAAGTATTTGTGGCACTCACTGGCGCTGGCCGAGTCTAGTTCGGCGCCGGCCTGCAGCGATTTGATGGGGCATTCGGCGAGCACGAGCGCTTCCAGACTGGGGAAGAGCCGGCCCAAGCGACAAATTTCCTGCCAGTGCTCGATGGGATTGCCGGTGAAGTGGAGCGTCTTCAATGCCGCATGTGATTGTGTCAGCTTGCGTCTAGCCTGGCACAGATTACAGCAAGTGTCCGCTTCCGTCTCCACTTCCACTTCTGTTTCCGTTTGCGGGTTTTCATTTTTATTGTGTGCTTGTGGCACACATTGGCAGCTGTGGGACTTCTCCTCCAGTGACTCCTGTGCAGCGTCCAGCAGCACAGCACTGTAGTTATTCAGGCTCAAGTGCAGCTCCTGCAGCACCGGCAGGTTCTGCAACAATGCATCCACACACATCCAGTCCAGATACGTGCCATTGAGCACCAGACTCTTCAGATTGACGGTTGGCGCCGCCAGCAGCGAACTGGGCGGGGCGCTCATCAGTTGATTTTTGCTCAAATTTAAGAACTCAATGTGCGGCATATGTTTCAGTATGTTGAACACCTCCTGCCAGTCCTGCAGCTTGTTCTGCGCCAGATCCAGCTCACGCACACGCTGACACTTCTCACGGATGCTGTCGAAATCGCCGGCACAATCGATGTCGCAGTCGTTGAGCACGAGAAGGGCGGGCACACTGGTCAGCGGGGAGAGCCGCGGTATGAATATGGAGAATTCCATGCGACCGCCGCATTTGGTTACCGTAAAGTCATTGGGCAGATCGGAGCGCTTGTGCAGCTCGGGCTGATTGGCATTCTCGAATTCGCATTCGGCGAAATATTTGCGCTCCAGCGCCTCCAGCAACGAGGGCATCTTTATTTAAACACGGCCAGTGTCTACAAATGCAATTATGTAAATTTTTATACGTTTTACTTTTGATTCCGTTTGAAAGCGCGCTTTGAGAAGCTTTCGATCTCTGCTGTGTGTCGTTGTGCTTGTTCTCTTCTTCTTGTTACAGCTTCCGTCTATGCCTGTACTGCTTCTTCTTCTCGCGCTTGCTGTTTGTTGTTAGTTTTGTCAGTTGCAGCCCGTCTCAGCTCCTTCGCTGTTGTTGCTGCTGCTTATTGATTTTTGTAGAACTTAAATTTCGTTTTGCATTGAATTTGTTGTAGCTGCCTTTGTTGTTGTTGTTGCGTGATGCAACTTTTTGCGCTTATTATTTAGTTTTGCGCAGTTTTTATTGCATTCGTCAATTTAAACAAATTGCTGCGCACGTTGCTTTTGTTTTCTATGCTGTTGTTGCTGCTTTTTTGTTGTAATTGCGCACTAATTTAACACAAAATTGTTGTTGCCGAAACAAAGAAACACACAACAAATGCGTGTGTGTGTGTGTGTGTGTGTGTGTGTGTTGTGGGGGCCACTTGTCAGTCCAACTACAGGCCTTCTCTCCCTCCTCTCTCCGACTCTCTTTCGAGTGGCGTGTGTATGTTAATAATCCAATGGTGTTTACTACGACAAAAAGCCAGGCCAATGATGAGTAACTCTCTGTTTTTGTTATTGTTAAGCTTTTCTAATTGTTGTCACTAATGCTGCTACTGCTGCTGATCCAGCTCCAGCTGGTGGTTGTGGTGATTTCGATGGTGTCTCTCTGTCCGTTCGCAACGCCACCAAACGCTCAACTGAACCACAACACAAGAACGAACTCGCCTCCGTGTTGTATGTGTTCTTCTGGCCCGTTTTGCCAGTTTGTGTGCTTTTTTTTCTGTGTAGGTCGCCGTCATGCGCACAGGGGCGGATTTGCGGTAAGCTTTTTACTCACGTTACACGTTTTTGGGGCGCTTCGCTTGAGCTAAATAATTTTTATAGTCATATTTCAAATTAAACGATGCACTAAGTTCTCATCTGATGCAGATTCTCATCTAGCACTTTTGCAATTTACCGCGTTGCCGCCCCTGCAGCTCCAGTCAGATAAGAACTTATCACAAAATAATTTGGGACCGTCAAGTAGAGTAAATGGAAATGATTTATAGTACACATATCGCATAGCTTGTTAAGTTTTTGTCGTTGTGCTGAGGCCCCACAGTTGGGCCCTCTCCAACGGGCCCAGTGCAAATGTAAATGCTTGACAGCGACCTTGCGACGTAAATAAATACACACACGTTCAATTACGAAATCAGTTTCGGCTATATAGCTATATTGCAAATACAAATATTGCTGCGCTGCTTTTGCTGTTTTTTGGGTTAGGGGCACGCAAAAATAGAACTGAAAAATTATAGATCTTTGTAAAAACACATTTGCAATGACCTTGCAAATGCTTTGTAGACTTCATAGCGGCCCTAAATCTACCAAAATTGGGCGGCCTGTGCGTTGCCAGATACGCCACCGTTTGAATTTGTCTGGAAAACCAGTTATAAAGTCAACGGTCATGCCACAGTAAATACACGCTACAAGCAACTCCCCCAAATGTGCGTAGCATATTTTTATTATGATAGGCAGCATTAAATTGTAAGCTGAGGGATGATTGCAAATATAAAAGCATTTTAAAATTTCCATTGCCATGCTGCGAAAATGATGTCAGATTCGTAATGTTGTCGTAACAACTCAGTGGGGTTCACTATGTTGACAGCTTGGAAGGTGCGCAATAAGTGAGCGAGTTTTTACTGCGGAAGGGGGTGCGGGCGAGGGGTAATTGAAACAGGCAGTGAGACAGAAAGACAGAGCGAACGGGGGCGCGTGAGAGCGAGAGCGGAGCATTAGAGCACGCGTTGTGAGCGCGTAAATTTACAAAGCTCTCTCACTCAGCTGTGCTTTGTTGTGGCGGACACACGTACAAAAACACAAACATATGTTTGTTTGCATTTGCGCTCGTACGAAACTGCGCAGCATATTGAAAGCTCTGACGCTCAGCTGATTGTATTTGCAGTGCATTGTATTTGAGAGCTTTCTGTTCTCACTCTATCTGCTAGCTGGTAGCTTTTACAAGTGCACTACAGCAACAACAACAATAACAGTATAAAGAAAAACAACAACAGCTCACTGAAAACAGATGGCAGCACTGTGACAATTGACAGTGGATTGGAAGTTGATGTCAAAGGGAGCGTTAGAATTTTGATTTGCAAGGAGCAGAACGTTTGACGCCTGTATGAGTTTTTATGAGCCAAAAGCCAATTTGCTGCGAATATTGAATAGAATTTTTCAGCATGGAAAACATAGAAATATTTATATAAATTTGAATGTCATCATGTGTTTTCCCGCTTGGTCAACTGCCCTGACTGACTAGGGTTACAATCCATTCACACGCACAGACGTGTGTAGATTTGATTATTCCTGTCATAGCGCGTCTCGTCTGTTCCAAGGAATTGCCAAATGAATGTGCGAGCAGTGCTTGTGCTTGTGCTCTTTACGAGCGTTGTTTGTTGGATCAATAGGTAGGAAATGGCAAATCGTAGCAGATGTCATTTCTATCAAGGAAATATGTATATGGTTTGTGTGTAGTGTGCGGGTTTATTTCATTATTTATGACAACAAATTGAATATGAATAGCTTTGGTATTTATTTTTTATTATTTTTATACAGCTGCATATTTCAGCATTTTTTTTTTAGTTATTTCCAGCTGTATTAGTTATGTTTCTGTTTTAGCCTTAAGCCTTAAGCTTGGGGTTAAGCGCCAACCATTTGCTTAGCAAAACTTTTGCCATCGCTTCACGAAAAGTTAGAGTGTTTTCTGAGTTATGTTTCAGCTTTAAATGTTTGCAAAATTTAAACATTTGCAGACGACAGTTTTTTTTCTTTTTATAAAGTTATTTTGCAAATATTCTTTTGAAAAGAATCTTTTATCTCATATACACAATTATGTGTCCCTTAAAACTTGAAAAAGCACCCATTCATACATATATTAGCAACGACAACAGAATTTTTGAAAACAATTTGGGCTCACTGTTCTCATCAATTATATCTTTGTTGAATGCTGTTGTTTGTTGTAGTTGTAGCTGCTGTCCGACGACCCGAATCGCTCATGTCTCGGACATTTGAAGGCGTCACACATTCTTCTATTTACCTATATACATATAAATCCATGCATACTTGTAGACATATATATATATATACAGTCTATAATTATCCGTGAAAGTCGCAACACGTTGAGAATTATACTTAAATGCGATTTTGTTATGGTTTGACCGGCGTTTGTTTTGAGAGGTGTACAGCGAACGACAAATAATCCGTTTGTCAATAGAATTTCCATTTTAGCCACGATGCCAAAATTGCTGACTGAAAGCCATTTGATTATAACTCATATATCATCATTATTGATGTTTTGTTATTGATATTTTGTTGATTTGATTTTATGGAGAACGATTGATTTGGCGTTTATTATTTAGGGCTCGGTTTTTCTTTTTAATGTGCTTTGGAAACATTTTGTAATTAGAATTTTTGTTAACCGAAAATATTTCGATTTAATTTAGCGAACGCAATTTTATGGCCAATTTGTGTTTACAAATGTATATGCATCGTTGTATTATGTATATTAGGATATATGTATTTGTATTTGTTTCTTATATATCAGAACAACAAAGCACAAGTAAATCCGTCGAAAAATTTGTTCAAATCAATTGCGTCAATATAAGATGCTGTCTAGTTTTTGTTTTTGTTGTTGTTGTTGGTCGTAAAGTTCTATAAATGCTATTTTGTAAAATGGAAATTTTGACTTTTCGTACCCGGCGGCCTTTAGTGACTTTAATAAAATGGCACTACGTAAACAATGCAGTCATCTATGTATATGAAAAGCAATTTTCATGTCTCAAACATTTTCGCTTTGTCGCTGCAAAAAAGTCTAGACAGGATTTTTTTTCTGTTTTTTTTTCTTCACATTTTGAATTATTACAATGCCTTTTTTATAGTCAGCAGCATACGTTCATACGTAAATAAATATATCTGAGTTTGACGAGGTCGGGCTGCTGATTTTGTCTTCTTTTTTATTCGGCTTTGTCTCGACGCAGCTGAGCAAGTGAACCTGAACGCTACGCTGCGTATGAGTAATGCTTTTTTGCACAGCTATCAAGTCGTTTTGGTGGCATTTAAAACGAAATTGATATACTCCATAAACACAAGTTTTATGTCTGTGCCAACCTATTTACCCACTAGCCAGGTAAATCTATTGATTTTATGCTCATCGATTTGCAGCCAATAAATGTATTCACAAGAAATCACAATATCCTTTTTTTCTGTATTAAATTGGCAATTAACAAATATAAATAAATGACAATAACTGTTCGTTATGGCTGAGTGACTGATTGATGGACTAGTTGTCCAGTTGATGGTGCGGCTGGCGTTGACAGTTCTCATTAGTCGCCATAACATTTACAAACGAACAGATAAAGCGCTTTCAATTTTAATGACACTTTTTCCGATTACCCTGCGCAATTCAAATGCCCCTACGGATATGATAAACAGATATTGATTGACCCATAGTATTTTTGATGATGGACATTAACAGCTGAGTTAACAGTGTTTGAGAATATCTGAGGTATCGACATTTTACACATACATTCATGTATCTGTTAAGAAATTTATTGTGGACTTCAAACAGTACACAATTTATTCAAATGAGATTTTACGAAACAAAAACAAAAACGTAATATTAACGTAACATCATATTAAATGACTTAAAATTAAAAATGAATGTTTCGATTAGAATTTAAATATATATAAAGAAATTTGTCAATGACTACGGTTTCGCAAATATATAAATATGTAGATTAAATCAATTTTGAAATCCTAATTTTCCACTTATAACTTTTATTCGTTATCTAAAGAATGATGTGAGGTACGACATGCTAGATACGCCTACAGGGAATTTTCTAGTCCATCGCTTTGGGACTTGTTTGTTTTTGTTTTTTTTTTTTGTTTTTTTTTGCCCTTGTTACCGCCTTTTTATACGCATCAGATAATTCTGTTGTTGTTGGGACCGTCAACGTTAATTTAATATGCGACATTTGCACTTTTCGGTCAGCGCTGGCAATGCCCGACAAGATGATAACTCCCTAGAGGGACTCGCTCAGCGGTTAGATGTTGGGTGTCATTATCGCTTGGATCGGTATCAATTTGTGGACGGTGTTTAGTGGTTGCACACTTTGTACCCGCACGTAGCCGCAGTTGCCGGCTGTTGGGTTTATTATTATTATTATTCTTATTATTATTTTTTCCATTTTAGTGATGCACTTCATGCTTGGAGCTTGCATTATGCTTAATGTAGTTGATCGAATTGAAACATTAGCCTTAGGTGGTTCTTAAAAAAAACATGAAGCAATCGCTTTAGTTTTACTTCAATTTTAAGTTATTTAACAGACCAAGCTAGTAATTCTGGAATATATCAGTTAAAATATCGAGTTCAACTTAAAGCTGTCATATGGTTTTTCATTTTATTTCCACGACACCGCAATCGTCACAATTGTGG
Source organism: Drosophila ochracea (assembly GCA_035044125.1). Lineage (NCBI taxonomy): Eukaryota > Metazoa > Arthropoda > Insecta > Diptera > Drosophilidae > Drosophila > Drosophila ochracea. Next base: position 2,212,824 of record JAWNML010000046.1, read on the forward strand.
AAACTGTTGCCATTAAATTAATTGTTCAGCATTGAAAATGTGATCCGCACGATTCAGCAAATCTTGTTTCTTTCAATTATTTACACACGATATAAATACATACGTTAAATCGATTTTAGAAAATTCACCCCCAGGCGAATTTCTTAAGAAATTTGTGCAAATTCATTTGAAGTGTTTTTTCACGTCTTAAAAAATTCCACCCTCATTGTTGGAAAATGAACTCGCGTTATTAGATTTTGTTTCCAGAATTATTTAAAAGCAGTATGTGTTTCTTAGATTTAAAAGAAAAAGCAAAATGTTTGCTGCTGCTTAAAAAGTTTCGTAGAACCTTCTAGTATAGAGAGCCAATATAATGTAATCAGTATCAGAAAGTATTATCTACTTATCGATAGTTTCAAGGATGCATTATCCAAGCGTTTGATTTTTGTTTACTATATTTTGGTTTAGTATCAACTTTACATTTTGAGACATGTATATTTTCGGCTAAAAATAATTTTATAAGTATTATATAATATGAAAATGTTCATTCGCGCTAATATGCTTGTTTGAAGAGGTAATCAACACCAAGAATACATTTTAATTTCTTTCAATTTCATAAAATTAGAACACAAAAAAGTAAATATTGAAAAAGTTTGACAAAAACTTCTAAGTTTAAAATTTGATACATTTCCACATTTATCTGAATTGCACACACGAAAATGCTCGTCAAATTTGTCCAACTTTCAGCTGGTGTCATTGTATCTTTTAACCAGTGGTGTACCAGATAATGCTTTGACGTGACTATGTTTGTGCAGATAATGTCAGTTATCTGACTAACTACGTTTTGCAATGCTACGTTTATATCAAGTTTAAATAAAGTATTTACTGGCTAAATACTTAGAGGCTGATGTCGATTGCTCCACTGATAGCGCTAATCGTGCTTGCCTGAAATAAGTAGGTGTTTGAAAAGCACTTGATAATGTGAATGAATGATTACAGTGGAAAGTAATAAATATATTATTTACAGTAGTTGGTTATTTACAGTTGGTTGAGCTCAAAGTGCTCTTTGTATCTGAGTCATGTGCTGTTCAATTATTACGTAGGCAGACAGACGGCCGCAGAGACCGCCGTCTCAATTGCACTTGCTCAAGCAGTTGCAGTTTGCCATTTTCCATTTCCATTTTGCCACTGCCATTTGAGCTCATTATATGCAATTAGTGCGGTTCTCTTTCAGTTGGCCAGGACATAAAGTAACAACTACGCTGGTCAAGCCGACTGGCTAACTGAATTATGCATAGCCAGCTCGAGTAAACTCATTAAATACCTTACACACAATATACGTATATATATGTTTATATATATATACATATAAATATCAGTGCAACTATAGTCGGTTGAAGTACTCTACGGGCGCAATTAATTTGCTGGCAATAATGAAATCTAGGACAAAATGTTGGCAAAAGGAATACGTTGACAGTTGCCATACAAGCAGCAGTCGTATCTTATTCCATACTTGTGTATTCTTCCTTTATGCATATAAAATGTAATATATCGCTGTTTGAGTCTGCTGAACTAGCTCATATCCTGTCTAAAAATATCTCAATACATACATGTAAAAAATTCAAAGTGAAATTCAATTAACCAATTATTTCAAAATAATTAGAGCAAGTCGATTACAATTTGTTACTCGTGATGTTTAATTATCAAAAATTTCCCCACACATACCATGAATTGTATAAAAAAACATTTGTATTTTAATGGCAATCACTCAGAGCAAAATGGCCCTACGATTTAGATAGCTCGATTTAATTTCTAAATATACAAAAAAAAAAATTGTATGCCTTTGATATCTTAGATCGTTGTAAAATTGTGGATTTTTTTTCTCGATTGATATGAATTTTTAAACTATCGAAGATGTTTGTATATTATATTTAATTATTTAATTTTATAGAGCAGGTAATTTATGCTGAGTGTGCCTTAACAGTAGAGTTGCAGAGATCCATCATCCCACGTCGAGTTATTTTGGGCACAGGGTACTGTTCATGCTCGTTGCCCTGAATACCCCGAATTCCACACTTGCAGATTGGAAATGAAATCATTTGTCAGATGCAGATTGCAGTTACACGTGTGCTAGGCGCTTCTTGGCCTAGTTGTTACAAAAGGGAATCGTGTGGATGGGGCAAGTAGAAACGAATGGATAGGTATGTCGATGTAAAGGCATATCAATTGTTGGCATTCACTCTTCTGTTTGCTTTTGTGAGCCATGTTTTAATCAAACTAAAATAACTGGTAGGCTAAAACGAGCTATTTTTTATTCATATTCCATATTCCATCTTGACGATGCATTCGAGCTGCAGATACAACTTGTGTTTAGTTTTTAAATCTGCTAGCCAAAAATTATATACGCACACACAAGAGACGACTAAGTACTATATTTCTTGATGTAAGTTTGAATGTTTTGCGTTCAATTTGGGTAAGCACAGTTTAGATTAGGCTAGATAAGACCCAGTAATAAATTGCTTATTCCTAAGAAAACAATAAAGAGCTTTTACATTTTTGGGAGCAGAAAGTGAAATATTGCGAAACTTCCAGTTTCCAATTCGGTTTCAATTTATTACATACAAATTATGGTAAATTCTTTTAAATTCTAGATGAACTTTGGTATTCAATAAAACAATAAAAAAGATTTATATTTTTATTGTCTTATTTCAACATTCCAATAATGAAAAAACTGGTCAACATTACAAAGAATCCACAAAACAATTGTGAAATTTTTTAAATTTTAAGACTGGAAATTGAATCTTATTTAAAGCATTAATGTTGAATGCCTTTTAAAAGTGTTAACATATTGTAAAACTTGCAGTTTTCCATTGGATTCCAATACGTGATATACAAGTTAGAGTATAATTTGTTGTATAGACTTTGAAATATATTGTTCAACTTTTGGTATTAAAAACAACAAAGAAAAATTATAATTACTTTAATTTTCTTATCTGCGCAGTGGAATGAAGAAGTAGCAAGGAATCTGCAGATTAATTATGAACAAAAATTGATTTTTATTCAGTTGAATGCTGCTGAATAATTGTGCAGTTAGAAATAAATTGAGATTATGCATCAAGCTAGAGATACCGCAAATAACAAATAACCCTGACACTAAACATGCTAAATAGTTATTACATTTTGTTTTTCACTGCGCATCAATTAGGACGCCTACAATGCGAAAATGAATAAATGTGGATTCTTTTCTCGCATTGTCATTGCTCGATGGGGCGTTTAATGGTTCGCATTTTCCATTTGGTGGCACGCTGATTAGCAGCGCACTGTGCCTGACGATGGCGTGCCACAAAGTTATCAATGCCGCTCCAATGAATCACTTTAAGTGCGCCTATTTTCTTGTCTACCCATTTCGCCATTGCCCGCCTTGCGCTGAACTTGAAACCGTTCCAGAACTTTGTGTAATTTGCATATTTTTAGCGCCAGTTGCTGCCGTCGGCCAATTTGTTTATTCAAATTGTTAAGATCTCAGATCGGTTATTATTATTTTTTTTTTTGTTGTGGTTCTTCTTGTGATGCTCTTCATCAATCAAATGTTTCTTTGGGTGTTGTCATTGGGTGGCACAAAACAATTGCATATTCATTGTAATTTGTTTGAACAGCTGCCAAAGTGAAATACAAACAGCAAGTGAATTGAGGCACGGAATGGATAATAACGCAGGGGCGCTCTTTGTTTACAGACAGATTATATGGATGTTGCTTTCGACTTTAAGGAGGTACACAAATGGTAAAAAATAATTGCTTTAGTGGCTGCGATTAAGGTGACTGCCCAGCATGTCTCAATTGTCGGCCAAGTTACGTGTGCGTTCTGAGTGACAATAACACTGACCTAAAGTGTCAATTAGGCAAGTCAAAACACAAAATACATCTGCCTACACTCAGGAAAAAACCTCTCTTGTACTAAAATTGAAATCTCCTTGAATACTAGAATGTATTCAAAAATTTAGTATTAAGAAATTAAGGCTTTTTTCTCTTATTTTCCACAAAAATATTTCTTAATATTTGAAATATATTTCTAAAAGTAGAAATGCAGTTTTGATGAAAACATAATAGCTAACGAAATAGTTTTTATTTGTATTCAACAACATGTGCTTTATGTTTATACTAGCATATTTGCCATATACACTTTATATAAATATGATCCAGATAATTTAAGTCTTGAATCTCTTGCAACTATCTGTTGATAATCATTGTCTGAAAACCATAAACACTTTCGGGTGTTTACAAACAGTCTCCGAATATATATTTAAAAAAGATAAAAATTATAAAGACTAAAAAGTAGAAATGCAAACTCTTCTTTTTAGAAAAAATCTTTTATGAGATTTAGAGTGTTGAGCTATATGAATTTGATAAACTATTTAAAATGTTTCGCCTAATTGATATCTAAAAAACTAATCTAAACTTACTAACCTAATAGTAAAAAAGCTAATGTTGGAGTTGTTTGTACTACCTTGGAAGTTAGACATATTTCTTTAAATTATTTTGGAAAAATCTACCCTTGAAGTTATAAAAGGAAAATCAGAATTTTTAGAAAGACACAACTACGTTATACTTCTGATAAATAAAATGATAATTAGCTGATAACAAAATGAGCTACTTTTAGCGCCAAAAGTCTTTCGATTTTCTAAATTTCAAGGCGATTTGTTTTTCTGAGCGTCGAGTGCGTAATTGCAGGCGATTAGTCGAGCTTGTTAGCCTTAATTTAATTCGAAGGCGTTTAAGGCAATCATAATATTTTATAAATGTTAATAAATTTCAAAGCTCAATCTAGTTCTCAGGTTGAACTCAGAAAAAGTCAAGTATTCGAATGAGATATATTTCAAGTACTTAGACTGCTTAAATTTCTTCTGCATTGTTTCTAATCATGTGAGATTTGAGAGTGCTGAAAGAGGCTCTCAAGAGCTTTAGCCGGATCAGATTTATCTATTGCTTAAGCCTTCAACATTTTCAGCTAATGCCATTCGCATTTTGTTGTCCTGAACTTAATCCACATTTAACGCCTGATGCGCAACATGAAGGTGGCAATATCAAAATGTGTTAAACACACACATGGACACACACACATGTGTATCCGACGCATAAAACGGAAATAAAACAGCGACAGGCATAATTATAATTATCATTAAATTGAGTTACGTTGTCAGCTGCGCCCGAGCACAACGGGGCGTATAAGTAAAAGCAACTTAGCTATAAATATACGCACATGTAAGTTAGATATTTATGCACATTTATAATATATATGTGTGCACATCAACATGTGTATTTATTGTTGGTTCAACACATAACTGTAATTGCATTTAGCTTTGGCATGCACTTGGTTCAGTTAACTCGGCACTTAAGCCAGGCTAATAAATTGGCTACATTATTTCAGCCACGACGGGATATTCGTTTAAGCTGCTTAAAAATGTCTTCTAAAATGCTGAAAATGAAAATGAATTCTTTTCAATTCATTTCTTTTTTTCCTTTACTTGAAAACTTTCAAGCACAGACATTTTTGTGCTTAAGAATTTTGCATTGCTCCGGCAATCGAAAAGATTTGCTGAAAAACTTTAAGTTCTCCGCTGACGAAATGAACTTAACTAAGTTGGCTATATCTTTGCTCGATCTTTGCTTATATGTAATTCCATGTCGTCCATTATATGTGAATTAACTCTAATTAAAAGCTGAACTGACATTTTCTGCCATTGTAAGCCATGCGTCAACTAATTAATGACTAACGGCAAAGTCTGCCTGGGGCGGGGTGTGTGTGGAGTGGGGCATGGGTGTGGTGGGGTTGCTGATAACTTTATTATGATAGGATAGTGTAATGCGTTTAAAACTTCTCTGTGTGCTCGATGTGAGGAAACTTTTTTACTTTACAATTTCATAGCACAATTTTGGGGGCATTGCGGGGAATACTTATTTATGCAATTTATTATCTACAAATTGCAAAAAAGTAGATAAATTGCAAATGGCAATTAGAGAATTTCATCCAAATAAAACACACAAATGATTTATAAAAGTACACTCGGAAAACAATAGACATACAAATTTCAAAGTTGCTGTCAATTTTTGTGGTTTTTAGAAAGAGTTTCTAAACATACCACAAACAATAGAAAATATAGTTTTATATCTACGAGATATTTTTTCTATTACTAAGAAATACATTTTTATGAAAAGTAAAAATGCAAAACCATTAATAGAAACTCTTTCATGAATAATCATTTCATTAAATTTGTTGTGTTTGTCTATATGAATTATTAAAATAAAATAAGCCACATGTAAGTCACAAATGTAAGAATTTTACACATATAAAAACCATGCAATTCGAAATATTATAAAACTTAACTTGAAATCAATAATTTAAATATCCTGATTATTAGAATGACAAAAACTTTTGCTTCAGACGTATACTTTGTGTATAATTAGGTGATTTTTGAGATTTTCGAAATTTCACTTGTCTTGTTTTTGAGTGTATATAGATAATAAATATCTATTCTCTCTTTCTAAGCAGAATATATTACTCTCTCTGATTCAGTCAGCCAGTCAGTCTCCTTTGCTGCCTTCTTCGATATATTGATTCAAGCTGCCAAAATCTCCAAATGGCTTGAAGAATATCATAAATTACTTTTTAAAATAATTTGTTTCGTTGTTAAAGGTCGTTTTGTGGAACAAATAAATCATTGCTGGTTTTTTCTCTACAAAATAAATATTGTTAAGGGTGCCAATCGAGCAAGCAACTGTTACTTTTCCATTGTCCCATTTAACCTGTTCCCCCCACATAATTGCCGAGCATTTCTCATTTCGTGAGGCACATTTGCAAGTCGTCGTTCAGTTTCTTGTTTGCACGGTGCAAGCAATTGTCAGTTGTAATTGCCATTGTTTCGTGTCACAATTGAGGGCACGAAAGCGGTAATTAATTAATATGTAAAGACAGCTGTGATTGCCAACCTGTTATCAATCGCAAATATGCAGCCATCTAAGTACAGGGTTGTCAATCAGATTAAGTCGTTGGTTATTTATGATACGCGGACGTCAAGGGTGACGGCTAAGCGACGCTTGACGCATATCGAATATTGACTTAGAGGTGTGCAACATGTGGCACGGTGACAATTAGGTGCTTCCACGTCTTCTTAGCCACACCACGTATAATCCATGAGCGCGCCTTGAGCCGCTAGTCAAGTACTTTCACGGAGGACGACAAGATATGCCAACTCTTGTGGCATTCAACTTAATTGCATAGGTTGCTGTTAGTTAGTGTGTGTGTGTGTGTGTGTGTATAAGCGCAACGTTGCGTATGAGCAACTTTTGAATAATTAACTCACTTCACTGGCACTTGCGCGCCCCGCTTTGGCCGCCCGCGCCCCTTGCCCCTTGCCTCTCTATCTTTTTATATTTGCCACCCATTCTCATGTGCTGTCTCTGTCTGCCAACCGATGTGGAACGTTATAAAGTAAAAGTGCGCTGCAAGAACATTTGATATGCATAAATTAATGTGCAACCGCTGCACATACAAGCAACCACCCCCGAAACACTCACTTCTTGCGGGTATTTTGCAATATTCTTAATGGAAGCTGGTTGCATGTGTGTATGTTTGTGTGTGTGTGTGTGTGCGTGTATATTGCCTGTTTGGTTATGTGGTTATGTGTGTGTGTGTGTCTGTGTGTGCGTGCATTTTACAACGTGAAGGCATTTTATAAAATACAAGCTGACTTCATTTCTGGTCTCTGACGCATTCCCAATAACTTTGGCAAACAAAGCTGCATTGTCGTTAACACTCACACACACACACATTATAATATACTCACCACACACACACACACACACACATTATAATATATACATCACACATACTCGACTCTGAAAGGCAACTAAAATAACTTGAGCTTCATTTATATGTTAAATACTTAAAATAGTTTCTACAACTAATTCCAAGTTTTATAAAGATAAATGTTTGACAGGCGACAAATATCGAACTTGAAGTGAAACATTTATTTCTATACAAAAATGCCAAAATTAATTTTAAAAATCTATTTGTATACAAAAAAAGCAAAGAAAAAATGTATACTTTCGCTAAGAAAAATAGCATAAAGATGATTGACGTTTGTTTAAATTCAGCACATCTTTGATTTGCTTTTACGATTTTAAATTAATCCGGTAATAATGCATTTTTTTACTATTGAAGAGAGCAATTAATTCGCAAGAGATATCCAAATAAATCTTATTAGATTACGACCAGGCCAGACTTTAATCATTCACGAATATTGTCTCGACTCAAGCAAAAGAAATTGCTGCATTTTGTAGCGATTTTTGTTAACATAACAGGAATAGTTTGATTTTTCTATTAAATGCGGACTACAAACTGAAAATTACAAATAAATAAAAAAATCAATAATTTATATAATATTAAATGATACAAAAATTAAAAATGATTGATCAAATTTAAATTTAAAAAAAGTTATTATGAAATTATCAACAAATTATCTCCATCCCCTTATAAAAAATTATTGCTATTATTATTATTATAATATTATATTATTATATGTGTTGCCAAAAAATTCGTTCCACATTACAATACTTTTTTATTTACTGTTAAACTCAACTTCTAAGTAACTTATGCTTAGGAACCTTTCAAAAACTTTCGAAGAAACCAAAACTCAAATATTACAAAACATTTACAAGAGAATAAATAAATATATATGTATATACATAATTATGCTATACTCTGTGTGAGAGTAAAATGAACAGTCTGCCCGGTAAAATTATAAAAACATTAATAAAGAAATAAATCAATTACCAATTTGGTAATAAATTAAGTATTATTAATAATCATATAAAATATTTGTTAACTTCTTAGTAAGTAACAAAGATTATTATTATTTCATAGACAGCGAAAATCCTTAGACCTTATATAGACTTATTTAGTATATTTTTAATAAATAATGCAAAAAATAATAGTTTGTGAGCTTGATCAACAATAAAAAATTAAAAATCTTTCTCTCAACTATGCTCGCCTATGCAATATTCTTTGACATCAAACTTAATCCAAACTTCGAAGGCGACAATGTGTCAAAAGATGTTTCAGAAAATCAATTTTTTCGCAAACAAAAAGCTAAAGTCATGCAGAAAATTTCGCAAAGTTGTTTTGCTCTTCTACTATGCACAATAAGTTTTCCCATATACCACTTGCAACTTGGGGTGGGGGCACATGCAACAGCTGTTGCCAAGCTCTGGCAACAAACCGTTGCAGTTACAAGTTTGATGAACCCCAAAAATTAAGCATTTGCTGCAAATACCGCACTGTTGAGCCATTGACATTGGTTTATATATTTCTCGTTTTGATATTATATTACAGCTTGTTGCTCTCTGATTCCATTTGTACTTGAAACCATACAGAAAACGGAATAAAATTTAATCGATATTATTGATTTACAGATGGCTAGCAGCTTGGGCTTACATATTGCGAATATATGCATATATATACATATATATACATGCATGCATATTGCGACTGCAATTGCAAATTATTTGCCCCGTTCGATATTGTGACTGATTGGCAAATTAATTGGCCAGGTGCCATTCGAAGCTTGTAAGTAATGGTAATTGCCCTTGGTATCTAATATACATAGATACACCTCAGTGTGTATACAGGCAATATTGTTAATTCGATGGATAACGCTTTGAGGGCACCTTTCCATATTACTGCTGAAAGAAGTCATTAAACTGATGCTCATCAAAAGCAAGCAATCACATAAATATTTAGTAAATATTTGTAATATCCCCCATTCAAATACACATATACATATATATATATATAAATTTCTGCTAGTCAAAGTCTCTTTGGGTAAAGCTAGTGCGTGAATAATTTCCACTAAATACAATAAAACCATTCTGCTGGAGGCATTAAAAATTTGCATAGAAATGAAAGCCTCGTAACCGGAACTGTGCCACAGAACCAGAAAAAAAAACAAAATAATAAAAAAAAAATCAGTTGATGAGCTTCTGTTTTGTGGGCTCTCGTTGGTTGGAGGGGGCAGTTCTCAGCCCGCGGATGTAAATAATAAAAAGCACATTAAGCAGCATTTTCTTTCATTTCGAAACGAAAACGAAACAATTTCCAGTTCTGCTCTTACTGGGGCACACAAACACAAGCTTGAGCAAAAACACACAAATACAGACACACACGGGGCGAACGCCCAAAAATATGCTATAGTTGTGGTTGCTTGTTGCAAGACCAATGAAGCTTTGACACTTGGGCAGCCGCATTACTTGGAGGGCTGCGACTACGGCCCACTCACGGAAATGCACTTTGCAGTTAAGCAGACATTTGGTTTTCTCATTACAACATAAGCTTAAACAATTACAAAATTGTTGAAGTTGCACAGAGAAAGCAATTAAATCGATTTTATGTCAACATAATTGGAATAACTTTATTTATTTATTAATTGTGGATAACACACAATACACAATTAATTAAAATTTAACACTACGGATTAAATTATTTCAAATTAAAAGTGCACAATTCAATTAACATTTGAATTGAATAAAATAATAATTTGAAGCATATTATATATCAGAGTTTTAATCAAAAATATAAAGATAAACATTTCTCGTTCTACTACAAATGAATCAACAAAAGTAAACACATTTTCTGGTTTTTCATTCCAACGGCATTGGTGAGAGAAAAATGAGTCAAATAATTTATGCACATACAATTATTTAGCTGGGGTAATAATGAAACAAATTATTTCATTATTCATGAACACCGGAAAATGTTTTAAAAGCAATAATGATATAGATATTTCGAAAACAAAAGATAATTAATTATGAACAATAAATTAATGTTCGCTGCATTAGAACTGGTTGTCAATTAAAGTGGAATGCAAACCTAAAAAATAAAAAGTTAAAGTATAATTTGGATCAAAAAGTAAGCATTTGGTGCTAATGAAATATTAATTTTGAAAAGCAGTTAATGAAAAATATAAAATGTTTATTCCAAAGTAATACTTGACTTGTTTTTTTTAATAAATACATAATTTTAGAGGCGAAAAACGACAATCTATCTAGATAATTTATAAATTATGAATTCAAGCAAAACAAATTGCACAAAAATTAAAACTGAAGCAATCTCTAGAGCATAAGAACTTCGTTATAGCCAGATTACTTGGGGCCTTCTCCCGTTTTATTTCATGTTACCAGTATGTGTATATGTTTGTGGTTATATGGGTATGTTTGTGGTTTACGTGTTTTGCGGCTCGACTGTAGCAGTGGTGTTGCTGGCTAAAATGTGGCAGCTGCTACCAGGGGCCACTTGCAGCAGTGGCTGCCACTTCTTTTGATGCCTTTCATTTTCATGTCCAATTTCGCATTTGGCGCACGCTGAGCCTAAAAGACTGCACTTGAAAATTTTATAGGCATTGCAGTAGTTTGCTCCGCCCTGGAGTAAGCTGTTGGGGATCTGCTGGGCAACCGAACCGAACCGAACCGCAATGCCAGAGCTCCTGAGTTACTGCCAACTTGGCTGACTGCGTTGTGGCTTTTATGATGACCAATTTAATGATGAGTCTGGAGGGCCGTGTCGCCCGTCTGGGCTCGTTGCCCCATGTGCTCTGTACACCGAGTCTGACTCAAATGAAATGTGAAATGTAATCCGGGGCCTGCCAAGTGCCATGTTTATTTGCCTGCCAGCGAGTCAGTGAGGCAATGAGGCAGCGTAGCAGCCAGCATTCGGGCCAATGTGGCAATTGAGTTTAATTTGTTGAATGCCTTTTGACAGATTTCAAAATTAACTGGTGGCACACTCGACTGCGCTACCGAAGCAAATGACTCGTAGCCACCCAGTGCCTGTTGTTTCCGAGTCCGATAATAGGTACACACACATACACACACACACATACACACACACTCATACACAGATTGACGGAATCTCTGCTCGTATATGTATGTGATTGAAGTCATTGTTCAATGACATTTGCTGAATGTGGCAGAAACCACATTAAAATATCGAGCTGTCAATTAACTCAACTGGTTAGTCCGTTACTGGAAGATGTTGATTCAAATTGACGCTGATTGTTGGAGCTGGAATTGATGTCAGGTAACATTGCAACTTTCAAAAACTTCCTATCTTCTCACTGTCAGACCACACTCAGAAAAGTCGACAAATTTGTGGAGCCAATGGTAGCTCTAGTTATATATTATTTTATTTTCTGAGCTCAGGCTCTGTTTATTCCCATTGATTTTTCTACAATTTAGAAAAAAATTTCTAATTTCCAGGATGCTTAATTTAGAAATAGATTTTTACAAATTCATGTTGTTTTTAGATGAGTTCCTAGAATTTTAACATTACGCTTTTTAGTATTTTAAGATTTTATACATAGAAATATTTAAGAAAGTTTACACATTTACATAATTTAATTTAAAAAAAAACTTAAAATCTTAAGGAGATTAATATTCGCAAAGTTAAATTCTAAGATAACAGCCGAGAAAGCAAATTTCATTACTTATAAAAGTATGGTATTTTGCAATTGTATTTTTTATACACTTTTAGGAAATATATTTCTGAAAATATAAAGAAGCCTTTATAGTTATAAGAACTTTATTTTCGTGTTTTTTTTTAAGTATTTATACAAACAGAATATATTTTTATAAAATGGGGCGATTTTTATAGCTTCTTAAAATTTCAGGACAATTTTTCAGGTCTGTTTTGCCGGCTTTTGGTTAGCTAAAGTAATGTTTGTATAACGTTGCATCTTTGTAGAATCTAGAAAGGTAGTAACTCTTTCTTTAGGATTGCTAAAGTCATGCTTATATATGGTTTTAAGCTTGTATCATTGGAGCTGGTTACGAAGCCATATGTTATGTTTGGTCGTGCAGATGAGAGGATTGATTGCACGAATTCATTTGTGAAATTTGATTATGCACACTTAAATGTGTATGCTGAGATGTGATTTGAGTATTTGTGATTTCTACCTGTCTCACGCAAGCAGCGAGAACCAACTGTATCAGCTCGGTTGACAAACTTTGCTTGTGGCTCTATCAATTTTTAAACAGCCCGGTTAGTTGTAATCATTGCTTTACCACAACTTGCCGAAACTAAACTTAAGCCGATTAAAGTCAACATTATGTGGGTTATTTTATACTTTTCTTACTTTTAGCAGGTTTTCTATGCAAAACAGCTGCTGAATTCGGCTTACTGTTTTCAGTCCCTTAAGCTGTTTTCCCTGCCAAAGCCCTTAATGCATTTGCATGCCCGGAAAAGCTATCGATAACAGGCACCTTGAGCTGTGGTTCTTTGGAATAGGGCACTTTAAAATGCAATTATTGCATGTAATTAACAATTCAGTCTGAATATTAAACTGGCTTCTTTGGCGTTTTATTTGGCTTTTCCTTTTACGAGCAGTTCATTAAACATTTTATGGCATTTTAATGAGCATCGCATGGTGAAATTGTAATTTAATTTAACAATGAATATCAACTTTAAGAATTGAATTCGGTTGTAATCGTATTTTGGAAGAATGCTTTGAACATTATTTAATTCAAGATTTTAATTATCTGGAATATATTTAAATATCATTTATATACAATTTATGTAAATTGAATAAACAAATATGTATTTGTTGAATACGAATAAAAACTATTTCGGAATTGAGTATATTTCTAGCAGCTGATAAATCACGTTGTTTCCAATTTCTCGCCTGTCCCATAAATCTCACACAAAACTTATCAAGACAATGTATTCTTTTTTATCCCTCTCAATTTTTTATAGAAAGAAATTTGTTGTGATTTCAGCGAGCAATTACAATTTATAGGCAAATTTATGTGTAGCGATTCTCTGTACAAGTTGGCTGACCAAACTGCGATTATTCTTAGTGTCAACAAGAGTTGGCAACATGTGCATACATATTTATTTCTCAGTTTAAGTGTATATTTGCAAAATAAAAACTGCAAACCCCTGCATAACATTATGTAACACTTAATAAAAACCAAACAAATACATACATAAAATTTGAAAAGTAAATAAAAATGATGTTATGATAGCAAACACATCAAAAGAGATTTTAATGGTTTCTGTTTCTGTACATTTTTATTGCGCTGATAATAGTATTTTCGCGAATAGCATTTTATTGTGCTTTCCAAAATGAAAGAGATGCAGCAATTTCTTCTTTCGCATAATGTATTAATTCATTAACTATGACTACTGAAAATGGACCTGGTAATGCATTTTGTGTTAGGTGCGCGGTAATTTGATGGAGCAGCGCTTAAACGCTTAATTTGATCTGATCTGTGTTCAAAGTGTTAAATGTTAATTCCAATTCAATTAGCTGAGAAATCTTTATGAACATCCACCGTTATTGGAAATTGCTGTTGCCATTGCAACTGCTGGTCTAGTGTCTGATTGGAATCCAAACATTGCACAATTTCTGCCAACAGCAGTTGTCGTTATCACATTAGCATAATCCGCTGACTTATGTTCATTTGCATAAGCTTCACACTGTGTTCTTCCTGACTGTGCTCTCAAGGTATGCGAAAAGCATCTAAGCCACTCGAATGCAACGCTTTAATAATTTTTGCATGCACTGTAGAGGTGTGGCAGCTGAAGAGCTTAATCGCAGTCTGATTGCATTTCTTGCTGACTGTTTCCACTATCATTCATTCATTTTACACTCTTAAATATCTACAGAGTAATTTGTGTTTTCTGAGAAGATTTACCGTATCGTATCGATATTATGAAAATAATGGCAATATCATTGTCATAAATAGTCCATATTTTAATTAGGTTAGCGCTTATTTTAAAATATAATTATTATTCAATAAATTTAATTTATTATTTGTATATTTTTAAATTAAATAATTCTGAAACTACATCATTATTAATTTTAAAATGTGTTTCTTATTTATTGGGCTGTTTGCAGAAAAGTGATTATAGCCTGTTTGTATTTCAATTAATTGCTTTATTCGTCCTTTCGCACAGACGAATAAAAAGTAGAAACAGCTGATTTATTATAATCAAGGGATAATTTGGCCACTCACATTTTGATATGATTATGATATGGAATTGATAGATTAACCGAGATTAATATTTTCGCAATTGGTTTGTAAAATTCTTATAGGTCATATATGAAACGCATATATAAACTAGTAATGAAATAATAATAAATAACTCCATTGCAAAAATCGAATATACATATTAAAATATTTATTTAGTTATTTTTTGGGATCTTTCTTCCGAAGTGCAATAATTTTATTTAGTTCGAATTTAAATTAAATCAATTAGCCTGATGATGAGTGCACCATCGAGATTGTCATGGACGTGAAGCTAAACTTTAAAAAAATATCCCACTCACTAACAGACTGATCAATTAGTTGTTTATTAAAAAAAAAACATTAGACCATTTTTAAAAATGTTTTCAATAAATAAAAATAGAGTAAAAAAATCATTAATTAAATTAAATAACATTAAAAGTGAGGAAGGATAAGCGATGTATTTTTTATTTTTTTATATGTATATATTTATATTTATATGCCATTCATTTAATTGTGCTTAGTCCATTTGGAGAGATGGTTCCATTTTAAGTTTGTTTATACTCTAGGCTGCTAAAGTGAAAATTGTATACGACAAACTTGATTGGTTCTGAAGAACACAACACGGTGTATATTCTAGTCAAGTTTTGGACTCAAGTAACTGAACTTAGATGCATTTAAATATCTCTCAGATAAGCTGAATCGGCATCTGCCCTTCAACTTGATTTAGCGCTTCTTGACGTTTTGTATATTTAGTTGTAGCTTTCTGAATTGAAGCCAAGTGCAGATATCCGTATGTACTTGATATTTCCTACAATGAATTTTAACGAGTGCTGCAATTGCGGCAGGTTGACTAAAAATAACACAAACCGCTGAGCAGGCTGGAGGCAGCAGGAAACGTTACGAAAAAAACAAGAAAGCCGCATTTTCAACGACTTACTAAATATGTAAATTAATGAAAGCAAGACAAAATTGTTGCCACCAGCGGTGCTCGCCAGAGGTGAGCAGAGACGAGCGGGTTTTACAGTGAGTGCTAAGTGTATTTCCTTTGAACTATTTTCGTGTGCATATTGAGTGCAGTTTTTTCTCTTCTTTCATTTGGGAATGTACAGTGGGCACTAACAAACGGCTCTGCGTTACACACTACCCATTCTCAACGTTGCAGCTCTCCATTGAACGTTAGGTGGCACAAATGGCGCTAACAATGCACTCGAGCCTTGACGTTGACACTTGACACAACCGCAACTAATAACTAACTGGCGCTGGTGTGGTTAAAATAGACTAACAAAGCACTCGAATGTGTCTATCTATATGTGTATGTAGTAGCTTGTATTGTGCTTGTAACCAAATAACAACAGCAATAATAGTAGCAACAATGGGATTACAGATGCATACATACAAACAAACATGCGTCATTTGGTGGCGCAGCTAAAGTGCAAATTTTTAATTGCCTGCGCGAATTTATTTCAGCTGCAACACACACACACGCAAACCCTCTTATGGCTGTTATATTTGATTTCTGTGTTAGTTTTAATTAATTGCGGATGCATTTTGCTAAATATTTATTGAAATAAAACTCAAATCTAATTATGCATTTTTTTTTGCCTATTTTGTTTATCTATTTAATGTGCATGTCTGGTTTTCATTTGATTGTTATATGCGTCAAATTAAGGATAATTAAGTGCTCAATTCTAATTGTGCATTTAAACGCTAGTTGGTTATCATTTTCAGAATGTGGTTTGATGATTTGATTTTACATACAAATAAACCTAAATATGCGAAATGATGTCGGAAAATGAGGTATGAAAAGGAGATTTAAGAGCATATGAAAGCGTTTTCATGTTTAGCATAAATATACAAAATTATAAAATTATTATATAAATCACATACAATTAGAATGTAATAATAATAATGTGAGAATAACATTATATCTTAAAATACTTAAGGAAAATAGTTTTCTTATACCGCATGCAGTTAATAGATGTGGCTGATATCATTAAGCCTTGAGCTGTTGTGTGCAATAAATGTTGTTGTTGTTCTAAAATCATTCAGAACTGGTTGAAAACAATTTCAAGTGCATGTCTAATTTTTCGATTGAAAATTGCTATTTCTATTTATATATTTATAATAGCATCCTTTCTTTTCCGTTTTCGCAAACAATTACAGACAATTACATTTACAATATGATGATATTTGTGTGCATCTCACTTCTAAAATTTCTTAAAGCTTTTATAAAAAGTATTAAGGCATCCTAAAAGTGAAGCTAAAAGTTTCAACTCTTACTATGACAATATACACCTATCGATTAAATTGGATAATTTATCGTCACATATGCTATAATTTTTTTTATTGCCACATTATTGTTAAGAAAGTTCAGATAAGAAGAAATGGCTTGAATAATCGATTAATTTCCTAGCATTTAGCAACTTCTCACGTCATTTTATGGACTATTTGTATTGTAATAAATGCTATGATACGTTTCATTATTCTGTTTATCTGATTGTTATTTATGGACAGCCTCTATCGCTGGCATCGCATTCATCATATTCCGCATCGATTACCACTTAACACTTTGGCCATAATAAAAAAGCTGGCCAACTGTTACACCCACTTAGAGGAAGGCGTAGACTCATAAAAGCATAAACTAAACTCATCGAAATGTTAAATTTAATGTAGTTTTTATGTGTGTGTGTGTGGAAGCAAAAGTTCTCTAATTTAGTAATATGCAAAGTAAACAAATTTTTAATTACGCTCGTCGGTCATTTTGTCTCTAATTGCTTGCTAATTAAAATGTGGGTGTATGCCTAAGTGGAGTATAGTGAAATTTATGTTTTTCCAGATACTTTTTTTATTGGCTCTGCGCCAAATTGGCGGTAGCTTACGGGCTACATGCAACACGGCCAAAGGCTAGTTTATGCCTGGGTCAATTTTAAACTGCAGCCACTGCCTACAAAACGTAAATTTCATTTTAGTTCCCGACTATCGATTCTAGCATTGGAAGCACTGCAAATGGATGGGGAGTCAGGAAGGACGTATGTTCATATATGAATGGGTATGTATGTGGCAGAGCTTGACACTGATTTGGCTTAAGCGATAAATGCGGAAAGGTCTTTTGCGCCAGGCCAGGCCAAGCATAACAGTTTAAATGCGAAGAGGGTCTATTAAAAAACAAAATAGAGTACATACAGGTACACAAAAAAAAAAACAACCAACACACGCACACTCACACACACACATCTACACATACATCCACACACACGTAAACACGCTTTCGTAGAAATGCCAACATGCAATTTATGAACAGCTTTTTGCTAGCGGGCCAAAAGGCTCGTTTGAACCTAACGAAATGTTGCAAGCCGAACCAAGACAAACCAACCTGCCACACACAGCTCGCTGACAAAAGCAAAATGAACAGAAAAAAAGGAAAAAATACTTTGAGCACTCGCAAGAAATATCTAAAAAAAAAAGAAAGTGAGAAGAGCGAAGCTCAGGTGAGTAGCCAAGTTATGATGGTTACGGTACAAAATGGGTATAGAAGTGTGTTTGTTTGTGTGTGAGTGTGTGTGTATGTGTGTGTATGTGTGTGTGTGTATGCGTGTGCTGCTAGCAAATTGCAAAGGCTCCTCTTGGGAGCTCGCTAAGTTGTACTACCAATGGTAGTTTGCGCACCCAGTACTATTTCATCCAGAGGGTATATTTTTCAGATTGACAGTGAAGTTATAACACTCACTTGAAAATTAATTTTATTTTTCATTTATTTATTTACTTTTATTTCTTTTTTTATTTCATAAAAACTAAGAAATTTTTGACAGACAGCATTTAAAATGTGATGTTCTAGCCAACAGAATAGCTAACAGTTATTAATTTAATTAAAATTAAGAAATTTAACAAATATAATTAGGATTTAAAGTTATTTGAAATAATTTAAATTTTGTTTTCATTTTACTACAACCCACGCCAAGTGAAATAAAATTAAAAAATGTTTTTTATTTTATTTGGAATCAAGGAATCAAGGACGTGCTGATGTGGTGTGTTCTAAACCTAAGCTTGTAAGAATTTGCTTCGTATCTGAAAACCATTAAGCAGTCTCTGTTCCTCTTCAATTTAAGCTATAATAGTGAAGTTTTCCATAATTTAGTTTAGTGTAGCGATAATTATATATTTCTAAAATTTGGAGATTTATAAAAAGAGATATTCTCTTAAATTTATCAATCATTCAAATATATGTTTAAATCAAATAATAATGCAAGACATACACATTAAAAATGAGAAAATCTGTTGATGGTGACAGTCATCAACGGCAACCGTTTAACATTTTTCAATATCATGATGCAACATTGAAATCTATGACGATCATTCATGCAACTCGTATATAAGTATAGAAGTATTGTTAGGTTATTTAAACTCTCTTACATTAGGGCAAATCGAGTTCACATCCGATCGAATGCACCTTTAAATAAAAAACAAATTATGTTTATAATTTATTTATTATATTTATAAATGCATAGAGAAGTAAATCTGAAATATTACATTTTATATAAAATATTTCTTCATATTTTTTTATAATCATTACAACAATAATTGAATGATATTTATAAATAATAAAATTTGAATACATGACTATTTCAGTATTTCGTTTGAGTTGTCAACTTTTTAAAAGAATTCTTGCTGATTTTTGTTTGCTTTTTTAAGGAATAATCATCAAACAATATTTTGACAGATTTCATATATTTAAATGTGATAAAAATAACATTTTCATAAGTTTTCAAGTATTTTAAGGATTGGTTGGTAAATTTAGTTGTTGATTTTTGTTTAAGAACATTTTGAAATGAATACTCATCAAGCAATATTTTGGCATATTTCATTTAGAAATCTAATAAAGAGACCATCTCCTAGTCGACCAAGCTGTTGAAAGAGTCAGCCATACGTAAGCAGCCCTTGTTGCTGTTGTTTGCTATGGATTAAATTTATAAAAATTGAAAGTAAGCAAGGGGAGGCGTGTGGAGCGGAGTTGAGGTGCGGCCTGATACACTGAGTACACAAAGTATATGGCCAATGCGCACAATGAAACTTTTACATTGCATTCGAGCGCTATAAGCCGTGAAAGTTTTATGCAAATGTTTTATGCTAAAATATGTACCAGGTCAGCGCTTGGACGCTTGGACAGCGGGCACGGAAAAGATAGTTAGTTGGATGTGCGGGGAGATGTGCGGGGTGATGGAGAATGTTGGTGTGCCACATGCCACCCCCTGCGAGGTCAGCGTGCTGGGGCATATTGTGATATATTGGTGCATGAGGCGTCGACTGCAATTTGCAGTGGATTATATATTAAAGAATCAGCAACACGTCATCCAATTCCCATTCCACTTCCTCTCTCCTTTCGCCACATAGCTATAAAAATATAGCGAAAGTTATTTTGTGTAATTCTTCATTTCGTGGTTTTGTTTTTTAAAAATATATATACATATATATATATATATATATTCTTTTTTTGTTTTTTTTTTTTGGGTTCTCCCAGATTTTATGGTCGGAGGCGCAATAAAAGTTATAAAGCTGTGTGTCTGTGTGGTTGGTATTCAGGGAATTTTTTTTCAGACAAATTGGGCATGTTGCGAGTGTGTTATGATAAAGCAACAATTTTGATTGTAGTTTCAGTTTCCTTCAGCTTACAATTTCAGTTATAGTTGCAACTAAAAATGTAAAGTGTAATTACTAAAGTGTTACACATTTCGACAAATAATAGAGGAGCTGCTGCAACTTTGTCAATTTTATAAAAAAAATGAAAAGCATTTTTTACTCTCGCCTAGCCATGTGAGTTTTAATTTTGTGAAACTTTGTTCATTGGATTTAAGGACTAGCTCACAGCACAAATTGTTTATAAAGGTATTGTCTTTTATAATGCAATTATCCAATTAAATTCATAACTTTTGGTGTTTAAAAATGCTATCTTCCTTGCCTTTCCATACTCACAAATTGCATAAGACTGAAATAAAATTCGAAGCTCAATTTTATCCATTCAAAATTAAAAACATTTACATTGTGCCAAATTGGAGCATCAAATTTCTTATATTTCTTAAAGTATTTATACAAAAGTTAGGAGGTTTCAAATGCATATTAAAAGCCGTCTAGCTGAAAGGGCGACAAGCCTCTTACTACTAAGTAAGATTACTCACGTATCGATTTAACCTGATTTATTGGCCCATATATGAGTCGAGTTCCATATTTCATTTTATAAATAGTTCAGATAAGAAAGAAAAAAGTTTGAATAGTGGAATCTTTAGTATTTAGCAACTTTTACGCCATTTTATTGACTGTTTGGTATTGTAATAAATGCTGTGATGCGTTTCATTATACTATTTATCTGATTGTTATTTATTAATACAATGGACATGCTCGATTGCTTTTGCATTGACTAACAAATTGGATTACAAAAAAAAAAATGTTATCTTCCTTTATTTTCCAAACACATACAATTTTGTAAAAACTGAAACTTTATTGCATAAAATTACTTTTTTAAAGTGATGATGTATAGAAATATTAATAATATTTATTTTATAATTTTGTATGTTTATCTTTCACGTGCTAAATAAATAATTGAAATCGAATCAATTGTTTACTCAAATAAATTCATTTTTTTAAGCTTGCGAGGTAACTAAATTGAAAATAATTGTTGTACAAAACTTTTTATGCACTGCTCCCATTAAAAATTTTTATTCGGCGTATCCTCAAACTGTCCAAATGTCTGTAACTGGCAGAAGACCTTGTAAAGTATTTTTTTTTTTTGTGAATTTCTGCTTTTCATGGTTGTGGCTTTTATCAAATGCACATAGCACACAGAGGGGGTCAACCTATCTTCAAACTATATTTTATCTGTCTTCAAACTATGTTCAATCCATCAAGCTTGCATTACATAGCTTATTAATTTGTCTTTCAATACCTCGCCTTTTTATAATTTCAAAATTTGATTTTGAAATATAATTTTGAACTTACTCTTATAATTTTCAAAAAGGTATCAATGTGGTATCAATGAATACAACCTTTGTGGCATAGATCAAGATGATTGTCATTGCTATTTGACCATGGTCAAAATTTTTCTTTATTTCTAACTGGTTTTGCAATTAAATATATACATAAAATATATTTCAAAAACATATCCATTATTTATTTATTTTAATTCTGAATTGAATCAGCTGCTGATTGGCATTAGCCGTATTTTGAAATATATATTCCAAAATTTTCCTTTATTGACAGTAGATATACAAATATGTGAAAGACACGACAAACCAGCTGAGATTCAATAGGCGGAACAAAGAATTGGCATGATTGCCCACATAGGAAGCTAGTAGGCTTATTGCCAATAGAAAGGCATTAAATGTGTTGACCTTGATATGCTTGGGAATACTGCAAGTCATTTTTGTAGCCGTTAACGTATGCTTGAATAATGGTTAAGTAATACATACCCGAAGGGGTTTTTCCCTAATGGAGAAACGCAATCAAATGCCATGTGTCAACTGTTATTGAGTGTTACCCCATGTACATGTCAACTTTCCGTATATCTGCCCCTTCCTGCTCTCTCTCTCCCTCTCTCTCTCTCTCTCTCTGTGTGTCGCTGCCCACGACCTACAGCGGCGCCAAATAATTTTTCGTGTAATTCATATTTTTGCTTGGGCTCGTAAAGTCAATAGTAAAAAAAAAGAAAAAAAATAAGAAGAGAAATAAAAAGAATAAAGTGGAGCAGTCAGCGCCTTTTCATGCTACAGGCCAATAAAAGGTCGAGGTTCTGGGGAGCGCAGGGGGAGAGCGGTTGACTGCGACCCAATTCCAGGCGTGCCTTATCGCCGGGGCCTCTCGATAGCTCTGAATACCTCAGCGCAAACACACTCGTGTGTGTGTGCGTGTGTGTGTGTGTGTGTGTGTGTGTGCGAGAACATCATAATTATGCGCACTAATTTAATAATAATATTGCCAAAGCCGAAGGATATTCAGATATTTGGATATACAACTATTAAGGTCTGGGTTACAATATCAATTAAATATTTTTGGGTTTTTTTTCTTTTTTTTGGCCACCTTTTTAGTGGGTTAGTTGGAGATTTTATTTTGCTTGTTTACTGGGCTTAGTTGCAAATTGTGCGCGATTTTCGTGCCTGGCTCTTTTGGCACGCATATTTAATCAATTATACAAATTGCCAGCACGTAAATTGTAGTTCACAGAATTTTGTAGATATTCTTTGGTGAGGTGGGTGGTCGCTTGGAAAAGCTGGCGTCAATCTGATTAAATACAACATAAATTGTGTGTGCGCGCTTATCAAGAGGAACGTATCACAAATGTGCGCCAATTTTTTCAAACATGCCAAAAACACACTCATACACACATACACTAGCAGAATTCTACAATGAACACACACACGCAACCTCAAGCACACACACACACATACACACACACACATGCATACTGTATTGGCTTAATGGCATTCAACATTTTGCACGTAAATTAAAAATAAAAGGCAGGCGCGCATAATTTTCAATTTTCATGCAACGTTAAAAGCGCTGAAAAATGATATTGAAAAACGAAACTTAACGATGGGCCCATAGCGGCAGCAGTTGCTGTTGTGTGGTGGCATCAACATGGCGAAAAGGGCAGCTGAAGGTAGCTCAAAACAATAAGTTCAAACTTTGGGAGCTACACTTGGAAAACTTTGTGTGCTCAATTTATGGCAACAGTCATAAAATATTGGTCTTAAACAAGGAATAGATACATATTATTTATAGAAATTTTTTCACATAATTTACCTCCAAATAAAAAAGGTTTCTGGTTTATAGAGTGCCAGTTTTAAGGCATATCCTTGTTGTGCCTAAAATTAATGATGATTTTTGCTATATGATTTATGAGAAGTGTTTTTAAAGAATACCAAATAATGGTCTTTAATACAGCTTTTTGTTATTACTAATTAACCGAAATACAAAGTTTTCTGGTCTATGATTTTCGTAATATTTTTTTAGTTCTGCTGCAGGCAGTAAGGACATATGTCGGACTGAATCTGGCGACTATTTAAAATAACTGTCATAGTAAATATCCTTAATAACAACACAACATTAATTAACTGTTTCTTAGACTTTGATAAAACATATTATTAACATCATCAACAATCATTAGTTGTAAATACTCCTTTCTCTAAATGAGTGTTATATTTCAAACAAGAGCTGCTTTTTAATATCTTGCTTCAATTGAAGCTGAATGCAATATTTTTTTAAAGTGTAATTATGATAGTATATGGGCATATACATATATGTAAAGAGACGCCACAGCCATCTTACAGTCCAAAATTTCTTGCTGAAAAGGGGTTTGGCCACAAAAGCCACAGGAAATGAAGAGACTTCGACAGGGAAGCGTCTTCAAAAAGTTTTGTGCTTGAAACTTACATTGAGGTTGCCTCCTCAGTTGAGTCAAACTAATAACTTCAGACAAATTAACTTACACACTGATAGATAGATAGATAGACAGACAGACAGACTGACACAAACATACCCATACACATGCCTGCATACACAGACAGTCATGAAAATTGCTTAAATACCAAAGTGTTATTTGCTTGAGTGGCAGCATAGCCGTTGTGACGTCATTGTCATTGGATTTATTACGCATACGCCGCATGTGCACCAACCATTTAGTTGGCCTCATTTGTAAAACTTGTATGTGTGTGTGTGTTTTTATTCATTTTTTTTCTTTTTTTTTTGCTTTTGCGTTTGCTGTCAACAGAGAACTTTACATATACTGACGTTCAATTTGGTGCTCAGTTGTTTCAGTTGGTGCGACGACGACGGCTGCTGCTGTCATTGAATATCATAAAAATGTGTTTGAGGTAAGGTAACAATAACAAATAAACATGCGCCCGCCCGCCCAATTCGTGTGTGTCTGCTCTGCTTGTGTCTAGCGGCTTGACTTGGTATATACCACACATGCAAATGGCAAGACGCAAAATAAAAGCCAAACCAATCTAGACACGTCAACAATAAGATGCCAACACTTGGGTCTGATGTGATTTGTTTTTCTTATATCTCTTTTGTTTAAGGTTTTGTTATTGTTCTCTGTTTTAAATGATCACTAGTAAAAATCACAGGTCCCACGAATTAAATATATCTAGCATGAGAGCAATAAATAAAATGCTTAATAAAATCGCAAATAAATCTGTTGTATTTTATTGAGCATATAACCAGCAAGCTTCCTATAATAAATTAATAAATTAACCTTTTATTAACCTTTTCGGGTGGATAGCATACACATAACATATGAGTTTTACTGTATGAATCCAATTTCGATTTATAAAAATAATTTTTTTTATTTCCTGATTTGCTTTACAACTGTAATTGAGCTTTCTTTTAATTGTTAAAAAAATAGTGATTTTCAATCAATAGTCAATCAATTTTTCAATCTAATTGTTTTCAAGTTTAATGAAATTTAATTAAAACTCAAATTAATTTATTTCTCATAACAATTACCCTAATAAATACTTTAATAACTCAAGTATATGTACAAATAATGTAGTTTTTCAGAAAATAAAATTAATTGTATATTTTTTTTATTTAGTTTTATATATTTATGTATTGCTAATTGCAATTCATTACGGACAATTAGTTAAATATATGGTAAGTGCTTATACCCCTCTGCAACTTATTCGTTAGGGTATTTTTGCGAGTGGTATTAAAAAAGTAAACAAATATAAAGTGTTGTGTTGGGTTTTGCCTTCATCTACATTTGTGGGTGTCGCTGTGTGTGTGTGTGTGTGTATCTGTGTGCTCTTCATTTACGAAAAGCTGGCAAAAAGTTGTGGCAATAAGCTCAAGCAAGTGTAGGCGGTGGTTAAATACAGCAGGAGCCGAGAGCAACAGAAAATCAAGTAGGTGCAGCAGCAGCAGCAGCAGGAAAATAAGAAGATGATGGCAACGATATCAGCGATTTTTAAAGTCTAACGCGCTTATTTACACATTGTGCCATATGCTGCATTTACATATACATTTATGTATGTATATATATATATATATATATATATATGTGTGTGTGTGTGTTATATTGTGTCCCAGCTTTACAATTTCGCAAAATTTCAAGTTGCTTCATGTAATACTTTGGCTCAGACGCCATTTTGTACACTTGGGTGCATGGCACACATCCTGTTACCAACGGCGACAACAACAACAATTAAAAGGACTCTCTTTTAGCTCTTCTCTTTCCTACACTTTGCTAAAATAAGCGCCAGAGGCTTAGCACCGCTCCAAGTCGCCAGTTGGTTAAGCGTCTTACACAATACAAAAAAGGCCACAAATGAAATGGGGTAAAAAGAAGAAAGGAATCGTCATTATAATGCCGTCATATGTGAGGGTCTGCATAGGTCCCAAATGGTGTATGTGTGTGTGTGTATTTATGTGTGTGTGTGTGTGCTGCATTGCTTATAAGTCGCCGCACACAAAGGGCGGCAAGTCTATTTCACTCCTGTGCCAGTTTCATTCCATGTTGCCTGCTTAGTTATGTACTTACTCATAAGTATATTTTTGTATAATTGACAGCGCCATTAAATGCTTTGTGTGCAGTGCCTGTAATTCCTAATCTTACCCTGTAACTCATTTCGAATAGGAGAAATAGGAGTTAAAATATTGAATATTGAGCTAATCACATTTAATTCTCACGAATACATTGATACGCAAATTGTTTTTTAAATATTTAAAAATAAAGTGGGTATACAAATATAATATTTGAACTCTGCAACTCTCGATAGTTCTTTATGTTTTGTTTAATTCAAGAATACATTGAAATATTTAATAGTAAAACAAGTATACAAATATACAAGTATACAATTTTATCCATGGAATCTATTTTAGCTCTAAGAATTATAATACCCTGCTGTTGGTTATTTGGCTGTAGATAGATTCGATTAAATAGAATGAAAGAGGCCAGAGTTGAAAACAATCTTTGCAGCCAGCCAACTAAACTTCAAAAGAAAACCCAAATTTACTTCTATATTCAATTTAATTTTATTATTGGGTATCCTCTAGTCGCTCAACTTCATCATTTTATCATTTTTATATTATGTATATATTAGCCAATCACAAGCTCTGAATTTTGCATTATTCATAATTTTTTCGTCCTTTTTTATAATATGTGTATATTATACCGAAGAGAAAAGAGTATTTTGATTTGGGAAATGTCCATTCGCCCATTTGTTCATATGAAACGAATAACTTTAAGCTTAAAATATATAATTTTCCATTTTTCATTAAAAAACTTTAAAGATTACAGTAAGACGACTATTACGGAACTGGTAAGTCCATACAGTATCTATATATCTCAAAGTGTAAGTCGATCAAACCAATATATTTGACTACTTTTAAGCTTACTTGGAAGATAGATTGCTAGTAACGTTTTTCTCTAATATAATGTTATTTTCAAATATTTTTAGGTTTTGTTTTCTTGGGGTCAGAGTATTACACAGTCGGTCAAGTGTGAATGCAGCGTTCTTTATTTTTTTAACATTAGGGCATATTTCACTTGAAAAATACGCCATCAAACATATGGCTTGAGGCAGCCTTCTGCTAAATGGCGCGTAAAATTTCACACTCAATTTGTGCGCGAATGTGTGTGTGTGTGTGTTGTGCGTGTGTGATTTTATTCCAAGAGTCGAAATTTGGTTTTGGTTTATGCTGCTTAATATGCTCGTGGTTTAATAATTTATGAATATATTATTTATTTTTTATATTTTTTGCTAGACCTTTAAAATCATTTTTCTTAGGCTCATTGATTTGATGCCTTTTAAATTGTTCTAAATATTTAAATCTATTGAAAATGGGAGTTAATTTTAAGTTAAGTTAGAAAGGATGTTCGTTTCCTATTAGTTTGCTTAACTTGTAACCAGTTCAAACAAATCTTTAGAGTTACTCTGTAAAATTTAGAGTCGTGTTAATAAAATACTGAAATTAAATAAATGCTTTTATCCCTTTAACCATTTTTTTCTTTATTTAGTTTCAGAGCACAATAAAATTCACTTATTTATATAACTGTTATTATAGTATACAAAAACGTTTTGCGTACTTTATTTATTTGTTATTTATTGAATGTGTTCTAAAAAATCTTCATTTTTAGCTGCAGGCTGCGAAAAACATATTGAAAGTTTCCAAAAATTTTAAATTTAAAGCTACAAATTAATTCATATAAATATTTATTATTAAAAGTGAGTAAAATAATGTATATAATAAATCTGAGAGTAGTAAAATGTAATTATGTGAATGTATAAGCATCCCCTAGTGATAAATAAAACCTTCAGAAAAATGCTCGATATATGAATTAATACTGGGGTCGGTTGTATAAAAAAAATTAATTAGTTATGATAACATCCCATACATAAATCAATTGCCTTGCATATTCCCACTGCTTGCATGGACAACCCTCAGCATTCTGCTCTCAATTATAAATTATTGTCTTATTGAGATAATTTAATTGAACTGTAGCTGGAAAAACAATAGTTGTGTAATAAATCGTCTCAGTTCTTTATATCAATTGGAAAGGTTTCCGTTTTATGGTATATATTGAATATATTTAAAAGCCTCTACGTCAAGCTTTTTTTATTTAATAGGCTAGCTCAAAGTCAAGACGATGTAAGATGTGGTTTTTCTTGTTGTTCATTTAAATTTAATTAATTTTGTGTGATTTAATTTATTGAGTTCTGAAGCCGAATAGCTTTTGATGTCAATTAGACCGGTTGAATACATTTTGCAAATAATAATTGTGAATTCAAATGCAAATTTTTCCCAGTTTATTTTTTATGTGATGTCGGGCCACTTTTGAACCGATAACCAATTAAGAACTCAATAATTTTTGATACTCTTTTTTAGAGTATTATTATTTTTGAGCAGCATGATGAACCAAGTCAATATAGCCATGTCCGTCTGACTGTCTCTACTAATTTTTTAGTCTTATATGCGCAGAGCTACCTGAATTTGTAATAAGTAATTTTTTTAAGCAGAAATATTTTTTTTTAAGTTTCTTTTTAATAACTTTTAATTCGAACTGCAAACAACAATTGTGAATTCAGCGCATTAAGTCCGATCTATAAGAGTATTTAGTCTTCGATGTGCCTTCGATAATCGTTCTTTCTGGTTTATTTGACAATGTTCAGTTAAGTGGCTTATTGGAAGCTTAAAAATGGAAATGAAATGTAAATAATGTTTTATTTATTCAATTAAGTGGCTTATTGAAAGCTTTAAAATCTAAACGAAATGTAAATAATTCTAATTATGCATTATGAAACTGAACTTGGCTCAAGGTTAAGCTACTTTTTCGCTGCTTGCTCATCGCAAACCAGCCAAAATTAGGCTTTCAGTCGAAACTTCAACAAAGCTGAGCACATTTCAAAGTAAAGCTATCATTTAATAACCTCTCTGGAGTGTACGAAAGATAAGCTTCAACTTAGCTGCGAGCGTATTTACCCCAACTAGTTGTAGGATAATTGAAAATGTTTTGCAAAGTTTCCGTTGAGAAATTCGGAGATTATGCGACAGCTGATATTCTAGTTGTCAGGTCAACAAAATCTATAAGCACTCTGTCTGCATTTCATTTAGTAATGACAACTGACAATTGTCGTTCCTAAGTTTGCGATGCGGAGGGATTACTGTACAACATCCTGTAGACGAGAAACGCCTGCTGTGATTAATTTATGGAAACGGTGTTGTGGCATTTGCAACTGTTTGCCACTCAGTCAAACTGAATAAAACAGAAGCCACAAGAAGTACAAGATGAACAAAAATAAAAACTCAATCGAACTGATCCGACAGACAAAGTGGCCATCAGAAAACAGCTGGAACCATTGCAAGGTGTTTAACATATCCCCAATTTCCAATTTCAATTCCAATTCTAACACAAAATAAAACAAAACAAAAACTGTTTTTTTTTTTTGTTTGTTTTGCTTGTTGTAAGTGATTTAGAAATGCCAATGTTGTGCACACGTTGTTCTCAACTATATCTGACTGCCTCCCCATGCCCCTCATCCATCTAGAGACTGTACTAAAAACTGTTTTAATCCCCCACTTGTCATCTCTAGAACACATTGGGGCTACAGAATTTCAGGCACGTACCAAATTTGTCGCTTATCTTTCGAGTATGCCTCTTTATCAGGTGGCTTTAAATTTTGGTCTTGTTTGTTGGCATTGTTGTTGTTGTTGTTGTTTTTGCCATTGTTGCTGCTGATGCTCTTTAAAACAGCTAAGAGTTCAAGAGTCTACAAAATTTGCATTT
The DNA here is from genome assembly GCA_035044125.1 of Drosophila ochracea. Lineage (NCBI taxonomy): Eukaryota > Metazoa > Arthropoda > Insecta > Diptera > Drosophilidae > Drosophila > Drosophila ochracea. The sequence continues at coordinate 2,243,134 of JAWNML010000046.1, forward strand.
GTGTTTCCACCAAGTAGTAGTTGGGGCTAATTGAATCCCATCCCAGAAGCGTCTAGAAAATCTTAATTGGCTTTTGGTTAATTCTTCTTCTCCAAATGTAAATATGTGTAAATGTAAATTCTTAGAAACAGACAATTAGTCTACACCTACACCTATATTAATTCTGTGAACTAAATCCGAGTCCTAGTTTAGTTTACATTTAAAATTTACATTTAAAATACAATTTAAAATACAATTTTCCCGTTTATCGCTCTGCTTACATTTGTTTATTCTTTATACAATTCATTGAAAATCAAATAAATATAGTTGAATTTTTAAAATTTGGTAGATATTCAGATAAAGTATGAAATTTTATTATATTTTTCAGTTAAAAGAAAATTTATGTGTCAATATTTTATATAAAACCGAGTCTTGTAATGTTATATATATTATACAGTTTTAGTCAAACTCGTTGCCAATAGCGTGAAAATTCTGAAAACTCTTCTTAGGTATGTTGTATTCAAAATTTCTAGCAATATTTTTTAAAAATATATAAATATCCTTGCAATCTTTTGTATTTTGCAGTTGTAGTCGGACTCGTTGCCAAAAATGCGATATAACGAATAATTGTACGCAAACGCTTTTTATTTTCAATGTAATAGGCTATTTTGTTAGAAATTAATCAAAATATTTACATTAAAATTTTTACACTCTTTCTCTGTGTCAGAATAGAAAGACAATTTTATTCGCAAATTGAATTCTATCTTGCAAATTGGAAAAATGTGTACAATTTCTGCGTTTCTCTTAAGATAAACAACATTTTTATCAAAATGAAATACATAAAAATTTTGAAAACTTTTGAAAATTTTATCGGATACATATATATATAATATTTACATTTATATATATAATATGTACATTTACATTTATAACGAGCGGATTCATGATCGAGGTCATTTTAGCTTTTAAAATAGTGCTTAGTACGATAAGCGATTTGCTTATAATCGATTAGATTTGCTTTGTGAATTGGAACACAAACTTCAGTTTTTTAGTTTCACTTGAATGTGGGATGTTTTTGAAACTCGGACTGTCACAGCGCAAATCGCACTGTGGCTAATGCATGCATCTCACATACATATCTATATATACATATATTATATATGTATATATTTTTGACGTAGTTGTAGTGTTCACAGTAAATTGGTTTGTCAGCAGCCGGTGCTGAGTGATATGCACTGTGGGTGTTCTAGGGCGTGTTTCTTGTGGGGGTGGGGAGAATGGGTGGCATGTTTCGGCTTGAGAGCCCAGCACGTAGCACAGTTGGAAATGGAACTGGAAATTGCAAAAGCGTCCCCCGCACTCTGTCTACACTATGTATTTTCTGCACACGCTTTTTGACGGTCAATCAGCTGGCGCTAAAGCATTTTCGGTTAAATTAGTGAACTTGTCCATTTGTCTGGCGTGCTTTGTCTTTGCTATTTATATATGTATGCGTGTGTGTGTGTGTTTGTGTGTTTGTGTGTGTGTGTTTGTGAGTGTGTGTTTGTGTGCTTGGCAGCAAGTTGTGAATTCTTAGTGAGGCTCTTTTTAAATGAATTCGTTTCTGTTATACATCTTTCATTCGCTATTTACTCAATATTATTATTGTTGTTGCTGGATTAAGCACACGTTTTTTAGCCACGCTGCAGTCGCCTTCAATGAGCCGCCAAACAACTGAGATAGATTTAAATAAAATGTATATTTGTATGAATATATGTATCTGAATGTGGGCAAATACAGCTGTTATACACAGCTATAGATAAGAATCTGTTTTTTTTATTGCTCGCCTATGGAATACACTACAGCACAGAAAAAAATTTGAATTTTTCCCTTTAAGATTCCAACAAAAAATACTATATGCATATCAAATGTACATATCTAAATGAACAAATGAATAGCTGAGACAATTCATGTGGTTTTTTCTTTCGGTTTAGTCATCAATTTCTTGGTAAAATATACATTTATTTTAGGGCATCTCATTTTCAACCCAATAATTGGGTTTTTTCTTATTGAAATGTCACGTTGTGTTAATTCAATTCAAATATTTAGTGCTATATTCAGTTTTCATCTATTCTAAGAATTTAAATATGCAAGTGTTTATTTTAATGAAGCCATTAAAATGTCAATAGATGACAGCATGGATATGCATTCAAATGAAATCGAATATGTTATTCATTTTCACTTTCAAATAAAATATTATTTACGATGCTCGAATGAAATTTGAATATACACATTTGGCAGAAGCTTTTTATTGTTTTGCTGCTGGTTTTTAAATTAATGATAGCAATCAAAGGAAAAGTTCACGGATTGAAAAATCAGAGAATTGAAATATTCTTGGGACTCAATTCATGTTTGCCAGTGTTGCAAATGTCTACAGATGTCTGGGGCAGGGCAGTGAAATGTGTGTATATATATATATATTTGTATATATATATATATATATAAGTATATCCAAAGTAGAAAATCAGACGATAATTTCCGCCACCAATGAGAGAAGCATTTAATTTCGAAATCTTGTTCACGCAAATAATTTGCAATACAATTTTACAAAATACATATTACTAAATATATTTGTGCAGTGTTTGCAGTTCGATTAACACAGAATTTGTAATGAAGGCAATTCAATTTAAATAAAAGCTTATGTTAAACAATGTGGGGGATAAACAAAATTGAAATTGTCGCACCTTTCTGCTGAGCTGCTTGCAATATCAGCTTAATTATTATTTATTTTATTGTATTTCTTGTGTGTGTTTTTTATAATTTTTTTTATTTCTTGTTAAAGCGTCTTTGCGCCGGTTATTTATTTTCTTTTGTTGTTGTTGTTGTAATTGGTGTTGTTTCTGATGCTTGAGTTGTTTGTTTTTTTTTGGTTGTGGTTGTTGTTGTTGTTGATTGTACGCTTTGCTAAAGCCAATTTAAGCTTTTAATCAGCGATTCTTTTCGCACTCACACACATAGACAAATACACACACATCGGACAATGAAACTTGCATTCGCAATTATTACTCAATTTGTTGTTGGTTTTAGGCGCGTGCCAACAGATTCAAGTTGAAAATACTTTTCTCTTTTTTTTATCACACACGCCGAATACGAATGCGTAGTAAATAAGTGTAACTGACGACAAACAGCAGCGGCAACGATAGCGGCAGCAGCGTTTGCCGAACGTGTGAACAGAACAGCGTCGTCTGCGATACTTGTGCGAAAAATTTGCTACAAAAGATGCCGCCAATACTTGACGTTTGCGCTCAAACACCGTCGCACTCAACGTGTGCGCTGTTGCGCTGGTGTGAGTGGAGTCGCTTTTATTGTTGGTTGGGCATAAGCCGTGCGCTCTGGCCACATGCTGACTCGTATACGTCATCAGTTTTGTGCGCTGCCAACATGTTGCGGTTCGTTGTGAATTTGTGCTCAAACCATTTAGTATGACTCTCACTTGTTCTTGTTGTTTGGCGCTCGCGCAAACTGTTGCCGTTTTGAAGTGTGTGTGTATGTGTGTGTGTGTGTATGTGTTTGTGTTTGTGTGTGTGAGTGTTTGAAACGCCGTGCGTTCTTTTTTTTTGTTTGCCTTGGTTTCAGTTTTCGTGCATGGCATGTCAAATAGCTTGAGTAGGTTGGTAGGTCACTGCCTCTTCTCTGTGCGAGAGTGCATGTGCGTGCGTGAGTGTGTGTGTGTGTGTGTATGTGTGTGTGTGTGTATGCCGCGCCTTTGCTATCTATGTGTGTGTAGTTTTTGGGGTTTTCTCTACGTCTGAGCTTAAGTTCATTAACGGCGCTTGCTTCGCGCAACAGTTCACGGCATGCGTTGCCTAACACACACACATACACACACACACGCTTATGTATTTACATGACCGTTAGTTAGTTGTAAGAGATACTCACACATTATTATCTTTGTTTTTTTTTCTTGGTGTCTTTTTTTTTTGCCTTGGGACTGATTGCCGCCACTTCTATTTGCCACCAGCCGCTGATTCAATGAATGGAACCGAAATTTGCACAAATGTTGTTTTTCTGTTATTCGGTTGGGCGCGGTGCTCCACACAAATCTGCGGCCATACGACTGATGGATATTATTTGCACGTGCTCGTGCTTCTTGTTGTTGTTGTGTTGTTGTTGTTGTATGTGGATTTCATTTGATGGGAAATCATATAAATAAAGGGGGCTTTTGGGCCGGGAAAGCAGAGAAATAAAAGGGTTTATCTTGATGGCTCCGCACTGAATGGTTGCCCAAAGTAAATGAAATTGTGTACACAAAATTCCAACTTTGAACTTTACCAAACAATCAAATCAATGCACATAATCACTGCGCTTTTAGCTTTTAGTTCGCATTTCCCAATTTCTATCAATTTTCTTGGAGAAATATATGGATTTACCCAATTTGCCGCACAATAAGCTCAGTTTATTTGGATATGCTGAACAATTTATAACTTATTATCAAATTCTTATACACTGCTTCCAAAGGTAAAAGAGTATATTGGTTGTATATACTGTCTGTCTGTCTGTCAGTCTGTTAGTTCGTGGAGCTAGAGTATTATAACAGTGTTAAATCGATAAAGTCTTTAATCGCTAAACGATAAAAGAGTCTCCTTATTTGGTTAGTATTTTGTTGGCAACGTCCCTCTAGGCTATGCCCTCCTCTGCCCGTCCCATAGTCCCTGCTCCACAGAGGTTTTTGCGGTATAGTTACCGACTTTTAACTCCATTTAAAGGTCGATAAAAATATAAAAAATTTGCCTTATGTGTTGATAAAAATAATACATACAAATCAATAAATCCGGAAGTGCAAATCGATAAATTCGCATATCTTCCACAGTTTCAAAAAATATCCGAGCTACTTTCTGCCCATAAAAATCGAAAGTTTGTGTACAGTTGGAAAACTTGAGTAACGTAACTTAGATTACTCTAGATTACATTACTCTATATTACTAGGATTACTACGAAATTCCATGCAAGATTGGCAAGAAAATTTCCAGGCCACGCTAAATCCGCCACTAAAAATCGACACACCTCTTCAAGCTACCAAGATGTGGACTTCCAAATATAAATATATATTTATAAATATCGATTTATTATAAGAAATAATGTTTAAAGTGCAGTGATTCCCAGGCTGTGTATATGCCACAAACATTGAATGTTTTCCAAGTCCGACATTCGGTCAGAATGTGTCATGCTTTTTAAAGCTGGTTAACTGAAATAAGACAGTTGCCCGAATGAATCTGTGTTCTTATTTTGGCAGTAGCAAATGCATCGATAAACAAACATAATCAAGGCACTTCATATGCATATATAACAAGTCAATTGATCTTCCATGATCGGAGAGAGTCTTCACAAGGACCTACACAACTGGAAATAATCCGTCTCTGTCAAATGTCACTTTAAATATGTCTTTGATGCTAGCTGAAATAAATGGTTTCTTTGGAAAATTCTCAAAAAATACTTAAATATAAATCGTAGCTGTAAATTACCAATATATGTATATACTTAAAATAGTTCTCACTTGAATATTTATATTTCATAGGGTCTTTTAATTGCACGCAATATTTATGGAGAACTTCGTTAATTATTCGCCGACATTAATAGGAGCAATATAATATGAGATTCAATTTAAGGAAATAGTATGGAAAAGGAATCAACCATGCCATAAAATATACAGGTGAAAGAAAAAACCAATTAAGAAAACAGTGTTCGAGTGAGTGACTATGATATACCCTGAACTCAGCTGTTAAATATATTTTTATAGTTTTAATCCAAAATTTCATCGCTAAATGTAAGCAAGTAAGAAGTGCTATACATATATACTGATATATATGTGGGTGTTTCTTATTCGATCTAGATAAAATTGATAAATTGAAATTTGTGCAGTTGATCATTATTATGTCATTGTACATTAAATATCAATTGGAAGAATCTGCCTTTAAAATTATGATTTTATATGTAAATACCCTCAACGGATAAATAAAATTCATCTGCACAGGGAAGATGAGCACTTGTTTTTCCAGTTTTGAAGACTTTTGAAGGCCATTTTCATATTAATATATTAATATTCGATTTAAGATAGTCCACAAACATAGATCGGTACTCACAATTTGCATTCAGTTATTTTGCCAATCAACTTTTGTATAATTTCTGATTTAAATATATCAATTAAGCTTTACAAAAATACAATGTGTTCATTTCAGATTAGTTTGTTGCTTCCAGGTAGATGAACATTGCTCCATTAATCATTATGCTAATTATTATGTTAAATTGAACAAATCACGAAAACTACCTCAACTTATACTCGACATAAATCAACGCTAATAGTTCACAGTACTCGCAAAACATTTGCCGTTAATGATTATTGCGTGTCTTGTAGTTTGTTATAAATTATTGTGGGAACTAACTTTACGCAACTTCTAACTTAACTCCAAGCTGGCATTTAAAACCACAACAGACTCAAATTTGGTATATATATTCTCGCATACCACGCGCAGATCAAGTTTGCCTGCGTTTCTCGAATACCGATAAATATCGATAGCAAATAAACAAATTTTATGAAGATCGGATAATATAATTGAAAATTTGACTCTTGACAACTCTTGTTAAGGTCCCAAGTCGAGCCTTTTCTTCAAGTCATAGATATAGAAATGTAAAAACATAAGAAACAAGTTAAGTAATCGACTACGATTAGGGCTAAGACTAACATAATAATATTGGACCCAAAAAGACAAAAACTAAATCTGAAATTCTGACTTATTATAAATATAAAAAGCACTCTGCGAATTTCGACATACCATTATAATAAAATTGAATTTTTGTGATTAATAACATCAAATCAAAGTAGGTAAGAATGGCATAGTCAAGAGACTTCGACTCGGGAATACCCTAAGTCCAGATGCTATATACATTGAATCTATTAAAATACGGATTCAAAAATCGATCTGCTGCAGAATACAGATATATATATACATATATATATATATATATATATATATATAGCGTATATATTTACATATAAATATATATATATATAACGTTTGTGTGTAGCACTTAAAGTCTCTGACAGACACACAGACAAACAGACAGATGGACATGGCTAAGTCAACTCTGTTGTTGCTTTCAGGTCAGTGTATAAATTATTATGAAATCTTTTTTTATTTCCAAATTCCAAAAATCTGTTAGCCAGCATACATATTTTATATCCATATTTTAGTATATACATATTTCATATCCGACCATGTTTTTTAGAAAACCACAGGATATGTTATCAAAAATTGTAAACCAAATAAAAATTCGTTTACAAAATTTGATGTAATCCAAATTTAATTGGGTTCTGCGCGCTGCAACTGTGGAATTTAAATTGAAAGTGTAGTTTTTTTTTTATATTTTAGTTGTTAGTAGTTAGCAGTGCAAGTGCAGTTGTGTCTGCTTGTGGAATATATGGTCTATTTGGTGGTATTTTTATGGCTATATATCAGTGTCGGTTGCCTTTGGCTGGCGCTAATTAAGTCCGCTTTCTAACTGCCCACACGCACATTTGTGAGAACGGGGCTGCCAACTCGCTTACGGGACTCATTAACTGCAAATCCCAAATTAATTGGGTATTAGACACAATGCATTACGGGCTAAGCGAGAAGTGTTGCCAGGGCTCGACGCCCACTCAGCTATAAAAATCCGCCAATGGGGCGTGGCAGCAGCAGGCGACCATAAAACCAAAATGGCAAATAATAAAAAAAAGAAAACCCCGGCCAAAAACGAGTGCCAACCCGCTTATTGATTCTTTGGCTCCAAGCAACCAGATCCAGAATCCCTGGTCACTAGCCCATAAAAATATGAATGTAGTAAAAACAGTCATAATTCATTTGTATGAGGGTTCAGGTTTCTCTCTATAAACACTAATACATTCCATATTAAATATTTAAGAATCTCTCTGTTTATTGAGGCACATTTTGTGCAATTCTTTTGTTGGTATTTCCCTTATTTTTATGTACCTACATAAATATTTGCATCAGAGTCAGCAAATTCGTGTTTGACTACTATTCTGTTTATATTTCAAAACTGCAGACACCAAAGCAAACACAAAGTCTGGGATCATAGTGGTCTGAGGGGAACACATATTGACATATATATATATATATATATATATTCATACTGGCAGCGAGACATAAATTGGCATTTTGTCCAGCCGAAGCAGAAAATGTTTTGTTTAGAATGGGGTCGCATCTACTTGTATTTGTCTGTTTGTCAAGGCTCGAAGCAGGTTTCCCGATATACGGCACAAAGTTTTGACCAACAAAATTTGCATGCCCTTGTTATAATGCAAATTGCAGTTTAAATATCAACAAATCCAGATTATCCCAACATAAGCTTTCGAAAATTTCAAAAAAGTAAACATTCATGGTAATCACGTTTTGCGATGATATTCTAGAGATAAAGTCAAAAATTAATTATGTGCGTTTAATAATTTATTCATTTATTTAATTTCCATACAAATATAAAAGTGAGAAATATTCCTGCTCAAATCTTATCTAGAGTACAAAACAACAACCAGTACTTGTAGAAATGTATTAATTTTTATTCAATATACTGGAAATATTTTTATTTAAAGAACAAATCAAGATTAAAAGTGGGAAATATTCAAGAGATTCCTTCTTAATTCCAATCTAGAGAAAAACAATAAAAAATACATATGTAAGTGTAATTTAATTAAAATTACTTTTAACTCAATTTAAAGAATAAATGAATACTGAGAAACATTCAATTGATTTCTTCTGCAATATCAATTATTAAATGGTAACCAATCAAATGTGATTCAACCAATTATAAAATAGCTTAATTTCTAATGTTAATTAAACTTAAATAATTGCATTTCAATGAAATATTTATACTCAAAGACAGCTTAATGGCCGAACCTATATTCTTGGAAATGTTGAAGCGTGCAACTTAGTGCTTGAGAACAACCAAGATCAGCTCTTAGCTAATATGCTATTGTATTAAGTGCTACAGATACATAACTTTGTATTTGAATATCCGGCCAACTTATAAGCAAACAATAGGAAGTCGTCAGTAGTTAATGCCCCACACCCCCCGTTGTTTTCATTGTTATGCGTGCTATGCACATTTTTGTGTTCAAGTAAATGTACTTAGGACATGCCAGCGATTTATTTGACTACTCTCTTACAAAACTACACACTCAACTGTGAGTGGTTTTTCCCCTATTTGTGTGTGTGTGTGTGAGTGTGGCTGTGAGTGTGTGTGTGTGTGTGTGGTGCAAATTAACCCAGTCACGTACTTCGCTTAGGCGTTCCTAATCAAATAAACGCGCCAAATTAAACAACAGCCGCAAATACAACAGCAACAACAAAAACCAACAAGCGACAAGTAAATATATGAGTTTGACACCTCGATGCCAGATTGCACAGGCAGACAAATACTAGACAAAATGAGAGAGTTGCATAGATGTTATTCACATTTTTGTTCATATGAATATCTCCTTTAAAATTAAACTAAAATCACATCTGAATGGAAGTACATACATCATAAAATTAGCAATTTTAAAATAATAAGAAATATTTAAAAAAAAATCAATTATTTAAATTGAAATTAAACTAAAATCATAGCTTGAGAGAAACACATAAGTTATACAAATAGGAAACGCCTGACAGTATGCAACAATTTAAATTTTTCGAGTTTAAATTGGAGTTGAATAAAGCCAAAAACAGGAACTTAAAAGTTATAAGCCATATTGACGACAATATGTTTCTTTGCGCATGTCTATATGATGTTGCCAATCTCAGCTACTTGAAGAAATAGGGTCAGTAAAACTTAGGGTCATAAAAAATGAATGAAGGTAATCACAAAGATGTGCAAGATGTGACCGATAGAAGCATCTTCGATACAACCTGCTTATCTTCTGTATAGTGAACTCAAAGGGTTTCAAAAATTAAAAACTTCATTGTACAGAAATGTTATTTAGTTCCGAAGCTGTGTTTTTAAATCAATTTACAGTACGGAAAGAGCAAGTTTACTTTAATAAAAAAAATAAATATGCCAAATTATTAACTGCAAACTATCGGAACAGTTCCCATATTAATTTCCAACATAAATTTGCCAGTTACTAAAAACGCTTGCAAAAAAAAGAAGGCATCATTTAAAAAAATTAGAAAAATGCCCCTAGTTAAAAAATTTAACGATAAAATAATATGTTTTTTAATTTAAAATTATTTCTGTTTCTTCTATTTTCTTAAAAATCGTTCCCATTATTAACAAATTTATTTTTAACAATGGAAGAAAAAAAAGCTTCGAAAAAATAGAAGGCTTCATTTAAAAAAAAATTAGAAAAATGCGCCTAGTTAAAAAAATTAACAATATAATAATATGTTTTTAAATTTCAAATTGTTTTTGTTGCTTCTATTAACTTAAATATCTTTCCAATTATTAAGAAATCTATTTCTAACAATGGTAGAAAAAGTAGCAAATCTTTTTAAAGGCTAGCAACAAGTAATAAAAATATGATTTCTCGATTGCTATTTTAGAGCTTAAAAAATTGTCGACATTTAGAATGACCATAAAACTGTTAATTTTGTAATTTATATTAAAGTACATAAAATTATAAACAGTCGAAAATGTTTGTAATCTTATAATACTAATGTGGTATAATAATAATAACAAAAAAGCTAAGTTAAATAATTTGTGATTCTATATAAATTATACGAGAGAGTTTTGATGTCTTTTTAATCAGACAAATTCAGAAAACTTTTCCGAAATGTTGAACAAATATAATTGGAAAATTCAAAGATCCCGATTTTTAGAAATCTAAACTTGCAATTGCCAAATGAATTTTATTAAAAGCATAAATTTATACTCCAGTACCGGGGATTAGACGAATATATTTATAGCCTACTCAAGTCGGTGCATAATTAGTTTATATTAGAGCTATATTTGGGGCAAGCTGTTATTGAAGTTTAGAGCTCTTCCATTTGTAGATGCAAATTGATGTGCTTATCTGACGTCATACTAATTATGCGGCACACAAGGAATAGTGCGATTGGGTTGTGGCAGGCAGATTCGATCAACTCAAATTGAGTGGCACGGCTTGAGTGTGATTTTATCGAGTGGCGCTGCCAGTCTAAGGGCTACACTCAAGTGTCTGTTGCTGTTGCTGCTGCTGCTGCCCGAATGAGCTGTGCCCCTCAGCTGAACAGCTGCCGCATCAGTTGTGCCTTGAGCTGTGGCAATGTGCGTTGCCAACTTGTTTACATTTTGTTATTGTTGTTGTTGTGGTTTTTATTGTTGTAATTGTTGTTGCTGTCTTTTTGTTAACATTTCTGTTTACTAGACGGGCAGCACGTGCTGACAGAGCACCCCATCCGTTCCGCCCAACCCCAAGTGCTTGTTGTTGATTTGAATGTTGTTGCAGTTGTTGTTGTTGATATGTTATGTTATGGGCATGCGGCAGTACCTGAGGCATGCATATTTTATATGGCCATAAGCTGCCGAGATGCTGTTGCCGCTGTCTCAGCGACCGTGCTAAGCCGCATTCGTTGAAAGGGGCAGAAGCGCACATCATTATTTTGAGATTGTCTTAGTCGGTATTTCTTCGACTGGATTTGCTGCTGATTTTTTTCTGCTTTTGCTTCTGCCACTGCTGCTTCTTCTTCTTCTTCTTCTTAATCTTCATCTTCGTCTTTTTCGTGTTTAGTTACTTATTTATTTATGAGCACAGTTTTGCTTATTCCCAAACTGCTGCAAGTTAATTTCAATTTTTGGAGCCTTCGCAAATATTCGCAAGATTTGCAATTTTCAAATTTCTGGCATGTGGCATAATCAACAAGTCTCTTTACTTGCAATAAGGGGCAGCTTAGTTTTTGCTTCAAAGGCTGACTTTCGCTTTTTGTGCTCGCCAAATTGTCTCAGATGGTTTTTATTATAACTTACTAGAAGCCAGTATGGCTCAGTATTTTGTTGTCAGTCGGGTGAACTTTCTATAATCGGTAGAGCTCCGAATATTAGTTTGAGGACAACTGCAACCAAATGAAATTATTATTACCAATGCAATTTTTTTAAAAAATAATTTCGTTTAAAAAAATCGGCATAATTTTAGAAATTATAATTCAGAAAGTATATTTAAAAACAGAGGATTGTGTCTTTCTCAAAATCACGAGTTTTCCATTTTGAATTCCAGGTAAATTGTTTAAAATTCTGAAAACAATATGTCCGCTTTCCAGGATGTTTTTTAGTGTGAAACAAATTTACACACAACACTTAAATTACATTTAGTGTTTCATAAATTATTATTAAACATTGGTTTAATAAAATTTCACATATACAAATTTTCTATATCGTTTGTAGATATAATTTTAATATAATTACGTATGATTTTTTATTTTTTTGAATTGTTCTGTAAAATGTAAAGAAAACCTTTATAAAATTGAGAAATTTTATTTGCATATTTATAAACTACTTTTATGTAGTCTTCAAAACCATGTTAATTTAGGGCGATTTTTATTTTAGGTTGATCTTCTTTCTATATAATATCTGGTCATCTTTAATGTGACAAAAATTCAAAATATGTTTGAATGCATATATTTATTACAAAGCCGACACTTCCTTCTTTGTGTCAGTTTTCCGCGCATAATCCAAAATATGCTCAGACTGTGATCATTTAGTTTATTATGTATGCCAATATTTTTTTTTAATTTTAATATCCAACCATGCCAGATTGCCAACGTTTGAAGAATGTCTTAATTAAAGCTGGCAATGCAAAAAGACCACATTCTGATTTGTTTTTAAAGACAACGTGAGTGGAGTGGAGGCGAGTGGAGTGTTGAGTTGAGTTCAGACTAATGAGATTGTGAAAGCGACAAAGGCGATATTAAATTATGCTTAAATTATGTATTTGTTTATTTGCTTATATCTCATTGCGTATTGCACAGAAAAGTTTCGCTTATTGTTTAAACATTGACAAATCACACCCAGGTTTTTGTGAATCTGTCATTCATACGATCATTATTTTGGTTTATATTTGCTTGATATGTGTGTGTGAGCGTGTGTGTGTGTGTGTGTGTTTGAGTGCTTGTGACACGCCCAGATTGCTGTCACGCCCACTGTCATTATTAGACAAAAGGATGCCGCGTGCGTCGTCTGGATTTGACAGGATACTCGTAACCCTCGAAATCATCATCGAGTTCCTCCTGTTCGCGATAATGATGATTGTGGCTGCTGCGATGATGCTTCTTCGGTTCCTTGTGCTCCTTGTGCTCTTTGACCGGCACCGGAATGGGCAGCGGCACCTTCTTTATCACCGTCTTGGTGTGCACATGCGTGTGATGCTTCACCGGCACATGAATCCGAATCCTGCAAATACGAATACGAATGTGAATGCCAATGCGAATGTGAATGCGGATGTGAATGAAAATGGGTAGGATATGGGCCCTGGGTTATGGTTATGAGTTTGGTGTGTGTGTGTGTGTGTGGACATGTTGTTAAAGGCGTGGCCGTTACACCTACTTAAGCTTCTCGTTTGATGGATGGCCGCTCGTCAGGGCAAACATCATGCAAGTGATAAACAGCAAACTTAATGCCTGCAAAAAAAAAGAAGAAAAGAAAAAAAGAAAAAAGACAAGTCAAAAAGCGTACGAGAAAAACATAGAAGAAGTCGACTTAGAGTTGCCAGCTGCCTCTTACCCAGTAACTTAAGTTTATAAACTGCTACTGCTACATGGAAACTTTATAAGTAGTACAAGTTTATAAATGGTATTGAGACTTTTTTGCTTGAAGCTTCAAAAATATGTATGCTTCATTTATTAAATGATTTATTTTAAATCTTTAAATTAAAGCTTTCATAAATTATAAAATATGTAAAAAAAAGCATCTCTTTAATAAGTCTCTTTTCCAGATTTTATTGTTATAATTCAAATTTACATTTATCCATTATTCATTCAAATTCGATATGCTTCTGTGTGGAATAGAACACGCCAAAACGTTTAAAGATACATTTTTAATTAAAAATGTATTATAATTAAATTAAAAGTTTTGCTTTTGAAAGATTGTCTACTAAAATATGCCAGCAGCAAAGCAAAAATCTTAGAAATACATTAATAGCTTTAATTAGATTTTCTATCGATTTGCTGAAGTTCAAAAGGAAAGATATGTTTTATATATACTCCTGTACATGCTACTCATTAACCTGATGCTACCCTACAACAGTCTTCTCTGACTAGAGGGTAAAAACATAACAGATTTCTTTCTTTGCATCTTTTAGTCTTGGCTAAACGTGATAAAAAAAATAAAACTTTAGCGTCTATAAACAAAATAATATAATTAGCATAATGCCGGTTGCCATTTTGATGTTTATGTCTATATATAGGCAACAGCAAATCTGATTTTGATTGCATCTGGCCCTGTCAGCTTGCGTTGGGGGCGTGGCAACAGTAGCTTAAAGGCCAAATCCAAGTGTAATTACAGTGGGAACTTTCTTAAATTACTCGCAAGGGAGCTGGCCTAAGAACTTTTCCATTGTTATCGATTTTGGTGTAGTTCTCAATTCATTTCAGTTGTGATATTATTGTTAGATTTGTACCGAGGCGTATTCAATTAGCAGTTTGTTGTGGAGCACACAGCAAAATGAAAATGAAATTGAAAATTGGAAAATTGCTTTTAAATGTTTTGCTCATTTTTCAATTTCCGTTCCCTATTAAATAACATGCTGTTCTGCCCCTGGCCATGTGGCTAGAATAGACAAGGCAACTGCTGCCTCAAGAAATTATTTTGATATACCAGCCAAGTGTTATCCATGCTAGTAATTAAAATATTTAAGAGCTCTTATTTTCCAATCAACTGAGACCAGAAGCTCGCTGCATGTACACTGGGTGTATTAGTAAAGGGGGAATGCCCTCTAATATATTAAGCAGTAAAGCAAAAGGTTCCATTTCCCCGCGATTGAAATGAAATTGAAAGTTAAGCTTCTTATTTCTTAAGTTGTGGCTAAAGTTAAATATGCATAAGGTGAGTTCAAATCAGTAAATTAATTTCAAAATGTATGCAATTTTAATTAACGAAAAATCGAATAAATTTTATTTGTTTTATTAGATATTTTATTGATTCACACTTGAGCCAAAGTCCAATTACATATTATTTGCACAAAGTTAAATTACAAAATATTGCGTTTATTTTATTATTTTTTTTTCGATCTGGGTGCACAGAAATTTAATTAATTACACGCGCGATTGAAGACAATGAATTTGTTGGCCAAAAGCGAATTTTAATCGTTAATTACTTTTGGTTTCGATTTGTGGTTTTGTTTTTATAATCAGATGTGCGTGCATTGAGAGTACTTTCTAAGCGGCTTTTTGGAGTGGCTTATACATTTTATTTATTTATTTTTTCATAAATGTTTGTTTAATATTTGCATAATTTGTGGGTTCAACGCGTTGCACGAACTTCGCAGCTTGGCAAATAAATGGCAGAGTAGGCGCCAGGGGAAAAATTGGTTTTAATTGCCTTGAGCAAACAACAGGATGTCAGTGTTTCGTATTTTTTGTACAGTTTTTTATATATTTCAATATAATTTTGTAACCTTTTTTGTATTGCACTTTTATT
This sequence comes from Drosophila ochracea, assembly GCA_035044125.1. NCBI lineage: Eukaryota > Metazoa > Arthropoda > Insecta > Diptera > Drosophilidae > Drosophila > Drosophila ochracea. Next base: position 2,258,728 of record JAWNML010000046.1, read on the forward strand.
GTTGTTTTTATTTGTTTAATTTTAATTAACACTTACTCCATGGGGTAAATACATTTCGACACGTGGCTTGCGAAACTTTAAATTGATTTTTTTGTTTTTATTTGCCTTTGTTTTGGTGCTCGATTTAGTTTAGCATAAATAATGCAACGCGTCGATTTTTGCAGCGGTCCAGCAGCGTGTAAAGTTGAAATGAAATTGCAATGGGAACTCGCGTTGCTTGGCGCTTAAATATCAGAAAATCAAAGAAAAAAAAGAGGAAAAAAATTGGTGCCACAGTGAAACGTGCCACAACTCGAAATGTTAAATTAAGAGGCAAAAGAGAGTGCAACAAAGCGAGAGGCAGCTCAAGTGAGAGCAAGCGAGTCGGGTAGAGAGTAACAGTGACAACAACAACAACAACAACAATAACCACAACAGTAATAACAACAACAAAAGTAATGACATGATGAAGTTGCCAAATTGGAAGTGAGTAAAATAAAAACATAATCAACACACACCGGCTGCATAAGTTGACCAGTGGAGTGAGTATTGTGAAGAGGAATAGAAGGGGATGGCTGATAGGGGAGGAGCATAGTTTGGTGGTTTTATTTTTATTTGTTTATTTTTTTGTTGTTGCAGAGTGAGCGTCAACATGCGCTGAGACTAAGTTTGCGGCAATTGCTGCAAAGCGTGGCATAAACATCAAAAAAGGTGCGCCCCAAAACGACTCTTTAAGCCGCTTCAAGCTGACAAACTGAATGGATTGATAAGCTATAAACTGCAAGGCATAAGTTTTACAGCACAACAGCTCTTCCAGCAGAGATTCCTAAGAGTTCTCAGTGTTCTTTAATAATTCAATGATTCTAAATTTGAAAATATTTTAGTGTATTAAAATAATCAAATTAAGTGTAATAAAGTGAAAATGATTGCAATAAATCTTAAAGTTCTAATCTTAATTTGTAATATCTGCATATTATTATAACATATATTTTACTTTTAGTTTATTGTTTGGTGACTTTTTTTTATAATTTAAATATGTTTTTCGTTATCTCCAATTTAAGTGTTTTTTTTTTTTTTTTTTTTTTTGAGATTTATTTTTAGCGAATAAAACATTGTTCACTGTAAGTAAACTGATTTTTATTTGTACTTAATGCCTTAAATAAAAAGGTTAAACATTTAGCACTGGGAAAGCAAAATATATATAAATAAATTAAATTACAAATACAAGAAATTTACAATTTATATATATAATATTAGTATGTATGATTATTGTGATTCGTAAACTTATTTTAAAGATGAAATTTGGCATCAGCGAGTTGGTTGCCAATAAGCCGCTGTATTTGCCATGTAGCGCTTTAAACTGATAGTGAAAATACGGCTCATATAACAACAGTAAAAACAACAACAACAACAACAGCAACAGAAATAATAACAACAATACTACAACAAATAGCGGCAACAAATGTAAACGCACAACGGCAATCACATTAGCAAGACACTCTCGAAAATATGCTCACACAAAGCTGAATAAGAGGCGCACAGAGAGCGATGGGATCCGCCTCGAATACATGCCAGCGACATTGTGAAAAGCCGCCAAACCTGTGCCAACCACTGTGGTGTGGCATGGGGGTCGGGTTAGGGGCAGACAGCCACAGGCGGAATACGGAGGAGGATGGATAGGTATGTCGGCAAATGGCAGAGCCAAAGTCAAAAGCGTAATTGAAGCTTGTGCCTCAGTTAAACGCAGGCGATTATGTCTGCTGGCTTTTCACGGTGAGCCGCAACGGCGGCAGACAACTGACAACAAACAAAAACAACAACAAACGGCATCAGCAATTGGAAGCAGGTTCAACATGCCACAAGGAATATGAGGCCGGTGGCTGCTTCCTGGTTACCTCAAAGCTCCCAAACCGAAACTGTAACCGTAACCGTTTTCAGCTTCGGTTTTTGGCCAACAGCCGAAACTGAAAACGATACTGCAAGTAAAACTCGAAGAGCAAACTGAACAAAACATTTGATTTTACCACTTGCCACTTGACAAAGTCATCACACATTGAGCTGCCTCCAACGCCAAAATATGTTGGCACTTTAAATAACCCCCTCCACAACAACCACTCGAATTGACAGTTTTTGACTGTGGCAATTTAAATGTGCAACGCTGCGGCGCCACCGACAGCTTCATAAAATTCGCAATTGCAATTGGCTTGATTGGCGTTGCCATTCTGGCCAGCGGCGCACTTTATTTAATAGGTGATCCATCTCATTCAGGAAGTGTTAACGAGCCGATGCTGAAGGCCTAATGAGACCCGGGCTCAAAATGGCATTCAATCATTAAAGCTTTTTATTGCAAACAATTGATTTAACAAATCGAATTTATCGATGTTATACAGAGAGAAAGCTGTGAATGGCAATGAAACTCACAACTCAACTCAACTGTGCTGATTATATGGAATTAAGCTGACTCACAGTTAAAAGCCAAGTTCAAATCTTTGAATCTTTGTAGTACAAACAAACTGATAATTAGAAAAGTCGACAAAATGTGAATTGTTGCATAACATAAAGATTCAATTTCAAAATTCATCAGCATCAATTATATTACACTATAATAATATTAAAAGTTCAAAACTATATTGCAAGTTTCAAGTTTCAATTTAACTGAACTGTCAAAACCTAAGGAGTTTCATGTTTTTATTCGCAAATCAATAAACTAAAACTAAGAAATAAATGTTTCTTATTCGATTTGAAGGAAATATTCAAATGAAACAAGGCATACAAAAAGATAGATACAACTCAATTGGTGCAGCCCTCCAACATTTGGGGGTTATCCTGTGATTGGATATCGATTAATGTCAATATTCGAGAGACATAAATATGATCTAATAATTAAAAATAAAAAAATAAATTCAATATGTTTGAAATATGTGTTTCGCAGGCTTCTGGTCAAGTATTTTTTATTATTTCTACAACAATTAAAATTTTATATTTTAAAAATCACTTATTTTTAAATATAGAGATTCATTAATTAATTTTTATGTTTGTTTTTATCAACCAGGTGGCTACATAAATAAGCGCAATTGCTTATGTTTGTCATGAAGTTATTTCCAACGAGTATGAATAAATTATTATGTGCAACATTTCCAACATGAACATTTTATTGTAATGCTTATATCTTTCTAAAATGCTCACTTCACATATAATACACGAAAACCCACATTCAAATCTATGGCTCTGTATAATCCCTTAGATTGACCTCAGGGAATGAGTAAGAGTTCTATATAAAGATGGATAGATTTGCAGATACCATACATATCTCTATCTCTTTACCTATCAATACTCAATCCCAAAAGCTTCAAATAAATCAAAAGTTGCTAAATTGGTATCAAGTTCAAGTAATAGCTGGAGGACTATTAAATTGTATGAAATATGTAAGTCACACAAATTGTTTTAGACTCATTTTTCGACCACTCCATTGCATAACAATATTTACAATCATATAAATGGCCGAAACGAAACTTGCAGTTGGTCAGCAGTCTATTTGTTAATTGGCTGGAAACCGATAAGTTTTCCGCACAAATTAGCAGCTCGAGGAATTCAAGCAAAAACAAAAACCAAAACGAACAACGGGTTTTTCACTTTTCTATGCCAATGATGTAACAATTAAATAATATATAATTACAATACGACCATATATGTGTCTAAAAAAACTATATGCATGCACATAAATATTTTTCGTTAAGTTATATACATATATAGATTTCGTTAAGCATTTTTATGGCCAAGACAATTGGCCTGCAATCTCAGTAAACTGTGTTTTAGTTATTTCCATTGTATGCACTTAACCCACTGTTGCAGAATTTTCTTTTTACGTTTTTGCGTTGGATTTCAGTTAAGAGATAAAGCTATTTTTCAAAAAGGTAAGTTTTTGGGTAGATCAAATTTGAACTGCACAAATTATTTTGTATACAATGATTATAAAAAAAATCAAATAGTCACAATCCATTTTTTAAGATTATTTTATATACAAACTAGTTAACTAAAACTCTTAATAAATTTCTTGGAATTTTTTTCTTTTTAAGAAAACTGATTTTCTGAGAAAAGCATATGCTCACTTTCCATATACAATTTGAATTTTTGAGATGGAAGCGAGTTTTTTTATATGTTTTTTGTTTGTTTTTCAATCAACGCATAATAAAAACTGCCAAAAATTTGCAATGCTTGAATAATATCCTCCTCAGCACTCGTCGTAGATGTTAAAGATAGCAAATGACAAGTGACATTCACAGGAAGTAAAAAAATCACGATCTCCATCGTTGATATTAAACTCTTCTCTTAAACATAATTTTCTTTCATGTTTTCCATCAAATCTAATAAATCGGAAATTTCTTTATCAATATTCAAATTTATATGAAAACATGTTTTGGATCTATATTATTCCATCACCGGTTATTTTTCAAGACCTACAAAAGTTTGCAAAAAATCTTATTTTTGTATTATGTATTTATTATTTCAGTATTATTTATTTTGAGATTTATCTAAATATATAAATATATTTTTCAAAATATTTCTTAATATGATATTTTTGCAAAAATAATTAGTTCCTAACTAGTTAGCTCGAATTGAGTTTGACAAATAATGTAAGCATTTATAAATTTTTGCAAACTTAATAAATTCATTTTGTTTTTGATTCCCAATTAGACAAATTGAAAAAGCCAGCAAATCGGAGGTTTTAAGCCGAAATCTGAAATCGCTCTTGGGTTTAAGGGGTTAAATCTGATTATTATATCATCATACCACATAGTCATGGTTAAGTCTAATCCAAATTGCGACCGGTTGCAGGCTGCCTGGAATGGGCATGGGTGAGGATACTGGTCTGGTATTGTGTCCGGTTGGGCGGCGTATACATAATTAATATGTCGCCAAGTGTCAAAATAAAAATTCATATTGTTAATTGAGCAAGGCATTGCACCAAAATCGTTTATTGGCCAGGTCATTAGCAGCAAATTAAGTGAATGTGACAACGACAGCAACAGCAACAGCAACAAACAAATAAACAACAAACAAGCAAACAACAAACGAACAAAAAAAGCAACAACAACCAAAACGAACAACGTAAGCAACAACTTCGCTGAAAGCCTTTCAATCAATCTGTTTGTCAATATTTGTGCAATAAAAACTGGCGCAAGGCCAAGGGACTCGCTCACTCAATCATTTGGCCAAGCCAATTGGCCCATTCGTTAAGGCCACATTTGGCTAACCTGTTGGCCAACCGGCGCCACAAAGAAATATCGCACGAATAAGACCGAAAGTAAACCTTTCGCCTCCAAAGCGAGAGTCGCTTTCTACATTGTGCAAACTCCATCGAACTGTGTAATTGCTGGTGACTTACAAAATTTGTGAGAGTTGCTACAGTTACAGCTTATTTGCTAAGCGTTTTGATATTTATATGTTGAAATATATTGATCATATTTTATACATGTTTTTGCTCAATAAAAGTTTTGAACTGGTTGAAACTGGCACTTCTAATATTTTTCTTTAATACTAAGAGATATTAAATAATAAACTAGACTAAATGTAAATATAATAAAAATAGTTGTAACAATAAATATAATTAAAATTAAAGTATCCATTTAAATGGTTTAGAAATAATAATGAATTGTAATACTTAAAGCTAAAATTTAAAAAATCTGCAGTTACACAAATAAAAATGGTCCAACATTGATTGCAAGGATTGGGAAAAAGATTTAATTTAGAAAGTCAAACTTTTGAAAAGTTAGAAATTGAGAGAAGAGAGAGAAAGATAAGGTTGTCACTTGAAAAATATACCAGTTTATAATATTGATATTTTTATAGATTCAACTTTGATTTATAAGACTAAATCTATATGTAATATCTGCTTAGTGGTAGAACTCAGCTTAACCAACTAATCTCTGACCAACCAAAATTACGAAATTTATTAACGCATCCGGTTGACTTCCTTTTAATATCGTTGGTCCCACATATTGTACTACAACGCGCCAGTTCTGGCCTAAATGAGTTGGCTTTATTAGACAAGACCCATCTAAACTAATTTAACTACACCAGAGTTGCTTCAAATTTAAATATCTTACATATAACATATTTATACTTACTGTTGAAAAACTGGGCTGCATTTTAGTAACTCTTTCAATATATAATATATATAATAAATATCATTTGTAACGATACTTCGCTAAACTTGTAATTGCAAAATAAATCTCTGTTGTTGTCTGAGCATTTATAAAATATATTTTGAAGCTGCTTTACACAAAGTAACAAAATAATTTGAAATTACTAAAAACACTAACAAACTTAGCTTAAAATAATTGAGAAAAAGTTGTGCTAACCCACAAAAAAAATACAAAAAAGTAATTGCAAGAGAAGTTAATAATTTAATCACTTAATGGCAATTTTAATTGATAAACTTGTTGAACTTCCCTCGGAATGAGCGTGTGCAATGAGCGTTGCGCAAAAGGATTATCGAATTGTAAGGCCCGGAAACCAATACATCAGCTTGCTGTCTTCATTTCCTTTACCAATAAATTTTCACTTAACTATGTCGGTCGGGAGTTGCATGCAACATTCAATAGTTGCCGGCGAAGTTTTTGCTGTTACCCGAACAAAGTCATTTTGGTTGCTGCTGTTGCTGTTGCTGTTGTTGTCGTTGTTTTTGTTGTTGTCGTTTTCTGTGAGTGACACATTTTTCCAGTTTGGCTCGTAAATTCAATTGACGGAAGCGCGTTAAAGTTGCAACAGCTGCCGCGCAGTATGTTGCATGGTCCGTAAAAGATGGCGCAAATTTTATATATCTTATATTTACATATATTGAAGAGAGCCAAACAGCAATCCGTTGCTTGTAAACATGTTTTACAATAGAAGCAAATGTTATTTATGAATGTGTTAAAGACACATTTATGTCCTGGCCACATGCGGTGGCAAGGCCACTGGCCAAAACTGGTTTTTGCTGAGCCAAGTGGCAAGTAGCAAGTGGCAAGTGGCAAGACATTTGGCAAGTTCAGCAAACTTTTGCTATTGCCACAACACTAGAGTGCTGCGCACTTGCCTTGATGGCCATAAATCCAAAGCTCTCTTGGCCATAAAACGTGCTGCATATAGCAGAAAATCTTATACACATATCGACAGCCCCCCCGCCCCAAAACCCCTCTGTCTCTGACAGCATTGACACCTGCGAGTTCCAACTTGGACTAAACTGAAACTAAACTTTTTTCTGTTTGCTGCTCCACTTGCGTTGTCTGAAATAAACACCAATATAAAATCACATTCTCTCACACACACACACACACATATACGCACACACAGACGCACACATACTCTTGGCCACAAATGAACTCAATGCCACTTAGATTTATGGCCAGTCTCCGTTGTTGTGGTTTTTCTGCGTATATCCATTTGTGTATGTGTTGCAAGGTCATTCTGATGAAGTCAGCCGCCAGCAGTCGCTGTATGCTCATATGTTTAACTTTAAGTCTCAACTCATCCGATCAACCTGACTTTCACCTGTTTTGGGAGGCGTGCAAAAAACCACAAATTGTTTGTCAAGGAAGCATAGATATATTAATTTAATAAGTAGTTTATATAAGCAGTATTTAGCAAATACTAAAGATGTATATATGGCTATGTTTATAGAACAGTTTACAGTTGCATCAATTCGTGTAGCTGGAAATTTAATTTAATTAATATAATATACTAAATGCTCAACTTTTTTGCTCCCTGAACCCATGAAAGATGTGTAAAAAGGGGTTTAATGGTTTTGTGCTAAAGTATGTAGCAGACAGAAGGAAGCATCTTTGACAACATAAGGCATATATATTCTTGATCAGGAACGGTCGGTCTCAGATACTGTATGAGCTCGAGACTTCCAATTTTAAAACTATTTCTCGTTTACTCCGTGCAGATCAAGTTTATTTAATTTAATCGATAACTGTCTCCGTTTCGCGAATATCGGCTTGTAATTATTATATAATATACATACGACATTATATAATATTATAATATAATATACTGGAAAATGCTCACCAAGATCGGATAAGAAACATCCAAGTTATATTTATAGTTCGATTTTGTGATTTTTTCATTTCCCAATTTGCCCAAAAAAATATGTGCGTCGCTTCAGTCGAAAATTTGGCAATAAAACTAGAATATATTTAACAGTTTACTTACTTGTTCTATCTATTGTTTATTGTTTATTGGTTTCCAAAAATTATAGCACAGAATTCCGCTATTTATCAGTATACATTATTCCAATAAGCATTTAATGCATTAACAAAAATTTAAAGCTGTAAAAGACAAAGATAAAATGCATAAACCTTTTAAAGTTAAGTAATTTGAATGCAAATTGCATAATATAATTCATATAATAAGAAAATGAATTATTTATTAATTATTATATTTTTTTAGCACTTATTGAAACAATAAACTTTTGATTGCGTTGCAACTTTGCTGGGTGCAACTGAGCCGTTATGCTGTGAGTTTTCAGGGTTCAACAATGAGTGGCATTTTTGTCGTGGCATTTCATTTACTCTGTGGCATTTCACTTCCTGGATGCCAGGCACTCAATGAATTGGTCAATCGAAGCAACTATCCATAAATGTGGGAACACATGCACATATTTAATGCGAGCGGACATTAAACAATGCCGGTTTCATTGCTAGGGAGCCGACAATCTGAATGCCATTATTAAATAATGAAAAAATAAAAATAAAAAATTGCGATTAAAGAGCATTTCCGAGCCGCAACATCCCACCACCCACCCTCCGATATAATAGCTGCTGGAAAATTGCATAACTTAAACTGATTAAGGCAACACACAAAATGAGAGGGAGGAGAGAGACATACTTGTTTCACTCTTCTTCTTCGATATTGTTGTTTCGGTTTTTTGCATTTTGTTTTTCTTTTTTGTATAATTCAGATTACACTTTATTGTTAAGAATGAATTGAATTATTTAGTGTTTTTTTTTTGTTTTGTTTTGTGTTCGTTTTCGTTTTTCTCTTTAGTTGCTTGCGTTTTATCATTCTCAAAAGTTGTGTTCAACTTTCATTTTGTTGTTGTTGTTGTGGTTGTTGTTGTGTTGTGATTGGTTTTTAATCATAATAATAATCGTAATAATCATAATAATAATCATAATAATGCAATATGACATAATATGTGTATATATATACATATACATATACTTATATATGTTTGTTTGTTTGTTTCTTTGTTGGTTGTGTTTTGCTTGCATACACAACATATACAGTCTATATATATATATATATATATATATATATATATACGATATATGCATATGTATTTTGTATAGGGACACAGTATATATATATATATATGTATATATAATTCGATTTACCTAAAAAACAATTTACAAATATATAAAAAACGAATTCATCTAGTTAAACTAAATTATGTAAGCATATAAAAAACGATTTATACGTTATGTATATATACTTAAATATGTATAATATATTGTTATTCTTTCTTTATCTTTTTCTCCTTATATTGTTTATACTCTTATGTTTTTTTGCTTGTTGTTATTGTTATTGTATTTTTTGTTTATTTTTCTTTCTTCTTTTTAGCTCATTTTGCTGTGTTTCATTTTGAGTTTTTGGTTTCTGGCTGCTTTACACCCCGCACCCATAAAATGGACACAAAAAGGGGTATAAAAGTGGTTCGAGTTTTCGCAGTTGCTTGCTGCTGCCAATCAGCTAGCTGCTTTATTATATAAGAAAGCACAGAACGAAAAATTGTTTACAACTGCGCAATAAATATTAAAATGTATTTATGTGCCTTATGTACCTGTGTTTTTGTATTTTCTTTTTTTTATGTACGCGCCTAAAAATCATTTAAAAAAACATTAAAAACCCCGAAAAGAAACACACAACGCGGAATAAATTCTGCTTAAAAACCAAACAAAATATGTATAACTTGCAGGTGAAATACAAATACCAAAAATAGACTGCAAAAAACTGCTGCAAAAACAAACAAACAAACAAACAAAGCAACACAAAAAATTATTGTTGCGCATACGCCGCGTTGTGCAGGAAAAACACGTTCAGCTGTTTTTGTGTCTGTCTGTGAGTGTGTGTTGTGTGTGTTTTGTGTGTGGAAATGCAAGGATATCTGATGTGGAAAACAATGTGTTGACAAGTTGTTTGCTAGCAGCATAATATATGCCATGAAATTTACTACAAGCACAATGCGCGCTGCTTAAAGTGATTGTGGGACAGTCGTTTGCTGGCGAACGGCCACTGTAGGCAGTGCTCACTGTACTTTAGTCTTTATGTGTATGTATTGCTTTGCGTATCGTATTATAACTAAAGTCGCGTATCCCCTTCAACATTTATAACTGTCAGTGGCACTTCTAGGGCATCACCTTACATGTGTGTGTGTGAGTGGAGTATGTGTTATGTGTGTGTGTGTGTGTGTGTGTGTATGCAATGTGCAACAGTCGTACTACGGCTACACTTGATCATATTTCATAATGAATGAATTTATTCAGCTGCTTTCATATATCTATGAATATACGTTGTTGTTTTGTTCAGTGTATATAATTTTAGTGTTTCTCATTTTATTTTCACATGCTTATAGGGGAGTTTCGTTTGTTTTGTTTTTTTTTCTTGTTTTTGTTTTTATATTGTAAATATTGTAACATAATAATATGCCATTATATGCTAAATTTAAATTTAGATTTACTCGTGTTGTTTTTTTTTCTTTTTTGTTTATTAAAAATTTAACCATTTCTTTGCACTAAAAACTTAGCATAAAAATTTAACAATATATATATTTATTTTTTGTATATATATTATATATAGATACTTTTTTGTTTTTTGTTTTTTTTTTCCTTTACTCAAATTAACTTTTTGCTTAACTTTGCTTTTGTTTGTTGTTCTTGTCTATTTGCTAATTGCATTTTTCAGCATTCAGCTTTCTTGTTACTCATTGATTTTTTGTTAACAATATTTTTGTTTTTCTTTGTTATTATTAATTTATCTTTCTGCCGGATTATCGCATAAAGTTTGCAATTTGAAAGCTGCTCCCTTTCTCTGTATAAATTATAACTACATTTTCACTAAATATGTGGTGTATATATATAAAGTATTTACTTTTATTTACTTTTTGTTGTTTTCTTTATCGTTTTTTTTTTTGTTTGTTTGTTTTTGTTTTATTTGTTTTAAGGCCAAAAATGTCAAACGTAAATTTCTTGTTCAATTTATTTGCTTTTAACGCAACATTTTAAAAGAAATTTATTTAGCAGCAGCAGCCAAAAAATTCTAGACGCCTGGGATAAAAGTTTGTAGCCAAAAAAAGGTAATGAATTTTGGAATTGTAATTGGTAATTTATTATGTATATTTATAATGTTCGCTTTTTGTTTTTTGCTGTTTTCATACAATTAATTATAATTTTTATAATTAGTTTATTTAATAATATGCCTGCCTGTTTTGGGGGGAGGAGGGAAGGTTTTTGTTTTATCTGTCTACCAAAAATTGTATTTGCTAATTGCAATTTAATAAAAATGTTTTATTTTTTTTTTGTTTTTTTTTTTTGCCGGGTGGTAGGAAGCGTGGGGAAGGAGGGCATTTAAGACACACCAATTATCACCTACTATCCAATGTGTGGTTGTTGTTGTTTAACGCTAGTTTAACTAATGTAATGTGTATGTGTGTTTGTGTGTGGGTGTGTGTGTGTGTGTGTTTGTGTGTCTGTGTGTGTGTTATGTAACGTCTTTGTGTAGTCAGTCGGTTCTTTTGAAAACAAAACTCAAGAAAATAATTAACAGAAAAATGCAAGAAACACAAAATGTTAAATCCAATTTGCTTTGTCTTTAAATGTTTTTGGGGGGGTGAGTGGGCGTGTGAGGGCGTGGGGGCGCGGGGAACTGTCCGGGTTGTGGCGTGCGGTCCATCAGTCTGTTTGGTATTTTTTTCATATTTTTTATATATTTATTTTTATTTATTTTCTTTTGTTTTGTTTTATTTGTTTATAAGTTTTGCTTATAACAATAAACTTGTAACTTGATATTACGTGTAGGTTCATCGTACATAATTTTTCCTTTTTCTCGTTTCTTTTATTTTTATCGTTTATCGTTTATTACAATCTTGTTTTTTGCTTTATATGTAATGTATATCAAAAGTTTTTTGTGTTAGCTAAACTATTAAAGTCTGTTAATGCTTATTTTTGTTTTAAATCTACTAAACCTTGGAACCGGAATTTGGGATTTGCTACCATGCTAAAAATTATATGATCAAATGAAAATATATCCAAATCTGTAGTCTCTAACTGAATAATTTTGCATAGTTTGTTTTTTGTTTTTTTTTTGTTTGTTTTTTTTTTTGTTTTGTATGTGCTGTTCGTAAACTTGTGTTTAAAGATTAACGTAAATATAATTGTAAATATTGGTAATTGCATTAATCATAATTATATAAGAACACATTTTTCCGAGTTATTCGATTTTTTGTTTTTTGTTTTTGTTTTTTTGTTTACAAAAATTTTCATTATGTATACGTAGAATCATATAAAAAATGATAATATATAAGACATATTTATATATATATATATTTATATATATAAATATATACATATTGTATATATAATACACATGTGTAGTTTACAACAAAAGGCAGAGACAACCTAGAGGGTTAGCGGTGTTTTTTTTTTTTGAGGGGTAGGTTGCGCAGGGGTAGGTACAATGCAATAAAATCAAGCTGAGCTCTGTTCAAAACGTTTGAAAATTTTGGTATAGAAACAAGAAATCGTTTTGGTTTTCTTTTCGTTTTTTTTTTTTGTTTTTTATGATTTGTTTAAGTACTTGGCTAAGAGGCGTGGTTATTTAGCGATGTTTGTAAAACGAATCTAAACTGAAGAGTGTTTTTGCTTTTCATATATTGCTGTATATTGTTTTGTTTTTTTTTTTTGTAGTTTGAAAACTTTTTGCTAAAATGCATTACACTTTTCTTTCATTTTAGTTTTATTTGTTTGTATATTTTGTCTATGAAGCGAGAGATTAACTGAGTTACGTTTTATTTGTATTTTTCTCATATTTTATTTACGGGTTTTTCTCATGTATTTTTTTTAGCCTGTTTTTTGTTTTTCTGGTCTAGAAAAAAGTATATATAATATTTTTGAAATATTTTTCTTTTTTGTAGCTTGCTTGCTTTATGTAATTTTAAGTGAGTCCTCGGCCAGGATCACATCCTTGGTTGTATGCTAGCTTAAATGATGATAAAGTTGATTTCTCTTTTCTTTTCTCTTCTCTTCTGTTCTCTGTTGTTTGTTGCTTATTATTGTTGCTGATGTTGTTGTTATTGTTATTGTTGTTGCCGCTTTCAGTCCTCCAGCTGCAGCTGCTGCTCGGGCGTTGCTGCAGTTGCCGTTGCCGGTGCCGTTGCTGTTGCTGTTGCTGTTGCAAGTATCTCGAGCGGACAGCCGGCAGCAACATCTGCGACAGAGCCGGTTGAAGTATCCATGAATTGCGGCTCTGGTTATGTAAGATCCTGTTGTGAATCTATTGAGAATAGCTCCTTGTATAGCGCTGGGAATACAACAGTCGGATGCTGTTGCTTAAATTTACTCAACGCTTCCATGTGCAAAATCGAAATATCGCTAAATTAAATAACGCAAAGTTAGTTAAGATTGAAATCAATTTGATCATATATATATATATATATATCATATATACCGGAAATTGGGTATGTTATTGAGGAGCGTGTCCAGCACGGTCACATCGCCCTTGAGCGGCGCATGATTCGTTTCCAGCTCCTGCCGTATTGCATTCATGCTCAGATTAAAAAGCCTCTGTATTTCCGTATTGCCGCGGACTCCATTGCGTTCTACATGAGAGGTGAAGATCGAAATAATAAATGAGCAATGCAAATACAGATTTTAAGGATGATTATCCCACCTGGCCAGAGCAGCACTAGACTCTGGTAAAGCGCCAGTTCGGTTTCAGTCAGTTTAAGTTCGGCTATCGATTTAGCCGTTTGGAAAATGCGCGACACCAGACGCATCTCATCCGAGTCGGATGTGTAGAATACCTCCTGTGGCAGCATCACATCGCCATACAGCACAGCATTCTGTGAGAGATCTAGCAATCTGGACATGCGAACAATCGCCAGCTCAAATGAGCCCGTCTTCAGCAACAATATCTGCAAGCAAGGCAATTCCCAATTAATTCTCATCCATCCGTCCATCCATCATTATCAATAACATACCTGATCATCCTGACTGAGGCGCATAAAGCCCGGTATTAGCTTTGCAAATTCGATTATATTCTGTATCATTTGTGTCAGCTTCTCGGCGCAATCCAGCCAGAGCTCCTCCTGACCCAGGGTTTTGTAATAGAGTATACGTGATAGATCCTGCATAACAAAAGACAATAAATGATTTAAGTATGTTTTACTGCTCTTTCTTTTGTTAAAATATAATAGTAATAAAATAGTATGTAAATTTGAGGAACATGAACCATTTTTATGGGAAGGGAAGAATATTTTACGAGTGGCATTTATACTAAATAGAATGTCGTAGAAAATCCAACAACAAATTAAATTAAGCTGTTGCGATTGAAAACATATGCTTTAAGTTTAAGTTTTAATACTATTATTTTTGTGTTTCGTGGACTGCTACCAGTTAGATTAATTATGTAGACTTCTCAGTGTATAGCTCTTCTATCCACCCTAATTACTAAAGGATTCAATGTCCGCCGATATTAAAACATGTTTCCCTACGAGGCACCTAAGGCGACACAATCTGCTACTAAATTCTATAATTGTATGAATTTTAATGCATTGCTTATAAGAATAGATTTCTTATACATATGCAAAAACTGAGTTGTTATTTCTTATGAAAATCATTTAGACAGAATGATTATAAGTAGAATAAATTAAATAAAATAAAATATATATAAAGTTTTGCTAAAACTGTTATTTTAAGTCAAATTTAAGCTACAATTTAGCAAACGTGCATTTTGTCGGTTTTCATTTACTCAGAGACGAAATTAGCAAAACATTTCGAAGATACTTAAATACTTAAAAGTTAAACTTCTGAAGAAAATCATGTTTTGTAGCTTCAACATACATTTTAAATATTTGCAACAAATTAGATAAGAAACATATTTTTCTGTGGATTGATTAATGAACAGCAGTCGAATCAATCCAGCAATGCTCATTGTGTCTATAAGATTTCTGACTTAGAATTCTGATTTAGAATACAAATTTAGCATAATTTTCTTCTATGCGACTTTAAATGGTTTCTTCTATGCGGTATTTAAATCTTTAAGACTTCTATCTCGAGTCGATATACCCCAAACCCGATTTTAATCTAGTTTTATAGTCAAATTTCACACTAAAATGTTATTTCTTACGACAGACACAGGTACTGATGGGGTAACAAAACTAAGGTGGTGCATGGAAATGCTGTAAAACCATTATACCTATTTTCTTTAATAATTATTAATGAGTGTTTTTTATTTTTATACGATGTGTTTAACGTATTAAAGAAGACCAATTTGATTCCCTAAGGTTTGTATATTCTTGATCAGCTTTAAAAGCCGAGTCGACATGTCCAAGTCCGTCTGTTTGTCTATCTGTCTATTTGTGCAGAGCACAGTCTATCAGATAGAAGCATTATAAATAGATCATGTGATATATTCGGCTAATTTCTGCAGTACATAGGAGTTATCGGTTGGTGTTACAATTCTTCAAACATAATAAATAATGAACATATTTTTGCTATTGCAAATAAAAAAATAACTAGTCTTGGATTTAAATTAATGAGGCTACCTATAAGCTATATTAATAGTAGTATTATAGTTGCAAACTTGCAATGTGACTATGAAATATATCTAGTTTTTGGCATGGTTTCATCTCGTGAATGCCACTTTTCGAAGGCAATTCCAACGCACCTGAGGCTTTCGGAACATGTCATTCACAGATTCCAGTTTGGTATTTGTGTTTGCATGCGCCTCGGCCAGGGTTTTGATCAGCACATCGTTGATATCGCCATCCGCTGGAATAGAGAAGAATACGGATATAAGTCAGACTTTCTTGAGATTAAGGGAGATCGATATGAGAATACCATGACTAATAAATTCGGGATCGATCATTGTACTGCGCGGCTCGTATGTGGTGCTGTCGACATAGTCGGCCGATATATCGTATTGCATGGTCTGCTGGGGCGTCACCGATGCCGAGTAGCCGTAGGGACTGCCGTAGCCGACCTCGTTGCTTGAGTAGCCGCCGCTGTAGCTGTGTAAGGAGGGTAAGGACCCATAAATACATGTAGAGTATCGAATATTTGGGCTGGTTTTTCAAATATATATGCATTAATACTGCACCTGTTGTAGTTAGTGTGCTGCAGCTGATCGCTGCTCGAGGGCGTCTGTGTATCGTATACGGAACTATCCGGTGCCGCATCGCTCTGGGCACGCATCTGGGCACGATGGAAACGCACCTCATCCTCGACTTTCTCGCGCTGCTTCTTGGACATTCTGCCGAATTTTACAGCTGCAACAAGAACAGAAAATGGAATGCAATCGTGAGTAACTTAAGGATAAGATTTGATCTCGGTGTCTTGATGATGATCTGTTTGTTTGTCTGTGGTTTGCCTGCATCATACCATCACGACTCATTCCCAATTTTAGGCACTTTTGCAGTCTACAGTATTGACAGCGATTCCGATTCACCCGATCCACCACGCATTGCTTGTTGCGCGGACACTGATAGTTAACCACGGAGCTCTGTGATCTCCGGAAGAAACCCTTGCAGCCCTCGCAGGTGATAACGCCGTAATGCACGCCCGATGATTTATCGCCACAGACTTTGCATGGAATTATTTCAATTTGAGCTGCAAATATAAAATTAAATTTAAATATAATTAGTCATCGATTTGGTCAATCCTATAGATATTTCATAGAAACTTAAATTTTATAGAAATGGTTTTTATTGATTAAGAATAAACTCATTTAATTTGAGCACAATTTACCCAAATCTTTACCTAAAATATATAACTGAAATTTAGAATATCTTACTAGAATATAAATCGTCCTGAAACCAGAAGCTTTTCTTGTGCTTAAAATAATTTATAATTACTAATTATATACGAGATAATATTTCTTCAAATTATGCAGGCTTTTTGATTAAGATTTTTATTAAGAAATATTTTTCTTTTAATTTTCGGAGAGTTTTATTTAGGTACAACGACTGAATAAAATATATAATATTTTCTTTTATTTTTGTTTTTTATAATATTTTAATTTGTTTATACAATTTTCAGCTTAGCTAAACACAAGAACACCAAGGTTTTAAAGGGTTTTAGGTTGTTTACTTGTTTTCCGAAATATAATTTTTTAATATCGTTTTTTTCTGATTGTGGCAGATACCCTATAACCTAACCTTGACATATTACAAATTGAATACTTATGAAGTTGTGCAAATGTATGTAACAAAGAGACAGATGGATCTATAACCCCATCAGGCATAAATATTCTTGTCCTTGTTTTTAATGGGTATCTGGCATAAAAAAATGTATTTTCAAGGTTAGCTTTGCGATTTAAATCTTAGCTTTACACATAAAACTCAACCTTGTTTCAGATTGAACTTGATTTGCATTTATTTGTCTAAAAAAAGTTCATAAACAACTATAAAATGGATTTTGGCCAAACTGAAGACCGCATTAGCTGTGGCGTAAGTTTCCGTCTATACCCTATTAAATTGGCTAATATATTAGCCCAAATCGTGCACAGACCACAATTTTGGCCATGGAGTTCGATGGGGGCGTTGTTATCGGCGCAGATTCTCGCACCAGTTGCCAATACTATGTCACGAATCGGGTGGCCGATAAGCTGACACGGCTCACGGATAAGATTTACTGCTGTCGCAGTGGGGCGGCGGCGCAGACTCAGGAGTTGGCCGACAACGTGGCCAACACGCTGTACTCCCTGGAGTTGGTATTGGGCGAGCCGGCGCTGGTTCGCGATGCCGCTGTGCAATTTCGTAACAGAATCTATGCCGCTCGCAAGACGATGCTGGCCGGCATGATTGTTGCCGGCTGGGATCATCGGCAGGGTGGCCAGGTGTATGGTGTGCCCATAACGGGTCTCCTGGTACGCGAACCCTGTTGCGTTGCCGGCTCTGGTTCGCCACATGTGAATGGGTATCTAACCGCCCATTATCGACCCGGCATGAATCAGGAGGAGGCCGTGACTCTGGCCCGGAACGCGGTGCTGATGGCCATTCATCATGATTGCAGCACGGGTGGCGTGGTACGCATTGGCGTCATCAACGAGACTGGCATGCACTCCAGGATCTGCTATCACGACGATCCCGAGGTGCTTCAGTTTGCCAGCGACCTTTTGTGGTTCACTGAATTTGGCAACTGCTGAGTGAAAGATTATATTTCTTGCAATTATATTTCAGCTTCATATATTTTTTTTTGCTGGTATTCTTCAATCAACAATTTCCAAATATCAATTTTGTTAATGTTATTTTTTTTCTTGTCAAACCGTTTGCAGAAACTTCATTAACATACAACTTTCTTCAACTAAATTAAAATATTAAATTAGGTTAATCAGTAGCAGCTTAAGTTATTTTAACTTAGTTATCCCATGACAAAAAGTTGATAAATATTTTGATCCTATGCAAAATGAGCTATTTAAAAAGTTATTAGGCAATCGCCTCCTTAAATTATTTTGGCTACACTAAAAAAATGAAATTTAGAAAATTGTTGCATAATGAAAACTAACCCAAAACCTTCGTCTTATTTCAATTTTTTCTTCCTTTCTCCTATTTATTTTCTTTTTTCAATTATTAAGAAATATATAAATATAAAATTTTTGGAAAACAATTCGTCAAAGCGTTAAGTATTTTTTAAATCAAATTACTTAAATTTAAAAACTATGTGAAATGTTTTTACATGTGTAAATTAAAAATACTAATGTTTAATAAAAATATAAGTAACATAATTATGTGTACACATATAAAAACAACTTGAAATTTATATATTTTTTCTCTGAATTTAAATAAATCAAATTTCTCAAGCTTTCATCTAACAAATACTTGTAAAAGTCATGAAACAAATCCAATTATAAAGTCAAGCTATATCAAAATTGCGGCTAGTTGCAAGTCGCAAATGATTCTTAAAATAAGTTGTTAGTAATCTAGTTGAACTTGTCTTCTAATCACGCTTATTACATTTTACATGCAACCCATCCAAATGATTTGAGCTGGGGGTAAATGTTTTGTTCCGCCAGCCGGTTAATGTTATTATTGTTGGGCCAATTCTGAGGCCGTTAACTGTAACCATGTGGCATTCTGGCCCATACAAAGTAATGCAAATTAAAGTTCTTGTGGCAGACAGAGTTTGCAACAATGCGCCATTAGGATTATTACTTCGGTTTAGTAGGTTAGCCCATTGTCGTGGCTCAACAATGCCAAATTCGCTGAAGAACTAAGTACATATTGCGCAATAGGAATTTATGCACTGCGAAAAAAACAAAAACAAAACTAAAATAAATGGAAAATTAGGTAAAAATGCGCTTTCAAATAGTTTAATTAAGCGCTGCTCTTAATTTTATTGCACATGCTTCGCCAAAAGTTTTTTCGCTGAGTGTATCGATGGCCAAAAAAAAACGCGTAAAATTCTTAGGCTACACTTGTTTGTGCCTAGACAATGGGGCAAGCTGCTTCAGTTCAAGTGGATTGCGTATGCAATGGAATGGTGTGCGTGTGTGTGTGTGTTTGTGTGTGTGTGGGAGTAAGTGTGCGACAGACAGCGACAGCTGTTGGGATTCCCTCGCAGCGTGCAACAATCCTTTTCAGCGATGATAATGATGATGATGATGTAATTTCTTAGCGGCAAACAAAGAGAGCAGCAGCAACACACACGACAACAACAACAGCAACAGAAAACCAATGATCAACTGCACTCCAAGCAGCAGCAGAGGCAGAGGCAGAGACAACAGCAGCAGTGGCATAAATGAGAACTGGTTCTAGGACTGAGACCGAGACTGCAACTGAGACTGAGACTGGGCCATGCAGCGTTGATTACCATCTACCCACCACATCCACATCCACACTTGCTGCTGCTGCTGTTGTTGCTGTTGCTGTTGCACTTAGTATTGTGTAATCTAGCGCTTTGCGTATTTACCCACGAGGATGAAAGATGTGCTGAACCAAAAAAAAAGCAGACATAGGCAGACACACACAAGCACACACACACACACACAGTCAGCAGCGAGCAGCGCAGTTGGCAGTGCAGTCGCTGTCGCAGTTGCAGTTGCTGTAGAAAAATGTGCCAAGCCGCTGATATCGCTTTTGTTGTTGTTGCTGTTGCTGCTGCTGCTGCATTGGGAGAAATGTGTGACAGTTGATGAGCGTCAGAGCGAATGAGTAAGAGACGTTTCTGTGTGTGAATGTGTGTGTGTGTGTGTGTGTGTGTATGAATGACTGAAATGTTTTTCAAGTGTCAATGAACTTTTCCAACACGGCAGTATCACACACCATAATACAAATCATACAACACACACACACACACACACACACGCAGACACAACTCATTCTCGTGAGTGCAAATGAAAATACAAAAACATATTGAAAAGAAAGTGTTGCTCTTTTGTGTCGCTCTTTATTCTTAACACACAAAATGCGCGCGCTCGCGCTCTTATTTGCTCCCTTGCGCTGGCTCCCTTAAGTGCATGGCTTGCGCGCTCTTGCGCTCTCTTTGAATGCCAATGCAATTGCAGCTCAGTGCAACAGACAGTTTTTTTTAAAGGTTTTTGTTTTATTTTTTTATTTTGAAATGTGTGTCGTCACCAGCGGGCGGTCTGTGACTATATGGCTGTGCGTGTGTGTGTGTGTGTTGTCATTTAGTTTTGTGTGTGTGTGTGTGTGCTTGTAAGCATCGCTTAAAGTGCTTTAAAATTGAAATGTTCTCAGGCATTACGAAATGCTTCGCCAGGTCTTACGAGACGCAGATAGAGAGAGAGAGAGAGAGAGAGAGAGAGAGAGAGAGAGCAGTAAATCTTTATCTTTATCGGCTTAGCTTTAGCTGTCTATGCGTGCTTTTAAAGGCAGATAAGAAGAACGCTTCTGCATAACGAGCATATCACGCACATATGTGTATTTACCGTTATGCAGGCGCATAAGTATGCGAAAGATTGTTGTTGTTGTCTTTTTTTTATTGGCCGAATTGGGAACAACTTTAAAGCTCCAGCCATAAAATGCAGAGAAGCGCACTTAGACAGCTAAATGCTCTTCCCAAAAATTATTCCACTGATGAACAGATGTATGTATGTATGTATGTTTGTGTGTATGTGTTAATGTGGAGTAAGTACATAAATATGTATACATGTTTATATACACGTGCATATCAGGAGACAATGGGAAATGGTGTTAACAAATATTTGCACAATTAAATAGGAACGAGTACTCAACCCCATATTCCCCATATTTGTATTCGAGTATTCGTTCTTCGTTATTGTCTTATAGAATGCTATTTACTGTGCAACAATAAAAAGGCACATAACACGTTGACATACTTTCAAAATGTGACAAATATTTGCCAAAAATTATTTGTCACCACGCAAAATATATTTGCCCAGATATGCCTACATAAATTATTATTCCTATATTTGTGTGTATGTAAGTCGGTTAATTCCATATTTGACAAGATCACATTGAAATATTTAGGTAAAGTTTCGACAAAAAGTTCAACATTTCAATTAATTACAAAAAAAATTAATTACGAACTATTCTTAAATATCGAAAATGGGATTTCATTAAAAAATAAATTTACGATTTTTAAATTTATGATTTTATCACATGTACACAACACAAATATAAACATTCAAGTTTATGTCCTATTTATAAAATTAATATAATATAATAATATTTAATAGTAATATTTAATCTGCCTTTTGCCTTTAGAAATGCAATCAAATATTAATATTATTTAAGATGGTTCAGTGATTTACGAAATGAAGATCTGCAGATATGAAGAAATATATATAATTTATTTTAATTTTCTATTTTAAATAAAAAAAAACATCATATTTATAAATTACATCCATAATTTTGTTGTACAATCAATTTCCTATCCCTCCGCCAATCGTTAAAAACCTCCTTAAGAGTCCATTGATAATTTCAGTTGCTGGTTTTTCATAATGAAATTCACGCAGATATTCATAAAATGCCGGAGAGGGAAAAGACAGAAATAACGCATACGCACCATGTGCAGCGGCAGCAAAACGAGTAACAGTTAATTAACTGCTGCTGTTGCCATAAAACATAAAATAAAAAAAAGTAAAACAAAAAAAAAAATGCCGCAAGTGCAAAGCGCAATTTGCCAACAAGTTTTCCACGAGCTGCACATAACTATAATTTAAACGCTGTGCAAAGATTCGCAATAAAATAAAATTCTGAATGGGCAACAAAATCACAAAAAAGAAAAAGAAAAAAATAGCAAAAGGAAAAAACAACACACACACACATAGACACATGGGAAACGAGAAAATGCGAAAATACTTTTGCATATGCAATTTATTTTGCATGCCTGCGGGATTTCTTGTTGCCCTCTCAATCTCCCCCTCCCTCTTCCACACCCTGCATTGGGTGCAGCAATAACCAGAAGTCAAAATTAATATGTTCTTCTTTATTGCAAATGCAGGCACAAAAAAATACAAAAAAATAAACGTTCAACGAAAATTAATATGCAGCGACATGTGCGAAAAAAAAGTGCGCAGCAAAAGAGAAACAAAAAAGAAAAACAAGAAATACAGTAGAACTGCATATGATTTGCTGTTTTTGCTGCTGCTGCGGCTGCTGCTGCTGCTGTTGCTGCAGCGAGAGCGCCATCAAATAAAATAATGCAAACAAAATAACAAGAACAACAACAACAACAACAGCAGCAGCAACATCAATACAAAACTACATAATATCAGTAAGTCAGACAGAGCCGAGCAGCGCAGCGGAGATAGAGCAAGAGCAACGGAACAGCAGCGTCAAAAGAAGTCGCAGTCGCAGTCGCAGTCGCTGTCGCTGTCGCTGTTGATGTTGTTTTTGCTGCTGCTGCTGCTGCCTATTGCACAAGTTGTCACGAAGCAAATTCGTTCGGGTGGCGCGGCACGAGCGCAACATTCGCATTCGCAAAGCAGCTTCGTAAGTGGGTCAGCGAGCTGTGGGGTCAATGCACCGCTCGCTTGCCTGCCTGCTGGCTGAACTGCTGCTGAGAAAGAGAGAGACAGAGAGCGGACTGCGTTTGTGTGTGTGTGGAGAGTGAGCTCATAATAATAATAAAACAGCGCCAACTCACAACTTTACAAACACACGCACACACAGGCAGACAGACAGCTTTTGGTAGCTCTCTTAAGCGCGCGCTCTCTCTCTTTCACGGAGCATAGAGTAAGTTTAGTACGCTCTTTCCTTCTCACTGCGTGCTTGGTTCTTTGCGCCCAACTTAACGTGCACACGTTAAATACAAAGACAAAAAAAAAATGATAAAAGTTTAATGAAAAACTCGTTTGCTAGCGCAGCTTTCACAAGTGAAAAGGGAGAGGGAGAGGAAGAGGCGGGCAGACCAAGCAGACCAAGCCGGCTGACGGAAACCAATACAAATACATGTATACAAAATAAATGCCGTTAGAGAGCGGCATTAGCATGTTGTTGCTGCTGTTGTTGTTGTTTTTTGTTGGCATGGCTACGTAATGTTGGCGCTTTCTTTTTGCTCACATCCATTTGCATATTTGCATGTGTGTGTGTGTGTGTAGTCGAGGAAGACGCCGTTAGAATTTGTAAAGAGCAGCAAATTCATTCACGCTGCCTCGCTGCGAATTCTTAATACAGTAATAATAATCAGCAGCAACATTATAATAATATAATTTTAATTTACGCGCAGTTATGCCAAAGTCACAGGCCTAACGGTGCTTTGCCAGTCATTGGCCTTTTTTTTCTCTTTTTCTGGCAGCGGCAGCGCAGCGACGTCGCTGACCAACGCAGGCATTTTTGTAATGTTTACATTTCGCACTGTTCTCCCCAACCCTGCTCCCCCCTCTCACTCTATATCTGTGTGCTGCCCGCTACGTGCCATTGGCAGTTGCTTTTGTTGGCAACAAAGATCTGGCTCACACACACACACACACACACACAGAGAGACACACACACACAACAATATGTATTTATGTTCTTTTGGGCAAAAGTTGATTGACCCACGAAATTCCCGCAACAGCCGTCAGCACAATGAAAGCGAAGAACGCAATCGCAAAATTTCACAAATGATGTAATTTGTAATGCGGCTTCTTAACTGATCTTTTTGATCAAATACACACACAATTTTTTTATTTTTTTATTATTTATTTTTTGTGTATTTTAGAATGCAGATTTTAACTGTTGTTGCCTGGCGTAAGGCTTAAAATAGCAACATTTTTATTTATTTTGTTTATTTAATGGAAAGATGATGAGTGTACCACATGACGTATGCTCATTGTTAAATTGCTACTTGAACGAAAAATCACGTATACGCCGCACGTGACAATGAAAACTGAGAAAACGGTTTGTGTGTGTGTGTGTGAGCTGAGAAACATTTTCGTCACATGATTCACTTCCAAGAAATGCATATATTTATTTTATTTTTATTTTTATTTTACAATTTCAACTTGTATTTTTCAGTACAATTGAATTACATTTACTGTATGCTGTCCTACACCCCAAGGAATTTGGTATTTTCCGGACTTGACTACATTTTTCTTATGGCTTCATGAATTCTCTTCCTCTGCTGCGATCTTTATTATCTTCCAGTAAATAACAAAATAAATATGAGCGTCTGTGGCCTATTTTATTACTTTTGAGTTTCATTTTGGTTTGAAGAACATAAGTTGTATCAAGTCTATAACGCATATGTTGCAATATTTATAAGTTTATTTACACAGATGCAAAACTCAGAAAATACACATAACATGTTTCAATTATTTCTCCATTTACACAATTAGTTATTTGTTGTTGTTGGCTAAACTCTTGTTAAACTGGTTTATGTTTAAACTCAAATTAAATATTATAAGAACAAGTCAAAAGTCTCCTTTTTTGGGTTATTCTCGATCTTCATGAAGTTGTGTAAATGTTTGTGTCAGTTATAAGAAAGCATCTTCGCCTTCATAAAATGTACATATATATTCTTGACCAGCAGCAAAAGCAAAATATCCATATCTGGCTGTCTGTGTGTAAAAAGACCTTGATCTCAGAAGTTATAAGAATTTGCGACTGTTTGGTGACCTTAACTGGATTTTAGTTTTATTTTTTAATCTGGTTTGCTCAAGCCACAACTGACTTTTATTGAATTAAATTTTTAATTTTTTTTTTGGGAAATTCTTGAAGGATTTTACAGGTACAATTTAATGATAATGGTAAATAATTGCGTACAGAGCATCTCCCAGTCGGGGGAACACTTTAAAATTGCTGTACATATTTTGCGGCACTTTTCGGCTTGCAATTGAATTCTCCATAGAAATTCTTGAAGGCTTTTCCAGCTACATACACACATGACATCATTGAAAGCTGTACATAACCGCATACGAACATTTGTACACTTGTTGTTGTCAGCCCCTATAAAGAGGAGTATTACAAAAACCAAAAAAAAAATAAATAAAGAAAAACTGGAAAAACCATAGAGCTAGAGCTATTCTAATGCAAAGCGAGTGAAACAATGGCTCCAGCTTAGCAAAGTACAAAGTGCAGAAGCCCAAAGCTTTGCCCATGCCTAAGTGTGTGTGCATGAGTGTGTGTGTGTGTGTGTGAATATTAGAGGCGATATGTTGTGCATGCATATGTGTGTGTGTACACCGAAAAAAAAAAATAAAAAAATAGTTTGCATTATTTATGGACGGCTTCAAATGCAAAAGCGTCGACATAAATGAAACTGAACTCGAGTTAAAAAAAAACACTCAAAAAAATACCTTGACAACCTTAAAAGCCACACACAAAGCCAAGTAAGTTGACACTTTTTGGCGTTTCTTTTGCGCAACTTGCAACAACATCAATAACAACAACATTTGCACTTAAATAGCCAATTATTTATGGTATTTAAGTGTTGTCTCTTTTTTTCTTTTTTTTTTTGTTTCGTGGCCAAAAACGCAAACAAGATTTTTTGGTTCTTGTTCTTTTTTTTTGCATTTTGGTGAAGTTGCAAGCCAGCTAACTGCTAACAGCTTTGACTAACTAACTAAGTGAGTAACTGACTAAATAACTTGTTGTTTGTCTCTTTGCGAAAAATTCTTATAGAAAATTCAATGTGCAGCGCTGCAAAGTGGAAAAACGAGTTTTTCCGTCCAGCGCCTAATTGATGGAGATTTTTGTGGGTTTTTATGTTTTTTTTTTTATTATCATTTGTTCCACTGCTCTTCTCTGCTCTGTGTGTTTTTTAACAGACAAAACAAATGTAGGAACAACGCGGCGTATGCGCAATTTTTCCAAGCTGCCATAACAATGAATGCCACAACTGGCAGCAGCAGCACAGACAGCTGAGGCAGCATCAATTGTTGTTGTTGTTGTAACAGTAACAGGCCAAAAATTCTGGTCTCTCATCCGCCCCGTTGAACGACGCCGGCGTCGCCGCTAACGTTGCATGCAAATTGTAATCACAAAAATCGAGTCGAGCATAGCCCGAAAAGCTACAGAATATATATATGTGTATGTATGTATGTAAGTACGTATGTTTATGTACAACATGCATATGTATATATGTCTGTGTATTTGTATGCAGCAGTCGCAGCGAACAACAACAAAAACAACAAGAACAACATAAACAAAAACAACTACTGCATCTATAAAACACACCAAACTAAAAGGCATTCATTTTGTTTTTCCACTGCTCTTGTTGTTGTTGCTGTTGTTGCTGTTGTTGTTGTTGTCGCTGCCATCGCTTCCATCATGCAACTGTGCGCACTAATATCCGTCCTTGGCTCGTCTGTTCAACTTTGTCCCAGTTTTTCGCATTTGTTGGCGGCGCTCGCTCGCCTCTAACTTGTCGGCGAGTTGCATTTTTGTGTGTGCAGCGCACACAAACAACTAAATATGTATATATATATATATACATATTATTTATATATATATACATATTATATATGTATGTATGTATATGCATTCACACAAACACACACATGCAAACACTTTACACTCGCAGCTCCAACAAATATATTCGTCTATGCATTTGGCGCGACTCGCTTTACCCAGTCGGACTCAGCGGCATGTGTTGCACTTACAAAATTCAAGATTTGTTTTTCTGTTTGCTTGAAACATAATACAAATATTCTACACAAGCATAAATAATTTAAAATACAAGGCATGACAAGATCACTTGCCTAAGAAGTATGCAGACAAGTCGAAGCCCTAAGAAGGCAAACCAACCATTAAAAAACAAAAGATTTTGCTTCCTAAACCACCTGTTCTGCTTTGTTACTTCATATGTTATAAAGCCAAGCAAGTACACTCAGCAAAAAAATTAGTAGAAATAGTAAATGGTAACATATCTTATTATTCAGAAAGTTCTATTTTTTTGTTTGTTTAAAATTTGAATAAATATGTCTAACTTTGATATTACTTAAATGTGTGCATAGAATTCTTTTTTGTTATTTATATTTATTATAAAATTAGGATTTCCAAACATTTTTGAGAGCTTGTAAATTTAAATAATTTAGTGTATAATAATTTAAAAATTGTATTAATATAGTCTAAAATAGCAGACGAAAGAACAAATTTGTAACTTCTTTCTGGATTTTAGAAAGTTTTTTTTCTAAAAATAAGGTCCTCCATTGCCACCATTTAGAAATTTATTTCTTAATGCTTTAGAAATCGTTTAAAAAAGATAATTATTCAAATTTTCAGTTCGATATACTAATATATATATACTAAATTTAAGCTCATATTTTTGCTGAGTATGTCTAATTCCAATAGTTTGGATTCTCTTGCTCAGCTTGATACGGTTACATCAACTCTTCACTAATCATTTAGTAGCAAAATTAACACCTGTTTGGAAAATATTGAAAAAATATAAGAAGAAGCAGAAACTCCTGTTATGGCAGCTTATTTATTTCGAGAATTTCGTCTGGAAAGCCTGCTCCAACTGGGTGGCTGTGCAGGCCATGGTTGCATTGTGGGGCACATGCAATCTTTTATTTGCCACGCATACACGCATCTATAGGTATATGTGTGTGTGTGTATGTGTGTGACAAACTCACGCACATTGAATACCATGCGAGAGTTGCATAGATAAGATACGCAGCAGCTGCGACTGTGGTTCTCTGGCGGTTCTGTGGTGCCTCTGTGGTGGTGCGGCTGCGGCTGATGCTGCTGCTGCTACTGCTGCTGTGTTGCACTATGTGCGGCCTCGTGGGGGCCACTGATGCATTGCATTTTGTCTGGCCAGATAATTGCTAGAACAGCATTATTGCACATACATATATGAATTTCATTGCTTGTTTTTAAGTGTCTTTATTTTTGTTCTCTAGCATTTTCAAAGTTTGTTATTTATGAATTATTTGGATAGAGCAATTTCATTATTAAAAGTGCTACAAATGTGTTTTAATAACTTTTTGTTGTTTATCTCGACTGTCATTATTTAACGTTTCACTGGCTGCATTTACATTTTAGTGTTCTTTTTCAAATTGCTTTTTATTTTTCTACAAAAGCTTTCAAGCTTTCAAAAACTTATCTTTTCTCTCATGAATACTCTCTGTCAACGCTCATTTGCATTCTTTACGCAAACGTTTCATAATTTACAAATGTAATTTATAAAGTTTCGTATACAAGCAATTATTTATAGAGGGTGCACATAGCTGATTAAAGGTCGCCTTATTGCTCATGCTGTGACTTGAAGTAGTAACGAAAAATGCTTTAATCACTCGACTCTCAATTCTTTTCTTGTCTCAGCTATGTAGCATTGAAGTTGTGGCCTTATGACACACATTTGTGGTTAGCTTATCTCTAATAAACTAAGTACTTGCTCTTTTTTTTTCAATATAAATGTATATATTTTGTAATCCAAAGAAAAACAACTATCGTCCGAGCAGATAACTATAATTGACAATCCTTCAGAGTGCGCTTCTGTCTTTATCATTAAACAAAGTCTGAGCCACTCAAAGATCGAACCGAGTCGCCATTTCAATGAAAATCATTGATATTATCAATCGAGTGTTGTATTTCTAATTAGAACTGAGGACATTAGAACATTTCGAAACAAGAATTGTGTGGATCTACCAAACTGCCTAAATCTATCTTTATGCCAAAGTCTATCCAATAAGTGAGTAATACGACAGATAACTCCACACATTGTTAGGCGTGTACTTAGTTAAGTACACAAAAGTAACTTCAATATGTCTGCGGCTGCTTATCTTTACGACAAGTGTAACGAGGCGTTAGACAAATATTTCCATAGGTTCAATGAACTTTTCACACTGAAATCTAACACATTTCTTTCAATTCATACACAGGGAATATTTTTGAATTTGAATGAGTTGCTTCTAGCGTAATTGGCATAAATATCTTTCCAAGTATATATAAGTATATAAATCGAAGCATATTTCGCAAGTTCCATATTTAATCAAATATTTTTATTTTATTTACAAATAAAATAATGCTTTGACTTTATTTAAATACATCAATTAATTTTTCATGTCAGAATATATTTAATTATGGCTACCAACAATTACATATCTTCTTTATTTGCTCTTCTAGTCTTCATCTTCTAACTTATGATTATTATTATTATTTCTTATGATTTATTTATTATTATTTATTAACTTTAATTTTAAATATAATTAATATTATTATTATTTATGTTAACCATTATCTTTTTTCAATTTAAAAGTTCACGTTTTTAATTGTAATAATTAATTAAATTTTTCTTTAATTTCAAATCTAATATATATTTTTTAGATTTTTTTATTTTTGTTTTTGGACTGTTTTTATTTTATTTTAAATAAATAAATCAAATAAAGAAAATTAATGTTCGTTGAATCGAATGTAGCAAGCGGAAGAAACATTTCCGACTCCAAAAAGCATATATATTCCTGATATTGATGATGGTCATTATAGATATATGTACAGTTGTATAACTTCTCAATAATCCATTATTAGTGGGCATAAAAACAAATGTGGTTTCTGAATCGTTTGTGGGACAAAAGCTATTGAACTCAAGCAGAAATAATAAACAACAACAACTACTACAACAACAACAACAAAATCGCTCTATTTGTCGGCAAACAAGTCGAACTTTTTTAAGAATATTTGCCTGTGCCATATATTACTTGGAAATTCCATGCCAATAAGAACAAAATAGATATATTTATGTTTATGTTTTATGAGGGAGCGTGGAGCAGAATATTCGCTGTTTTCACAGTTTCCCCAGTAGCACATGGAACACATTACAACCAGCTGTCAGAATAATGGCAATTTGCACTTGTTCCATTTGCGAACGGATTCCAGCGATTCCCTGCCTTCCCTCCAAATACTTTTGGCATTTGTGCCTATGGCGTCTTAATGAAAATCAAATTAGCCGCTTAACGGCCAGCGAATGTTGGCCAAAAGGCGAACGGTAAAGTCAAGTGGCTGCTAAAGCTTTTTGTTAAACAATTAAAAGCGCAAGAGCAAATTTACGCAATAATTGTCAACTGCCAAAAGCAAACAATGGCACAAGTACACTGCAAGCAATTGTGCTGATAATTTACATTTATTCAAGAAATTTATGTTCATATGCAATATTAAAAATTGTAACAATTTGTTACACTGAATTGAAATTCTTTGTAAAAATCTGGATTTTGAATTATTATTGAACAAAAAGAGCCAACTGATATTTTGGTGATATATATTTGTCCAAGCAAGCAGATTCTGATTAGTTTAATGTTTTTTAAGTTATATTTTTATTATTTTTATTTTATAATATTTGCAATAGATTTCTTAACTTCAACTTAATTTTTATTATTGCTCATATATGATTGTTAAATTTATTGGATTAAGAAAAATGAGAAATTTGATTACATTATTTATTATTATTATTATTTAAATTAATTTAATTTATTTCATTTATTTAATTTTTAAATGATATTTAAATAAGATTCTAGCTGCATATTTACTTGGTTCTTGATCTATGTGCGTTAAATATATTGAATTAAGGGAAAAGTTGGTTACACTGCCTATAGTTAAATTAATTAATTAATTATTAATTTCTTTGCATTATTTATTTTGACTCAGCGCACTTTCTTTAGACTTTAGTGTGCAACTTTGATGAAATGTTTATCAATTCTCATAGACTAAATCTCGCCAATTTTACGCAGTGTATTTGAGAGTTCTGCGCCTATTGCAGAAGCCCTGTAAGCCAATAAATAAAACTCTCTCGCTCTGCCACTGTCTCGCTCTTTGTCTTGCAACAAAGCTCTTTCACTCGCTCTCTCTCTCTCTCGCTCGCTCTCTATAAATTCATGCGTAAATAATAATCTGAGCTGCGGCTGCCGCTGGCGGAGGCGTCGTCAAGCCATAGAAAGCATCGCCTTGTCTATGTGTGTGTGTGTGTGTGTTTGTGTGTGTGTGAAAGCGAATTCGATTGCTGCAGCTCCCCCACCACACCGCCGATGCCGCCCACGAACCACCCCCTCAGCCGACCGCTCGCATGTTGTAATATGCGTTGCGATGACGTCGACGCGTCAACGCTCCCGTATAACAACGAGAGACGCTCACCACAAACACACACACATGCACACATGCACACTCACGCACTCACACACACACACAGAGATACGTGCACGCACTCACGCAACTCACGCACTCTCTGAGCGAGAGACGGCTGTCTGTGTGCTTTTCGTGTCTCTGTGTCTGTGTGTGTGTGTGTGTGTGTGCTTCTATGTGCGTGTGCCTGTGTGTGTGTGTGTGTGGATCTTTTCGGGTGAATGACCGCCGAAAATTAAATTTTTTGTCGATTTTAGACTTTTACTATGTTGACGTTGATGATGATTGTGTATTGTGCCGTTGCTTGTCGAAGCTCACCATACAAAGCAACCGAGCGAGAGAGAAAGAGAGAGCGGGAGAGAGGGAGGGGGAGAGAAATGCTTTATAGTTTGGAGTGAGGCGTTCGCACTATCGCGCGTAGATTTTATGAATGCAGGGAAGAAGTGGGTGGCAGGGAACGACCTGCAGGCTGTGTCTGTATATGTCTGTGTGTGTGCCTAGACTACACAATCAGCAACAACAACAACAACAGCAGCAACAACAGCAGCAGCAGCAGCAGCAAAGAGCAAACGCAGCGCAGTCAACAACAAGAAAAACGTTGAACGACAACTGACTTTTTTTTGTTTTTCGCTCTTTTAATATTTTATTTTTCTCTTCTTTTTTTTCTTTTTGCTGCAAGGGCCTGCTGGCAGCGCCCGCGGGGCGGGGCTGGAAACGTGCGATCGCCAGCCACTTTCGACAACGAGTCTTTCGCTTTTTTTTTGTCTGTATTTTGTTAAATTTTTGGCCGCTTTCTGTTTACGCCGCATTTCTTTCACTTTGTACCGTACTATCTGTTTCTGTTTCACATTTTATTGTCTTCGTGTTTTTTTGTATTATTTTTTTTTTTAACTTTTTATGAAGTACCGAGTGCCAAATGCCGAGCGACGAGTTGCCTGTTGCTTTTTTTTTTTTTTTTTTTTTGGCAAAACTCGAGACAACTCGAAGTGAAAATTTCAATAAAACAAAGTTGCCAGCACTTTTGTTGTTGCGGCTGCTGTCGCGGAAGTCATAAACGCAAATTGCATACATACATATTTCGATGAGTTGTACATGCGCTGCTGCAGGGCGCAACACCCAACACCCCACCGCACCCCATTGCTGCCAGAGCTCCTACCACTGCCCTAGCTTGTATCCCCCAACCGACCTCCCCTCGTCAACCCCACCATCAAGTCGTGTGCACACGCAACTCACGCAGCAGCAGCGGCAGCTAAAAACAGTTTTAGTGTCGAGTATTTGGTGGCTTTTAGTCGCTCGACATTTTTGGGGTTGGGAACGAAGTGAAAACAAGTCACAGAAAAGCTCTCATTTCCCATTAACAACACTAAAATACACTTCAGAAAAAAACGACCGCTACTTCAGAACATATATTAGAAAATTGCTTGTATATGCATACAAATAGAAATAATACAAATACAAATATAGTTTAGAAAGAAATCACGAAAAACTTCATGTCTGGCAAAACAATCTACGTTTATCAGAATTATATTATATATAGTATTAAAATCTACTAGTAGACGTCTGTCTGATTGTCTCAGAGACTGTAGAAATTATAGCTGAAATCCATTATCAACATTTGTAAATTCATTGAGTATGTTGCAAATGTTAGAAAGTCGACACGAATAAATTTTTTGTTATCAAATTTCGTATCGATGTTTTGAAAAGATTTAAAAAAAAAAAACATATATTTAGAGAGATATAATTATATAATATAATATAATATAATATAATATAATATAATATAATATAATATAATATAATATAATGTAATATAATATAATATAATATAATATAATATAATATAATATAATATAATATTATTGTTTATTGACTATCTTTGGAAAACACCTGTTTATCCACATATAAATATATATATATACATACATTTAATTGCATTACTATATAATCTGAATCCACTTATATATATCAAATATTTGTTCTACTAACTGAGAGTCAAACATTAATGTGTAAATAAAATTTGTATAAGCCCAAAATTGAAAAAATAAGAATAAACAAAGGATAAATTACATAAGATTAACACACCCCCAAAATGTTTGATAACAAATTTAATAAAAAAAATAATAATAATAGAATCAAGATATTCCAGAGTTTCCAGAAAGATATTAAATAACACATATAAATGTAATCAAAAAAATGTTGCAAAATAAATAATAAATATTCCATATTTAAGTAAAATATTATAATTAAATAGATAAAATATTGTGCACCCTTTTTGGTATAAAAATGCGCTTAGCTAAAATTAATTTTAAAGAAGATGCTATTCATATTCTATATAAACGTTCAATATCAAATGTAAATATAATCACTAAAAAATGGGAAAAGTTTCAGAATATATATAGGAACTACATTTAAATTGGGTATATTTTTCAGGTGTTAAAATGTGCCCAGCTAAAATTAACTCTATGGAATGTGTTTTTGATGTATTTTGTAGCTGGTACACGCTTAAATAAGGACATCAAAATGGCTAATAACAGTTGTTGGGGTCAGCGCACGCAACATTAGTGCTTTGATTGACTTAGAGTTTGGATTTGGGGTGTGGGAAACGGGGTTGAAATGCTCATTTCTTGGCCATTTCCCGGACTAAAGGTTTTTCAGTCGTTAAACACCCACCGAGATTGAGGTCTGGCGATTAAGATTTATGACTGGCGTCCTGGCGTTGATATGCCCAATCCGAAAAAAAGAGAAAAATACACATTAACCAACGAAAGCGAAAAGCCTGACAAATGCTCATTATTCATTTTGGGCCGCTGACCCCGTCAAGAGGTCAAAGAACGCAAAGTTCTGGCCCCAAAGCAGATAAGAGCGAACGGCGAAGCAAACCGAGTCGAGTCGAGCTGAGGAGGTGTTTGTTGGCATTAGTTTCTGCAATAAGTGCACTAATTCTTATACAATATTGAATATTATATATACGCACATACATATGTAATCATATACAGATATTGGGTATTATAAGCATTGAGCTAAAAATAAACTCAATTTGCCAACGCAATCGAAAGCATCGTGTAAAATACAATACAATAAAAACATCAACCAAATAAAGAAAAAGAAAAACTTTTTTTTTTAAATACAAACACACACGCACACAATACGTAGCCATCAAAATTGTTTATGTATATATGTATCTATATATTTATACATATATATTATACCAATTCATATATTTATATAAATTTATTTGCAGCCAAAAATATTTAAAAAAAAAAGAAAAACACATTTTTTTTGGCATTACAATATCGCTTTTTATTGTTGGTTCGCGAATTTTAATTTGCAAGTTGCTTTAACTGTTTGTGTGTGTGCGTGTGTGTGTGTGTGTGTGTGTATTACAAATGTAATCATGTGCGTGTGGGTGTTTGTGTGTGAATCAGCTATGTGAAAAGGGTGTCTTTTATTGTAGGCTTGTTGGTGAGGTGACTAGTCAGCAAATTGATTGCCATGTCGAATTAGTTTAATTGTTAATGCAAACACATACAAACAGAGAAGGAGATATATAAAGAGAGAGAGAGAGAGAGAGAGGAAAAAAAGAGAGAGGGAGATAGCTTGTGTTTCGTAATGAATATATGTTGCTGTTACTGTTGCTGTTGCTGTGTTGCGTCTTTCTTCATTTACGAATTTCATGGATTTCCCTACAATAATTCCGCTTGAGAAACTCAACTCGCCAAGTCTCAGTCTCAAGTGACTTTCACTGCCAACAGCGGACGCGGCAGCAGCTTAATTTACTTCGCCACTGGCCAATCAGCGAACCAAGCTGACCAAGCCAGCCAGCCAACCAACAAGCCACACAAACCCAGCGACCACCTAACCGACTAACTGACAGACCAACTGACTAACTAACTTATAAAACTGTCAAAAAGCAGCTTCACTGATTTGTTCTGCAATTAAAAGTAAACCAATTCTTAATTTTTAATAAGTCATGGCTAAGGTCTTCAGCTATGGAATTGGAAACTAACAGCGATTCTACTAAGTTTGTCAGTTGCTTAAAAACATTTTAAAAACACAAAATCACCACTCAAAACTATAATTATTATATATATATAATTCTGTTACATATTGAATATAAGAAACCATTTAAATAGTCAACAAAGTCTATCAAATTTGGCCAGCTATTTGCTTCACAATTCGATGCAGAACTTTATCCTTGGGTTCGTTTCGGGAACCTAGTTTTTGGCGTACTTCAACCAGAATTTCGGTTCAAGACTTGGTTTATTTCCGGCTTGTTGCATTAAGTTCTTTGAGTTTTCAAAATAAAAATGACAATTTCCGGTTTATTTCAGATTATGATTGGAATTGTAACTTGTTTTGTGATTGTTGATATTTGTTCTATAATTTAAAATAAATAACTACAACAATTATTATAGTCAAAATTTAAACACAAAATTAATTGGCTCAGGTCAAGTGTCACTTAAGTGAGTCATCATTAGTAAGTATAAAAATGTCACCATTTTATTTTATTAATTTTTTCTTTATACTTCCTTCCTACATACGTTTGATATCTACTGAAATGTTTCGAATCCGGTTCAATATTGAATTGATTTTGCAATTTAAAACCACTCGGAAATATATTATATATACCCTCCGATATTTATTATATTATTATATATATATTTTTCCTTTTTTTTACATTTAATTTGTACTTTTTGTATATTTTTGGCTTAATAAAATATATTTATTAATTTGTTTAATTGATGTTTACTAAAACAATTAATAAGCTGCACCTTTGGAAAGAGCTGCTTACAACATACAAGTATGGTTTATTCAAAGCAGATCGCTTAAATTTAATAACATTGCCTCAAAATTAATACTAATTATAAATAGCATTTTTTATGCAATGCATTTCGATGTATTGATCTGTGTTTTAGGGTTATCATGTGGGGAGGAGCATTATTATTACCTTTGATTGAACCGCTTGAATTGTTTTGTGCCGCAGGCGATTGGACGTTGCTTTGACCCAGGTTATTGGCGTGTGCTTCCAGTTTTGAAGTGACGCTGCTCCACATGTCAAACATACGTTGCGTATACATAATTAAAACAGGTCGAAGCGCTCGCCACCCAAAACTTTACGATTGTTGATTGTTTTTGTTGTTGTTTTTTTTTTGTGGCTTATTATATTTATTATTCAATTTTGTAATTAGTGTAAATGTTGAAGAAACCCACTCTCACACACACACACGCCAAAAACTCACTTGCGAGCCACTACATAGCCAGGGTTGTGTGTGTGTGTGTGTGTGTGTACTTGTTGGTGTGTGTGTGTAGTTGTGCTGTTAACTTAATTGTAATATTGTAAATACAATTGTTGCAGCAATTGATGTTTATGTTGTTTTTTTAAACATACGCTTTTCTGAATATCTTTATTGCAATTTGAATTTTTTGTAGAGCTGCACTTAAATTTTGTTGCGTCGATTTGTTTCTTGCCCTCAACGAGAGGGGGGATTTTGGGGGGAGTGTATTACAATTTGGAATCTTTCTTCTTTTTTTTTTATTATTTTCTGGTTTACATTTATTGCACTTTGAAGAGTTTCCTTCTTTTTTTTTGTTGTTGTGTTTGTTGTTTTTTGTTTCTGTTTTTGTTTTATATGTGAAATTACTAATATCACAGTGGGGGGGCAGGGGGCGTGTTTTCAGCGCTGTTTTTGCTCTGCTCTTGCCAATATCTATTTCACTATATATAGATGTATATATATATATATATATATATGTATATGTATTTTATATATATATATATATATATATATTTGCTATATATGGTTTGTGTGTATATATAGTTCTAACGTTGTCTTCAGGCCTGTAGGTACTAAAACTTCTGTGTGTGTTGTATGCTTCTTCTTCTGCTTCTTCTTTAATATTTTTGTGGTTAATGTTGTTTTATTGTTGTAAACTATTTAACTATTTAATAAGACACTTGTTCGCGTATATATTTATATAGAAATGTTGTTGGTTTTTTATTTTTATTAATTATTATTAATAATTATTTTGTAAGCTTTAAAGCGATTTTTGAATTCTTTTTACGATGTTTACTTGGTTTAATAAGTTTTGTTTGTTTGTTTGTTTTTTTTTTAGCCCTTTTGCAGAACATGCAAATTTTGTGGGCTGTGCAATTTTAAATTGTTGTTGCTGTTGCTTATTGAAGTTTTGGGCTGCTGCTGCTGCTGCTTTTGTTTCTGTTGTTTTTGTTGCTGCTGCTGCTGCTGCTGTTGATTTTTTAGCACTTTCACTGCGACTTTGTTGTTGTTGTTGTTGCTGCGTTTGCTGTGATTTTTATGATGTTGTTTGCTGCCGTTGTTGCTGTTGTTGTTGGTGTTGCTGCTGCTGGTGCCTTTGCTGTTACTGTTGCCAGTGTTGTTGTTATGCTCATTGTTTTGTCGATTTCTCTGTTTTGTTTGATTCCAAATCAAAATTTCCAAAAATACGAAAATTTCACGACAATTAATTCCGGAAGACATTTAGGCGCATTCTTCAAAACAGCATTTCCAATGAATTTCGTTTGATAATTATTATTTTATAAAGGTTTATTTTCTATTTTCTATTATTTATCATTTATTGTTGTTGTATTTGTTGTTTATTTAAACACTTTGATGTATAAAATGGTTTGGCCCGTTATATAAATGCTTTTGCTACGCGTTGTTAGCCATGGCCAATGCATGGCATTCAGCATATTGTTCATTTAGTGGGCGTGGCAACTAGCCTGCGAATTTTTACCAAACAAATTATTATCTGAAATATATATCCAACACTTGCCAACTCCAGCCAGTGTGTGTGTGTGTGATTGAATTTTTCCAATAATTGTGAATGTGCCTTTAAGCATCAAACAAGCCAACATGAAACAGGACATGAAAACTGGGCCGCAACTCCAAAAAAACCAAACCCAAAAAAAAAAAAAAATGGGGAAAAAAGTAAAACAAAAACAACTCCGAGCAAGGCAAATGCATGAGAATGTAACATGAAAAATCGATATAGAAATGAGATTTAAGGGTGCTAGACAGCCAAAACAGTTGGGGGGCCCGACTAGTCATAATATAACATGAGTCTGGGGGTGGGGTTTAGGGTTGGAGGGTGTTCTGCTGTTCGGCTGTTCTGGTGTGGGGGGTGGGGTAGCAACGCTGTCAGACAAGGCGCGCCCGCCTGCAGAAACGAACATGAAATGCAGTTTACGAAGCAACAGCAGAAAACAACAACGACGACAACGCATAAATCTCACAACGAAAGCTCGCCACGTAAGTGTGTGTGAGAGAGGGAGAGCGGGCGTTCGTGTGTGTGTGTGTGTGCTTGTAAACACTGAAAAAAGTTCTATGACCTAAAGCTTCAGCGTTTGCCGGCATAAACAATTTGAAATACAGCGCTCGCTCAGCAACTAGAACTCTTCGCTGGCAGATGTAACTTTAATGAGCAAATAATTAGAGAATTTGAGAAATTACTATTTCTCTATGCAACAAAAGCAAAAACTAATGATTACAATAACAGTTGAATTTAATGTATAAAAGCTCTTCAGTTACTGTTTGTAATAATAAGTTTGAACTCATTTAATTGAGTGCTCGAAAGTTATACTTTCCAACTAATACAAAATTTAACATTTCTCTAAAAAATAAAAATAAATTTCGATTTGATTGAGGGTTCGATTTCAGATTTGATTGAAAAGCATTAATGCATTTATAATTGGTAACTAATTGGTGGACAATTTTAACAGGCGAGCGACCACTGTATAATCTATTATTATTCTTTTTTCTATTTCTATTTCTATTTAATGCGAGGGTGCGGGAGTGCTGCCTAGGGATGAGGGGTTAGTTAGTTTAGGGTTGGAGCCCTGCGGGGTTAGTTTATTGGAACTCGAAATGCGGAAGCCGAGCAGAAAGAACGAAGAAGAAGAAGAAGCAGGCAAAACGCAGACATGCAAATACGTCACCAGCAATATATGCTTGCTGTTGTTGTTGTTGTTGTCGTCACCAAAGCGACAACAACAGAAATTGTGCCAGCAGCGACAACAACAACAACCAAAGCAAGAACAGCAAAAACAACTGTAACTAAAGCAGCGCCAGCATTTTTTTTTTTTTTTTGTTTTCTGCTATTGTTGTAATGGAGAAATTTACATATAGAAAAGCGTCGCAGTCGGAAACAGTGGGAAGCGCAGCGCAGCGCAAGCGTCAAATAAACTGAAAAGAAAATGAAAATGAATAGCAACAACAACAACTACAAAAACTGCAACAACAACAAGAGCAAAGGCATACAATTCAAAAATTCTCTCACAGCGAGCGCACACGAACGACAACGAACTTACTAACGGTACTAAGCCGGTCAAGCCCGAAAAAGGGAGGCGGCAGCAGAGCGCCAACAACAACAACAACAACAAGAACAGCAGTAATAACGGCAAGAACTGACGACAAAGTTACATGCTGACTGCCTAGCGTCGCTGCTGGCGTCGCTGCCCCGCTGTCGCAGTACGTTGACGCCGAAAAAGACCAATGACCTATGCTAGAGCTCTACACACACACACATGCATAGCATAGCATAGCATTGGCGCTGCCTCTGTCGCGTCGCTGTTGCTGTCGCTGCTAGGCTTTTATTTTATGTCTTTTTTTTTGTTCACCCAGTCTGGGGTGGCTCTCTGGCACACTTATAGACGACACGACACATAGAGTGTGTGCTTAGCAATGTTGTTCTACTAACGGTAATGCAAACAGTTGGCGCTGAGCAAGAAGGTAGCGAGCGAGAGAGAGAGAGATAGCGACAGAGAGAGAGAAAGATGATGTGAATGGTGGGTTGTGGGCGTTGTAGACAGAGACAGAAGACAGAGGACAGAGCGTTGCTGCTGCTACTGCTGCTGCTGCTGCTGCTTTAGGTGCTCTGAACTCAACTGAACTGAACTCAACTGAACTGAACTGAACTGAGCTGAGCCGACTGGGTGACTTACTGGGGAGTTGAGCTAACTGTTGTTAACTGTTTACTGCCTTTTGCCTACTGCCTACTGGCTAATGCTTGGCAGTCTTCTTTGGCTAAGAAACTGTCTACTTTTATAATCACAAACCAAAAACAACAGCAACAGCAGCAGCAACAATGACAGATAATCATAACTGGGCACAATGGGCAACAATTTGCATTGTTTTGTTTTCGGATTGGACAGAAGAAACAATGTAGCTGCATTATGAAAGATTATTGCTGTGAACTTTTAACTGTCAGTTTTGGCTGATGATGATGATGACAGCAAAGCACACGCAGAGAAGACGAAGAAGAAGAAGATGCAAGCCAAAATATGTAAAACAAGCCGAGGAAGAAGAAGAAGATATGCAAACCAGTTAATATCTTGCTAGAAATGAGCATACTTAAGTAAATTCCCCAACAAACACCAATAAATGTAATATTATTGAATATAAATCTGAATCAAAGTTTTTCATTTGCATTGCAACAAATTCAAAAAGAGCCAAAAGCAATGAGTAATCCTCAAATTTGAACCATTCAAAAATATATAAAAATACGACTTATAGTTTTTTATTTCGTTTTTCGTTACTTCAAAAATTTTAAGAAGAGACAAAAGCAATGAATAATTATCAAATATTAACCTGTAGATTATTTTTTAAAATCCGATTTCTCGGTAGTTGCCAAAAGCAAGATAATCATGGAAATTGAAATTACCGTCATAATAATAATATCGATAATATTTGTCTAAGCTAAGCTCATAAATACATATTCTGAATTAAGGTAAGTTTTTATTTTAACTAAAAGAACAGATTTACTGCTGATATTTAAAGTGAAATGTTACAAAAATCTACAAAAAAAATATATTTTTGATGACTGGAATAATTTTCAAGTCTGCTATTCACAACAAGAAATTAGAAAGCTTAACTCGTAATTCCAATTTAAATGAATGTGGATTTTATGAATACAAATCTTAATGGCATTTGCATTGTAAGATAAGATAAGTTAAAAATTTGGAAAGATAAAGCCAATATTGTACAAGGATCAAGTTGAACAACTTTGGAAATGGTGAATTGAATTGAAGGGGTAACTGTAATTATAATGATTATATTAGTAAAACAAGGGCGGGCAGAGATACAGCAAAAATTGGTTGGGCAAAGATAAATGTAAAGTTGAGGAACTTTGCAAGTTGGTTGCTCTAATAATAATGATTATAACAGTAAATGAAAGGCAGGCTAAGATAATAAAACTGATTGGACAAA
This sequence comes from Drosophila ochracea, assembly GCA_035044125.1. Taxonomy (NCBI): domain Eukaryota; kingdom Metazoa; phylum Arthropoda; class Insecta; order Diptera; family Drosophilidae; genus Drosophila; species Drosophila ochracea. The sequence goes on from JAWNML010000046.1 coordinate 2,300,653, forward strand.
GATAAAGCCTAAAGTTGAACAACTTTGGAAATTGGCAAAGTAACAATACCAATTATAACAGTTAAGGTTGAAGAACTTTAGAAGTTGGTAACTGTAATAATAGATATTATGATTATAACTGTAAATCAAATGAGCTGCGCTGCATTATCTAAGATTGATTCTAATATAGTCCAACACTTAATGAAATTGTAAATGTGTAATGAGAAATGTATCCAAATCGAAGTTTGACAACTCCAGAATATATATATGTATATATATATATATATATATATATATAGTAAAGATGATAATTGGTCTGTTATCCATAATCCGCATAAATGATCCAATAAATAATCCAATTTGTGTGGCCGATTTTCATGATTTGTATAATCCAGCATATTGATATATAGCTATATCTTTGGATTTATAAATTATCCTTTTTGGCTTGCTGCACACAATCACACACACACACTGTGGCACACACACACACACACGCACTAATTTATTGTATAACACAATTTATGTTATGTTGCAGTGTGTGTGTGTTGGGGGTGGAGGGGAAGTGGGAGGCGGGGGAAGTTGGGGCGTTTGCATTCTCAGCTGCTCCAAAAGCGTATTTTTTGTTGTTGGATTTTGGAGTCTGTACCAATAAATTACGTCACTTGCACTTCCGTTTTGTTGTTGCTGTTGTTGTTGCAATTGTTGCAGTTGTTTTAGTCGTTGTTGTTGTTGTTTTTGTTGCCGCATCACGATGTCGCTGCAGCGATTTGCAGGCAGTTGCATTTGCTGCAGTTAGGCACGATTTGGAATTTGAATGCACTTTTTTACATATACATATACATATACAAATACATATATATTTATCTGATTTTTTAATTTCTTTTTTATTTGTATTTTTTTATTTGTATTTTTATATATTTTGTTGGTTGATTTTTGATTTTTACAGCTGAAACCGAAACAACTTCACAGATGCCAAATGGCAAATTAGCCAGGCATGTTGCGATATTTAAATTTGTTGCTGTTGCTGTTGTTGCAGTTGTTGTTGTTGTTGCATTTGCATTTGCTGCTGCTGCTGCTGCTATTGCTGCTGCTGCTGCTGCACACATCCAATTTTTAGACACACGCACGCACTGTGGAGCGGAGCGAGAGACGCGCGTATAACTGTTGGAAAAAACGCATACACCGAGAGAGAGACACACAAACACACACACACAAATCATATACAATAAGTATAAACAACAACAACAAATAATTAATAATAAAGATACAACGCGCAACGCATCGTAACCACCGCCGCCGCGATACGCTCAATACGAAGTGTAGCTGAAGACTGCCTCAAAATGTTATCGAGTTCGTTGTCCAAGTGGCGCGCCGCATTGCGGCCTCACAGTGTGGCAGCAACTCACACACACGCACACACACACAGCCACAAAGAGAGAGCGCGCGCGCCAAAGAGCGAGGCGAGCCAGCCACGTTGCGCTCAGCAAAAACAAAAAAAAAGTATAGTCGGGGCTCCCCCTCCCCGTACATCCCCAGCGCCAAAGCACAGCAGCACCACTGTTGATGACGACGGCGACGCTGGCAGCGCTGCTTGCTGAGTGGGTATATGTGTCTCTGTGCCGATGACTTCTTCAATTTTTTTCAGCATTACGCTTTATGCCGTTCATTCGCTATGGCAACCGCTCCACTGGCGCTTTTCTATGTGAAGAGCATGAGTGTGTCTGTGCCTGTGTGTGTGTGTGTCTGTGTGTGTGTCGTGTAAGAGTGAGCAGCGCGCGCTTTTTACTAATCAGCTGTTATCGCCGCTCTTCGAAAGAGCGACTCTCTCTCTCTCCCTTTATTAATCAAAGCTTTGCTGCAGGCAGAAAAAGCTGTGTGCCATATTACTATTACAGCACTTTTTGTTGTCGCTGTTGTTTGCTGTTGTTGCTATTGTTGCTCTTGTTTGTTTTTTGTTGTTGCCGATTTTCGTTCATTTCCTTTTTGTACTGCGCGTCGCTGCGACTGCGGATGCTACTGCGACGACGACGGCGACTGCGACGGCGACTGCGACGACTACTGTCATTTCCATTTGAAATTCCCAATTAGCAGGTCAATTGCTTTTTAGGCCAAACTGTGTGCATTGCAGTCGACTTCTCTTCTCTCTCTTTCTCACTCTCTCTCTCTCGCCTTCTCTCTGTCGCGTTGGCCGCTGTCTGTGTCTGTCTGGACGTGTCTGCCTGGGCCACATTGTTTGTCCATTTGTTCCTTTGCTGCCTTTATCCTGAGTGCGGCATTTAATTACACTTTTAGCTTACTTTCCTCAACGACTCACTTATGCATGAAAATTGTTTCTAATGGCTCTGCAAATTGCGCATAAATGCATTTTGTACATCCAGCTACAAATACATTTGTACATACAAATCTGATGACATATGCGACATATCCATGCTGCTTATGAATAGTTTGTTTAATTGGATCAGCTTAAAAGTGTAGCCAAGTTAGTATTTATTATTTAATAATTTGAATTGAAAACCTTCAGAATTTTATTTTGAAATATGGCCCAATACTTCAATTCTTTCGTAAAATATATATTATATTTTTAAGTTGCGAGAATAATAATAATAAAATAACTCCATAAAATTATATATTTATAAATGCAATCCAAGTGCATAGGGTACATTTTTTAATATACACATTTAATTATTGTAGAGTTGACAACTATGTTCGCACCTCTCAATAAAATTGAATATGAAGTTTAATGCTTGTAAATAAAACCCATAAAAACCAGCATAAAAATTGCATTCCACATATTTAAACAAGTTAAATTTAAGCAAGTTAAATTTAACAAAAGAATTAGTTTAAATACATATAGATAGATATATATATATATGAACGAAATCGATCCACTTTCAAGTTAAATATATCAAATCCACTAATGACTCTTCAATGGCTTTGCTTAATATTTGTGAAGATGTTGCTTAACTAAGCATCAGTTGAAATATAAAATTTAAAAATAAAATGAATTTCAAAAATGTTGAAAGCTTACAAATAAATAAAAAAAACCCCCTAAAAATGGCAAAAAGTAAAAAGCATTGGTGAAAACAGAGCAGCTCTCAAGGTAAACCAGAGTCAAAGTTCAGCAAACAGAGCCATTGTAAAAATGTTCATAAATACTATAATATTGAAATTTGTTAAAAAATAAAACACAATTTCAAATCAAGTCAACCTAAGTATTAAAAAAAAAGTCAAATTTTGCAAGCCACTTTCGGTTTGCAAAATTTGAAACGCAAACAACAAAAATGTAGCTAAAGTTAATAAATTAATATTTATTGTTGCTAATTTATGTCTTGTTATTGTTGTAATACATACAATTAACTCTGCCGCAACACGGACACACGCACACAAACAGACAAATTTATTATGTTATGGGATAGCATAAACTTTGCATAAACGAAGCAAATAAATGAAACACAAAAAAAAATAAAAATGAAAATAAAAATCCAACTCCATATTACGAAATCTTCATCAACTATAAAGATTGGCAAAAAAAAACACATGTGCAAAAAAAAAAACAAAAATCAAACGTAAATATGATAATGAAACTGTTACGGTCGATTGGAAAGAAACCTCATGCGGAGCTGGCTAATAGACGGACGTACGGACGGACGGACGGACAGACGGACAGGCGGACGGATAGATGAGTTACATGGCCCCTTGGGGGGGTCGGCATCGGCAGATTCATGCATGAAATGCAAACGTTGTTTGACTGAAATTATAATGAACCCATCGCCAAATCATATGCATAAGTAATATGTACCAACAACAATGGGGGACATCTATGCGATCATGCGATAGATACAGATAAACCTATACATACACGTAAAAAAAAGTCCCATAAATTTAAAAAATCGTCCTAAGTCGAAAAGCTGAGAATAAATTTCTAAAAAAAAAATAAAAATATATATATATATTTAAAAAAAAGTTTCTTCAAATTAAAAAGCTTTTATTCAATTATTCAGAAATATTTTCTATTCGTAAGAAATATATATTTGAGAAGGGCATAAAGAGGAACAAATTCAGGACTCCAATTGTTAGTACAAATAATGTGTTAAATTAAAAATCAATTAATGTAATTTTAAGCCATATTTCAACTTAACTGTTAATTGCTTTGGGAGATTGCGGGTTCATTAAAATTACATTATATGAATTCAGAAACTTTGTGTAATTTTTGAATAAATAAAATCATAAAATTCCAATGTCTAATAATAATTAAATAGCAAGGGAAGCCTATGCAAAATATCTGCGCAACATGAATACAACCAAAAACTGTAGCTTAGGCACATTTTTTAAAAATATATTTAAAGAAAACACAACCATAGATTTGATATATATTATTATAGCAATGAGATGAGAATGCGGTCGTCGCCAAAAATATGGTCTTTTTTATTAATGTACTTCATTTTTCCTATTAATAATTTTGGTTCTATTTTATTTTGATTTTGCTTTTTTAATTGTTTATTTACTCCTGCAATTTTGTGAAAATCGAGGCAACGTTTTTTTTCTGAGTGTATGCATATGTATTCGCAAAAGTGATAGTGCGTTCGTTGGAAACATCGTAACTCGTTATCCACAACTCTCGTCATGGGTTTAGTCTTGTGTAATGCGCTTTTCTGTTTATTTTTTCCTTTTTTTTTTTCTTTTTTTGGGTACCAATGGCCAACTTCAGGGTCGAATCTTGTGGCTGCAAACAAATGTTTAGCTCGTTTAGCTAGTTTACCTACTAAGTTCGTTAGTTACTTGGCCATAAGCATCTGCATGATATTCAAAAAGCCATAATCGACTCATTTGATTTTATTGCTATTTCCTTGCCAAATTTATTGTGGTAATTAATGCGTCTGCTGCTCTACATTTTGTACAAAACGCATATCCTAAATTCAACCAGAGTGCTTCTTGGCAACTTTAAACAGTGAGAAAGCGAATAGAGACACATATTATATTGATTATATTCTTTCTTTTAAGAACAACAGAAAACTTGCGTTATAAATAATCTAAAGATTTTTTTATTTTTAATTTATCGTTATCTTAATCGTCTTAGATTAAAACTGTGAAATTGTTAACAGTCGTTAACAGTAACTTTAGCGTTATGTTGCTCTTAATTATTACCATCAAAAAGAAACATTTTCAAATATTTTACCTTAGAGCGAAATTAGATTAGTTTTTGTTAAAAACTCCGAGAAGACAAATCACGATGGTAAAAATCGATCAAGAAATAATGTCTTTAAATTGATGGTAACTTTAACTTTATTAAAATATATATATTGTTATTGGGAAAACATTTATATATTTATTTGTAAGACAAGACCATTAATACAATTTGGTAATAAGAACTGTTGACTGATGTAGCTGCTGAATTCAACAGATCCGTTAGTTTAGTTATCGATCAATAATCAACGATCAACATTCAAAATGCATCTCATCAATCATCAATTGACATAAGTGTTCAGTTTAGAGGCTAATGAGCTGCAGAGTTAGGCCAAAGCAAACGCCTCGAGTGGAAGCATATCAACAAAAGCCAGCCACAAGTAAACTAAATGTAGATCAATCTTTGTTTGGGGCTCCTCTTAATCTATCTGTCTCTCTCTCTCTCTCTCTCTCACTCTTGCTAAGAATGAAACCCCTTTTTAGACAGTTACGAGTTACGCCCATGTGCCCGAGGCGACTGCTCCTGCTTTGTCGATTCATTTGTAGACATCAAAACTGACAACTGCGGTCGCCTCAAGCAGCTAAATCAATTTCAAGCTTAGATAAAGGTACACTCAGAAAAAACAATCGCCCTGACAAATAGAAAAATGTAATTTTAAAATATACAAAAAAAAATTAAATATTTAGAAATGTGAGTCTAAATTCAGAACACTTTTTTCCTGTATTTCAGAAATATTATTTTTAATAATAGAAATTATTTCTAAATTAATCGAAGTTCCCTATTTTTAGAAAAATATATTTGAAATTTAAATTATATGAACTAAAATATTTGTGTATGAAAAATATTAAAATACTAATGATTCAATAATAAAAGAAATAAGAAATTTATGAATTATATATACACGTATAAAAATAACCCAGGAAATTAGACATATTTTTTTAAAGTTTTATAAATATTTTGTGTGGAATTCAACATTGAAAATCTCGGCTTTTAGAAATAACAACTACTGTTTTAGATTAATTAATTAATATTAATATTAACTGTTTTAAAGGAATGACCATTTTCTAAAATTCAGGTATATTTTTTCCTCAGTGTACAGATAGCAGGCACAGATAGCCTCCGCTTTGCCAGCTCATTACCATTGTGAAGAATTGCTGTTCACTCAGCGTTCTATTGTAATCGACTGAATGTATCTATGTATCTATGTATCTATGGCTAGCTAGCTAGCTTGCTGGGTGTGTGTGTGTGTGTGCTTAGACTTTATTCAGCTAACTGTATAGTTTGTAGCTGACGCTTTTACCGCTAAGGTTCGTGCTACGGTAAAAACTATGAGCCAAGAATGTGTGTGGAACAAACTGAGCGATGAACAAGTGCCCACAACTGTGACTTGACTGCCAAAGCAGTCACAAGACGGAGGGGAGGCATGGGGCGAGTGTGGCGGGTAGCTGCGAGGAATAGCTGGTGTGTGTGGCTCATTTGTGCCGCAAGTGAGTCAAAGAGCCGTAAAGCGAATGTGTCGAAGCAGCAAGAATCGCACAAACTAACAGAACCTAATGATAAAGAACACTTCCCCACCCCATAACTCGCCCCCTGCGCCTAGCATCGCCTGGCGCACAGCTCACAGCTCGCCAAGCGACTTGCGGCTTATTTAGTATGTCAAAACATGTTTTTTTTTTTCTTTTTTTTTGTGTATACCCTGGACACATTATAAATTAGTAGGGAGGCGAACACAAAATGGGGCAAGTGTATGCAACAGGCAGGTTAAGGCATCTCCGACTCCATAAGGTATATATGGACTATAGAAGTTATAGCCCGAATCGATTATCAGCATTTTTTTGCATTCTTTAAAGCCTGCTAAGCATGTTGCCTGTAAATATTTTCATATATGGCTAAAACATTCTGAACAATTTCGCAGCGCTCTTGTGAAAAGTATGGTAAATATTTCAAGTCCAATTGTACTTTAAATAATTTTATTTATTTTCTTTTAATTTGATGCTGAAAGCTAATTAAAAAATAAATATTTTTTAATTAAAGCAATTTGTTGAGCCTATCATAGATTTTAAATATTTATAAAAAATAATAAAATAATGAAAGCGAATTAGAAAATATTTTTTTAATTAATACACTTTGTTTAGCTTGTGATATATTTTAAATAATTTTTTTATTATTAATTTGGCAAACATAAATACAATAATAAATAAATAATATATATTATTAGTAACATAAATTAAGAATTAAAATTTACGAAATGCGTGGTATATTGCAATCAGGATAATACCACAGCAGTTGCCACAGTTGCCAGCTTGTAGTCTACTCTAGCTACGACTGTAGAGTAGGGTATCTGTTAGTCGAGCACGCTCGACTAGAACACTCTTACTTGTTATTCTATTCGTTTGTCTTTTATTTTGTTTTTGCTTTTTTTTATTTGTATTTACTGCTGCAACCGACGTCGTCTATGGAAAGTGGGACACAGCCGCAGTCGAGCTTTGTAGCTGTAGTTGCTGTTGCTGCTGCTGCTGCTGTTTGTGTTGCTGTTGTTGTGGCTTAAGTTTAGCTTTAGCTGTTGCTATTGCTGTTGCCTGTGGCTGCCACAAGAGGTGAATAGCCAATAAATCGACTCGTGTAAATTGAAATTCTTTGGCATGGGGTGTGTAAAAACACACGCACATACACCTGTTACTCTTGTTGTTGTTGTAGTTGTTGTTGTTCTTGATGTTACTGGTTGCTGGTTGCCAGTTGCTAACTGATGCCACAAGACGCTGTATCAGCCGTGTTAATTGTGGTCCAAGCTGGCTGGCTGCTTGCGCAATGCCATCATTTGCATGTCTCACTGCCTTATCTCCCACTCTTTCAGAGACAGTAAAAACCAATTTTTATATTCGAAACTACAACCGTAAATCTAATGCGGCACTTAAGTTTGAGTATATTCACAAGAAATCAGATGTTTATCTCGACTCCATAATCATTCATATTTATCTATAAAATTTTTTAATTACTTTTATAATATATATTAATTACTCCTACTTGTATTAAATGTTGTATTTTTAATTTTAATTTTTATGGATTTATTTTTATTTAATTTTTCATATGTTTGTTAAACAATTGCTCAATTTTCCTCAAAGCTAAGTCGACTAAGGTAAGAAGAACGCTTAAGAAACTGACGAAGACTTGCAAAAACTTGGCCATTACTTGTAATTAAATGTATTAATCATGTATGGAGCACCTTTGGTAAATTCTATAGTATTTAAATCGAGTTTCTATTATACCATAAATTATAAACGTGAATTTAGTAAGAATTTTGAATTGTTTCACACAAAGTTATAAAAATGTATCCCAAGTTGATCAGAGATACATATGTATATATATTTATTTATTTTTGTAGGCATATGTAATCGAGCTTATTAATTAATTGGCAAATTAATTAACCATATTTGATTATATATTCAATATTAAATAAATATGAAATTAATCAAATGACTTATCTCAATTCACTTTATCAATCCACAAATATATATTTTTTAATCAATAAAATTCGTATTCAAAAAACCAATTTTAAATTGAATATTATTTATATACGATTTTAATGAATGTAATATTCAAAATGAAATAGCTTATAAATATTTCAATGGTCATTTCTACAGAGCAGCTACCAGACACTCATAAGGAATATGTCCCCCAAAAGTTATTTTTTTATTGCTTAACTTTTACTTGGTGTAGTAAAAAAATCAATAAAAATCGAATTATGAAGAAAACATCAAAGAGGGTCCTCTTGTTGAAATGTGGAAAATAGTTTAAAGGATCTGCAATTCCTTGAATTTTTTTTTGTTTCTAAAAATCAGATTTTCAATATAAAAAGTTTTCTAGTGTTTTTTTTTTTTAATCGTAGCTATTAAATTAATTGATAAATCTTTGGTTTTAATGATATCATATCACAAATATTGAAAAGTTGGCAATCCAACACAGAGCTGCAAAGTGGCATTGTGCACGCTAAGCAGGTTTCACTGTACAACTGAATATGAATACTGACCTGTCATAGCTCCATTGCTGCTGCTGCTGTCTCTATCTCTGTCTCTTTCTCTGTCTCTTTCTCTGTCTCTCTCCCTATCTCTATCGCGTGCTGCTGTTGCAGTGGTTGCTGTTGTTGATGCTGCTGCTGCTGTGGTTGCTGTTGCTGTCGCGGTTGCTGTTGCTGTTGTTGTTATTGTTGCTGATGCTGATGCTGATTTTGTGGTTGTGGCTGTGGCTGGCTTCTGTGTGGGCAGCAGTGGCGGTGGAGTTCTTTCTCGATGCCTGAGCCTCTCATTGGGCGTGGTCGATTTGCGATTGTTGCTGCTGCCAGTGCTGTTGTTGTTGCTGCTGCTGCTGCTGCTGGTCTCACTGCTAGCAATGTGCTTGCAAACGCCGCTAATGCTGCTCAGGCTGCTAAAGCTGCCCAGGCTGCCAAAGCTGCTCGAGCGAGCCAGCGCCGGTGGCTCTGACATAAATTTCGAATGCTGCTGCTGCTGCTGCTGTTGTTGTTGTTGTTGTTGTGGTGCTGCTAGCGCCAAACGCTTGGGCGCCGGCTCTGTCAGTTGCGCCTCCTCATGCAGCTGCTGCTGCTGCTGTGGCGCCTCTGGCGATGCGCTAGCCACGATCGTTGCACCCTCCACCTCCTCCTCCACCTCAGCCGTCTCAAAGCAGACGTCCAGCAATGTGGCACCGCTGCCCGTCTGCAGGCCCGCAATATCCTTGAGATCTATCCAGCTGGCGCCCAGCTTATCGGCATCGTTCAGTGGCAGGCTGAGCACACGCGTATCTCCCTCATCGATGATGTGAAAGGCCTGCGTTGGCTCAATCTTCACAATGATCGGCTGATTTGCCAGTATTTGAGCAGGTGGTAAATGCGATCTATTGCTGCTGCTGCTGTGGTTGTTGTTGTTGTTGTTCCTGTTGTTGCTGCTGTTGCTGATGCTTATGTTGCTGATGTTGCTGCCCAGCAGGCTGGCCATATTCTCATCGTCGTCCTCATCAATGGCTGCCAGCTCGCTGAGCTGCTGTTCGATTTGCAGGTACGTGGTTGTTGTTGTTGTCGCGGACGTTGCAGTTGCAGTTGCTGCTGTGTTGTTGCCACTGCTGCTGGTGTTGGGTGCATCGCTAACAACAGTGGCGCTGGCCAGGCTGCGTATGGTCGTCACTGGCTCCCGCTGGCTGCGCACCACATCCAACTTGAGCACGGTGCATTTGTCCGTCTGCTGATACTGATGTTGCTGCTGCGGTCGCACATAGGTTGCCCCTGTTGCTGCTGTTGCAGTTGCGGTTGCTGCATCCGTTAGAAATGCCAGCGGCGGCGATGTGGCTTTATTTGAGGTGCTCACACTGCTGCGCCGGGGCGTCGGTGTGGGCGTGGACGTGCCACTGCCAGTGGCAGTTGATCTCGCCACTATGGTTGTTGCCGCTGGCAGCGGTATTATCGATATTGAGGGCACTTTGCTGCGCAAATTTGCAACGGCTGCCGCTGTGGCAGCATCCGCATCCAGATAGCTGCTGCTGCTGCTGCTGCTGCTGCTGCTGCTGCTGGCAGTTGCTGCTGCTGTTGCTGCACTGGCTCTGTTGCTGCCAACTGGCGCTGCCTGCTGTATCAGCAGGAGATCTCTTGGCCTATCCGTTGTGAGGGCCGTTTCTTAAACACTTTGGTGTATAAAGCCAGCAACACTTGCTTGGTTGTTGTTGCTGCTGTTGCTGTTGCTGTTGTATCTTATGCCTACAGTTGTTGTGCGTTTATTTTAGAATACCGTTGCATTATTCATTTAACTTTTAGCCGGGTTTAATACTATTGTAATCGTAATTGGATATTTTTAATTTATTTCCTTTTCATTGTCTGTTTTATATTTTCATAGCACTTGCAACTTTCAACATTTTCTTAGATTATTTTTATAATATTAATTCGCTCTTCCTTTTCTTTTTTTCTCTCTCTTTCACTTGAACTTATTTGTTAGCTTTGTTTTCGAATATTTTTGACAATTTTCCAACTTTTCTTTCGCTGGCCAGCACTTTTTAACAGCTGCAATGTGTTTTCCAGCTGATTAGAATTTTTCGAACATTTTTGCCTCATTTATTTAGTTTCATACAATAACTTAAGCACTTTGCACCTTTGAATTCAAACTTTTCTTCGCTTTTTGTTTATTTCTTTTAAAATGTCGATTTTAATTTTGGTTTTTGATTTTTGGTTTTGTGTAGAAGCACAACATCAAAATAAATTGAGAAAAATCAGCCTTACAAAAGTGCACTTAAAATCGTTTACAATATAAGTCACACATCAAATTTGAATTGCTTTCAATTTAATAATAATTATTATTAATAATATTTATATTTATATATATATTTGCTGTATATACACCTGTGCTGTTGCTGCAGCTTGCTGTTGTTGCTGCAGTCAAGTTTCTGCAGCTTGGAATATGCGTCGTATACTCAATTATGGTCCTTTCATTTGTTCTGTCTGCTTTTGGGTTTGTTGCAAATAAGTTTTTTTTCTTTTATTTGTTTTTTTTTTCTTTTATTTAGTTGCACAGTAAATCAGTCGCCTTTGTGTTATATTGGTGTTGTGCTGTTGCTGTTGTTGCTGTTGCTGTTGCTGTGGGCCACTGCCAAAATGCATTTCCATTGTTTAAATACGTCACAATATGTTAAGGATTTCAAAGAGATATCCTGCAACTGCTGCTGCTGCTGCACCTGTGCCTTTGCCTGGACTATTGTGCGCAATTTGTTGCTGCTGCTTCTGCTGCTGCTCTTGCTGCTGATGTTGCACGGTTGTATCTGTGGTCGTAACTGGCAAATGCTGCTGTTGCTATTGCTATTGCTACGATTGATGTTGTTGCTGTTGTTGCTGCTGCTGTTGTTGTTGTTCTTCTTCTTCTTGTTGTTGTTGTTGTCGTATCCTGGCGCTGCACATGCAACGAGCTGCTGCTGCTGCTGCTATCGCTGCCACTGGATGGCTGCAAGGCGCCATTGGAATTTGATGTCAAAATACAAGTAACTGGAAGTGTGTCGCTGTTGCTGCCGCTGCCAGCGTCGCTGCTGCTATTGCTGTTGCTGTTGCTGTTGCTGTTGCTGTTGCTGCTACCAGATTTCCACATAGCGGCACGCAACCCTAGCGCCCGTTGATGCCCACATTGCAGTTGCCACCGACCAACCCCCGCCAGCACGTCCAACAGCCAACAGCCAGCAGCTGTGGCTTTAATAATCGATTTTTCAGCACGCACACACACCAATGCAAATCGATACACACACACACACTCACACACACAGCACACACTTAAATACACAGATAATGCAACGCTTTCGCTTTTCAGTACTTATTTATTGGTTACACTTTAATTCTCATTTAATTTATAATTCATTTTCTTTGATTGACATTGATTCGAATTTGTTTGTTTTAGTTTTCCTTTAACAGATGCACAAATATATATTTATTTGTATTTCCACTGCAGCTGCAGTCGCTGGCACAAATGCTTTTTCCACAGGTTTTCCATTGTTGACACTTTTTCTTTTGCACGCACTTTTTACTGTCAAGTTCAAAAACTGAGTTTTCGTTGAGATATTTCCCAAGTTTTACACACCACTTTTTTTCAGCTTAAATTGTATTTATTTTATTTTTTGTTAGTATTATTTTGTCCGCTTTTAGTCAATTTTGTGATATTGAAAGTTCGTGCTGGGGCCGCGTATCCTTTTAGATGCGTCCTTTGCGGGAATGTGTCCCAAATTCAAGTGCGCCACAAACACATTTCGTGCCGCACTTTCCGTTTCGCCACTCAGCTGCTTGGAAAAAGGACTTCTAATGGGAAAAAATCGCAATGCCAGGCTCTGTGGCTCTGTATGTGTGTGTGTTTGTGTGAGTGTGTGCGCTGTATTATATGCAGTCGAAAAATGGGACTCGCTGCGCTGCAAAATAGGGTTAGTAGGCATAATGCCAAGTGCATAGTCAGGAAAAACTGGAAAAGCGCGCGCGGCATTGTTGCGCAGCTTTTCCAACCCTTAAGCAAAGTCTCCTTCCATTTCCATGGGAAATTTCTGTTGTGGTGAATACCAATTGGGGAAATTATTGTTTTGCATTAACATTAAGGGTTGATTTTGTGTCAGACTATTGAGCGCCACAATTTAAATATAAATACTTACTGCTGGCTAGAAAATACTTGTGTCGATTTCAATGTTCAATTTCAAGAATATAACAATTAACAATAATTATTTTAAAAATTCAAAATGAGCTTAAATGTTACAATGAAGTCTTGTTAGAGGCGATTGAAAGCATTTGCGACTATTTAAAGTATATATTCTTCATCAGTATAAGTAAATATATATACATATATATGTATATATATATATCATATATATCATACACGTATTTTATTTGCCGATATTTCCTCCAGTTTCTCTAAAATCTGTTGAAAGTATTTCTTAAAGCTACCAAAATTGAATAAAATCGATTGTGCAATATTGCTTGAAAAGATAATTATTTATTGATTGGTGATTTATTTTATAAATTTAAATATTTTTCGAACTGGAATCAGCAAAAAAAAACATATTTTAATTAAAAAGATAAACAAATATTGCATTTTCTGTATATATTTTCAAAATCCGCTTAGCAATCGAAATTGCTTTAAGGTTTGACAGTCAAATTTACTCTACAAACTTGTAAAGCTTTTTAAGAATCAAAATATTATTGCCCAAAGCACTTTTAGGACTGAGTAGAGGGGCATATCCTTGTCAAACACTTTCAACCAATGTACTTTTATAGCCAGATTCCACTATTAACATTTCATACATTCAGTGTCTACAATATATACAGAATGTTGCTTGTACATTTTGCAGTATACTTGCCATATATTCAACATTCGTAAAGTATGTTGCGAATATTTGAAATTCAACTCGAACGCTAATTTTAAAATACAATTGTAATGCAAATATTTTAATTTATTTCTTATAATATAATGATGAATGTAAGAAATGTTGAGCATAAATTAGCCGAAGGTCGAAAGAACGAAAGAAAGAAGAAGTTGAAAGCCTGTTAAATTCATAATAAACTTGCTGATATGTGTTTGTTCAATATGAAAATATGTTTCGGTAACCAAAATCTGCTTTTCTTAACGGGTCTTAGTGAAATTTACAAGTTAATCAATAAGATGTCTGGGTATATTTTAATCGATAAGTATCGATATTCGCAAAAGTGTTGGCAGTTATCGATCAAATAACTTCTATTCCAAATTTACAGCTTCTAACTTTGACAAAAATGGCTAAATCGAATCGGCTCCTGATTATTGTAAATTTTAATGATTTCATTGCTAAATAAATCACTTCTGAAGTTAATAAACTTTAGCGCCAAAGAATATGAATATGCATACAAGTAAAACAGCTGGGGGTACAGCAAAAAAAAAAGTGAACAGAATCTATAAAAATTGATGGCTCAAGCAGCTAACAGTTAGAGCCACAACCAGCAACAGCTGAGAGCCCGTTAGACCCCGAATTGGCCAAGCAGCCTTACGCAATACAAAAAAAAAAGAAACCAAAAAAAATAACAAAAACAGAAACCAAAGGAAAAAACTGAGCTAATCGCCCTATAACTGGGCCCTGTTGCTCATCAGCTAGACGCATCATTAGCCATGAGTATTATCAGAGCCGGCAGCTTTGGCTTCTTTCATATTTCATGTTTTCCGTTGCCTTAAATCATCTTAGATTTATTTTCAGCTTGCTTCCGCAGACGCAGGGGGTGGTGGAGGGAGGGAGGGAGGAGAATGAGGCTATCTTGCGCAAGCTGGTCTATCAAGCGCTAACTGGTTCTAGCTGTAAGTCTTTAATTTGGCTCAGACAGCAGCAGTAACTTGCAACTTGGAAGCGCCGTTGGTTCTAACGTCAAAATGTGTGCCTCACCGTTGTAATGATCAAGCGAAGCACTCCTCCCCTCCTGCCTCCCCCCTCCTCTTCCCCCTCCTCTTTCCGACGCTTTCCACTATTTCTCCAGTTTGTTTTTTTTGTCTTCTGCTGCTGTTGGCCAACTATTGCAGTAGTTGGTCTTAGAGCGATTCTAACCTGTTTCTGTTTGCACAGACGCGAGAAGTGTAAAAAGAAGAAGAAGCTGAAAAAGAAAAAGAAGAAGAAGAAGTGTAAGAGGAAGAGGAAGAGGGGAAGAACACAAGAGACTCACAGGGTAAAAGTCCCGTACGAAAGTCCCAGTTATTCAAGAGGAAAAACCTGTTACACGCAAGTGGAACTGGCTGCGATTGTGGCCAAGAACAAATCACAGAAAACAAAGAAAGAACAAGATAAAAAGAACACAGTGAGAGCGAGAGAGAGAGAGCGAGAGAGAGAGAGAGAGAGCGAGAAGATGTGGGGAAAAAACAGCTAGCACAACTGAAACACGTTAGTACCGTTGTGTCGGATTCTTTGTTGCGCAACTGTGTTGCAAGATTAGCTGACGACGTCAGCAGCAGCAGCAGCAGCAAAAGCAGCGGCGACTGGTTTATTGCAACGTCGTCGTCGTCGACGTCGTCGATGAGGCAACTGCTGAATGCTTGCTGCTGGGCGCAGGCGCAGCGATAACCCGCACAACACCCCCTTCCACGAACCGATTTTTGATATAAGCTTTGTTGTTTTTTGCCTTGGCAGAGATGTTGCAACATTTGCAGCTAGAATCGGAAATGCGGCACATGGAAACAAAAAAACAAACAAACAGAAAAAAAAACATAAAACAAACAAAGAAAAACCAAGCGAAAAACAAACTTTAGATAAATGGAAAACCTTGCCCAGCCAATTGCGTGCGTTGAAGCTTGAAGCAATTTTCAATATTGAGTACCGTTCGTAACCCCTTTTGCCTCTTACAATAAATGATTTTTTTTCTGTCGGGTTTTACCAAGGCTTACCAAGGCTAAGTCTTATTTCTTGTTTTGCTGTTGTTATCGCTCACAAAAATATCACCAGAATTATTTATAGTTGGTTGCCACTGAGTTAATAAAAATAATTATCGTGCAGAAACTGCATAGTAATTATGTAGTAAATAAATATTTTCAATTCTCAGCAAGCCTTGAAATGTAAAAATCATTAAATGATTTTACAAAGTTTCTATTTATACATTTATATTTTTTTTTCTTTTATATATATTTGTTTCTTTATCTTTTGACTTCAACAAATATTACTAAATATATTATATTTTTACTCTACTTGTCCCCAATGGACTCTCAAGAGTTGAAGTTTTTATTACTATTTATAATTATTATTACATTACAAACAAGACAATTATTATTTTATAGATTTGGCACTTTGACACATAGTTGAGAGTATAATTAGTTTATACAAATAAATACTCTTATTAATTTATACTTTTACTTCAAAATCACGTTACGTGAATGGAATTTGAGCCTGTTCTAAGGTCAACTTCAACTTTTGATACAATAAATCATTGGATTTACCACAGTTACAATTATTCAAAGCAACAACAGATAATTTGTTGAAATCGGTTAAATAACAGATCAATGTAAAACTAGAATAAATGACAACATATTATTACGATAACTAAACCATTCTGACCATGTTTTTATTCGTATGACATTTATAATTATGTTGGCAGTTATTGATTGCATCAATTTATTTATTTATCACAGCTTAATTCTTAAAAATGATTAAGCTAATCAAAAGGTAACTCTCTAAATAAAATGAAGAAATAAAGAGAAAAAATTAAAATTATCTTAATTTGGTCTGCTTTTATTTGCTACTACTTTTTTGCATTTTCCTCAATCGACTTATATAACTCGATATTTAATAAATAAATAAAATTGAGCTTTGCACAATATTATGCAGATTATTTACATATATTAAAATAAAAAGGGCATACTAATTTATCGAAATACATAAAATATTTCAATTGTTAAAATTGATTTTGTGTGTATTGTACATAAATTGAATAACTTAAATCATGAGCCAAATTGTTAAAGGGTATTTCATTTTGTAGCCAAGTTGCTGCCCGCATTTTGTAATTATTATTAAGCAGCTTCAATAGCCGAATCTGAGTCTGTCTTCTGTCTGCCTGACTGCGTATTCGCTGAGTTTAAGTATATCTTAATAAATCTTTGAATGTGTCTTTCTTGCCACAGAAATTATAAATGTCTGAGTCAGGCGAATTGGTAAACTGTATCACATAACGGTCATAGAAAATATCGACGGAAAGATGTAGTTTGGTTTGAATAAACCTTATATCCGCAATAAACTCACAAGCTGCCAACAATTCTCTCAATTGAGAAGTGGATGTTTCGACAGTGAATTTTTGTGAATCGTTTTGCCAGACAGGTTTCGGTAGTTGCACAATTGGCCAATGCAGAACATAAATAAAATTGATATATAAGAATCTGATATATTCTAAAATCTGTTAACATACTTCGAGTTGCTAACATGGCGAAGAAACTTTGATCGTTGATTGGCTCAAATTAACCAAACGTAGAAATAAAAAAAAAGTGTATTTAAACTTTCTTTTTTTGTAATATATTTATATTCATTTAAATGTGAGCATTTGGACAAGATATCTTCATTCTTGCTTTTGCCCAGAATAAGTATATATTTGTATATTTCAAAATCTACAAATTACAATCCAATTAACAAGAAATACAAGTGGAGTTAACCCCAAAATAAATGGGTTTTCTTTCAGCCCACAAATTGTAATTTTCTCACTGATTAAATATTTTTTATTTTATTTTATTTTGTTTTAATTTAGAGCGCTTGAACTAAAGCTTGAAATCAGTACAAATAACATTTGATTATTTTAAACTTATATACATATATCATATTTCAAAATATATTAATTAATTATTAATTTCCCTTAAATACCTGAAGGATATAACAGAAAAGAACAGTTATTTCGAGGCATTATTAAAATCAATTGTATTTATTTTATTTATTTAAACCTAATACTTCAATTTTTCGATTAAAGCCATTTGAATGAGGATGAATCAATTGATCAATCAAACAAGTCGAATGTAAGATATAAAGAGTTATAAAATAGTCGCTCATCCATCTTGAGTTTAATGATCAGCCTGAAATCGGCGTGCAATAAATAATTAAATAGGGAAAAGGTGAAGGCCTAACCACAAGCTATATCTAATTGAAAATTAATTTGAAGATTTGCCATGCTATTTGGCAAACATGTTGTTGTTTCGATAAAAAACCTTTAGCATGAAGCATGTTGTAATCAAATATTTGCAATGTGAATTTGAATTTGGGACACTACTCACCTCTTATAGTGCTGGGCATGTTACATGGGTTTCTTGATCTCATCTAATTAGCACGTCATATGTGCTATGAAGTTATTACTTGTGATTAAATTAAATAAAAGCTCGATAGTTTGGCGAATTGGCAATAAGTCCAGTATCGATCGCATTTCGGGTGCACATGCCATGTATCGATAACGATAACACACTTAATTAGTTCGAGAGTCGGGGGAAATTAAGTGGTCGGCAACAGGTTCACGACGCGAAGCGACGGAAACGAGCAACGAGCAAACAGTTTTCAAACGGTAAACGGTAAACGGTAATCGGCAATCGGCAATCGGCTGTTAGCCGAAGTGGGCGCCCAGCAAACTGACGAGTGGCCCAAGAACGAATGCGTATTGGGACGAACTGGCTGCGAGGGACGAGAGCGGACCAGAGAGCAATAGCGACAGCGACAGCGAGAGCGAGAGAGGAAGAGAGCGAGATATGCACAAACAACACAAAACAGTGGACTGGACGTGTGGACAAACGTTTGAACACTAAATGGCCAGACGCGTTGCCTGGATTCCGAATTCGAATCCGCATCGCAGTCGAAGTCGAAGTCGCAGTCTGAGTCCGAGTTGTGTCGGAGTCATCTGCCAAGTTACCCAACCCTCCCCCCTCCGCCACTCACCCACCCCCAGCAAGCGCACACTGAAAACCTGTGGAGAAGGTGGGCCCAAAACATGCCGAACGACAAATGCACATCGCGAATCGGACGCATCGCGGCCAGCGCTGATCAGCGTCAGTTGCACTTCGAAGAAAGGAGAAAGGAGTTCGCCAACAGCAGCAACTGCAACTGCAACAGCAGCTCTCCAATTCTGTCGTAGCATCAGTCACGCTGCACGCTGCACGCCCCCCGCAATAATGTTCGTCCAGCCACCTTTTGCAAACGCCAAAAAAGAATTCCTGCTAATTAAATGCATGATCATCGCTCAAAAATATACCCTAGCCAGCAACACGAAAACAACAAGAGTCAAGAGCGTATTTCATCACAGCCAAATTTGAGATGGCCGCGTGACACGAAACGACACGACTTGACTTGTTCTCTCAAGGAATTCTATATTGGTAATTTTCAAATTAAATGAAAATTCTATTTAATTCTCGTTGATGTATTTTATTTATTGATCGGTGAAAGAGTCGCTTAAATGAAGCTTTCTCGTTTATTTATTAATATAGTTTAAATTTAGTTCAAAAAATAAAAAATAAATATATTTAAAAACTATAAAATAATAATAATGAAATTAAAAATATTTGGTCTAAAATTAATATTTAAAATAGCTTAGTTAAAATTACAAATGCAAATAAATTTAAAACATATAAAATAATAATAATTCAATTTAAAATATTTGTTCTAAAATTAATAAAAAATATAAATATAAAAGAATAATAAAACTTAAGATTTAAAATAGTTTAGTTAAAATTTGAAATGTAAGCAAAATTTAAAATATATAAAAACAATATGAAATTAAAAATGAAATTAAAACAATTTGGTTTAAAATTAGTATTTAAAATAGCTTAGATAAAATTATAAATCTAAAAGAATAATAAAACTTAATATATCATGTAAAGTGGTCAAACATTCATTGGAAATATTTGGCGAAATCCAGAAAAAACCAAATCAAACGAGAAAATGGCAATAATTAGTAATATATACAAACTATTGATAAGAATAAAAAGTTAGAGAGGGAAGGTGACAGATAGAGTGATAGAGAGAGAGAGAGAGAGAGGGGACAGAAAAAAATATTTATCTGAGCCAATTGAATTTTATAAATTTAGCATAGTTAAACACAGTCAGAGATTTTAAAATGTTGATAAATATAATCAAAAACAAATGTTTCAGCTTTAATCTATTCGTGTCGTGTCACGAACTGCAAGCCAACCGCAGCAAATTTCGATGCGAGACAGGGTCCGATTCAGAGTCAAAGTCGTAGCTGGAGTCCATGACGTTATTTTTTTTGGGGCCGCGTCATCGAAGCTGAGCACCGCAGTTGGCTCCAGCTGCAGCTACACACACACACGCACACACACCTACGTGCTGTTACAAACGTACAAAAAAAGCACACCTTTAACTTTAATCGTAAAATAAACAGGAAGACTTATACAGTAAACACACACACACAAACACACACACATAGACAGCAAGAGAAAACTTATCACAAGTCAGCAGCAGCAGCAACAGCAGCAGCAGCGAAACAGGTTAAGAAGTACCGCTAAGCGGGAAGAAGCAGCAGCAGAAGCAGAAGCAGCAGCAGTAAGAAGAAGAACGACGACAACGAGCAGCGCCGCAACCAGCCCCACAAGTAAAAAGGTCAACGAACGTTCTTAGCGAAGAAGAATGGAATCAAAACACAAAAACACGAAAAACTGAGCATGCCAGAAAGAAAGAAGAGAGCGAGAGAGAGAGCGAGAGCGAGTGAAGCGAGCGCAATCAAGAGCCAATCAGCAGACACATAAAAGAGAGTGAGCGCGCGCGCAAAAAGAGCGTAAAGAAAGTGCGCGCAGAGAAAGCTAAAAAAAAAATGATCACCAACAAATTAAGAGAGCGCTCAACTGTCTCCACAGCGCAGCGAAGAGAACGCTCGCGTTAAGAGCGAAGCGCAGTTAAACAATCAAAATTCATGCGGCATGCATTTTGTAAAGAATTTTTATGAAAATAACCTGAACGCAAAAGTATTTTTAGCAAGAATTTCTTTCAAAACGAATGTGCATCAAAAGCTTCAGTCGAAGAGAGGGAGAGACAAAGAGAGGCAAGCGTTGTTGGGGCGTTGGAGCGTTTTACATACATTTTGTAACTGTAATTGTAACTGTCGCGAGAAAGCCAAAAGAAACTGAAATTCTTGTTATATTGCTCAATATTTGGTAATACGCACGCACACAATTAAAGCTTCATAAATATACACACACACAGGCATAGACAGAGATAGACAGGGAGAGAAAGAGAGAGAAACAGACGTGCAAAAGCCATTGAATGTAGCGGTATATTGACGAAATTTCTGAGACGAGTAACAAGCAAAGCTCATTGACCTCCAACGCAGTCGTCAACGTCGTCGTCGCCGTTGTAACTGTGTAATAAGCTTTTGTAGACAACAGCTGCAGGAGCTAGAACTTCTGCGGCTGCTGTGTGTGTGTTTCTGCTTGTAAGCATATTATTTGATTTCTTAGTTCTTTAACATATATTTTATGTTTCAATATCACATATGTTAAGTATCTTTTCCATCTATCTCTGAGCTGATAAACGCAAGTAAATGATTTCATTTGCCACAACAAAATCGCGATGACACTTGAAAAGTTAACACGAACGCAAGCAGATCATTGCCAACTTCGCTTTTAACATTTTTGATTTCAATTGTCTGCAACTTTTATCCTGTTGTCTGCTAAAATAGTCTGCAGCATGGAATACATTAGTAGTAGTCGTAGAAACGAGCAGCGCTGATTGGTCAACGGATTTCTAAAGCGAAATGCTCTCATTGGCTGTGTCCGTTTTTCTTCCCTTTGCGATGTCCTTTTGTTCGGCGTCCTTTCTGGCTTCACCAGTTTCATGTTTTTTTTTATTACTTTTCCTGATGAGAGTTGTCAAGATACATGAGTGATTTTGATTTAGCTTAAATTTTTTTTAAATAAGCATATATTAATTAATTATTTTTATGGTATTAGTAGATTTTCTTTAGAATGCAATTTTCAACTAATTCATTGAACGAAATAGTTGAGTTATTGTGTGGATTCCGATAATAGTTGCTACTGAACTACTACTAACATTATTATATATTATTTTATTGTATAAATATTTTATTTACTTCTCTTTGATTGAAATGTACGAATTTTTAAAGAGCATACAAAGTTCAGCAAGTCGACATTTTATTTATTTTTTTTTAATAAGTACTTGCTCATTTCCCACAGGGACACACAATTTGTTGAATTGATTGTGGAACCAGGACGAAATAATTTGGGGTATAAATAGGGCCTGTCGGATATTAAAGTTCCTAGTTTCAAACTGACTGTCAAATAAGACGCATTTGCAAATAATTTTAGTTTGTGTGTGAAGTGGTAAATTAAAAATATAAAATAATCTGTTCTGTGCTGCATAATATTATGTGTAGAAATGTTAACTAAAAAACCAGACATTGAGAATTTTTATTTAATTTAATGGTTTATTTAATGTTGACTAATATCAGTCAATATAGAAAAATATATAAAAACAAAATTAAATTAAATCAACAACAAATCAAATCAAATATTGTTTAGAATAAAAAATATTAGACTAACTTTTTAAGATTTCGGAGGTTATTTAATTGCAAAACTGTTCCAACATTTGTTGCATGGATTGGGGAAAAGACAGGGCGATTAGGATTGAGTTTTATTATTATTATTATTGAATACTGAAAAATTCAGTTGCTTTATTTATATCTTCACATATAACTTTTGAAAATATAATTGAATAACCATTAAATATACTTTATTTAGATTTAAATATAAATAAATAACATTTGTGGTCAGACATTTTAAGTAATTTATTATATTCTTTTTTTAGTATGATTGGGTTTCTTCTGGGCTTTTGCCATTGAACAAATATTTAAAAAAAATTGCAATTAAATAGTCCCAACAATTTTATAAATATTATTTACTTTTTATTTAAGAAATGAATTAAATTAAATTTTATTAGTAATTTCAAAATTAACTTAATATAATATTAAATTATTTTTTTAATTCATTTAACCATTTTCTTCTTATAATGTCGACTTTAAATAAGCAAAAAGTGAACAAGTTCCAAACACAAAGTGAAAGTGATTCCATCAAAAAAATGCTCAATGTACGTTATAATGATTTTAATTGTATTACTGGCTTAGTTTATTGATAAAGAGAGAGCAATAAAGCAATAAGGAGAACAGGCCTTAGTCACACCGAAGACCATATACCCTTGCCGAACGTAGATGATCTGCTAATTATAATCAGAACAAAAGTCCGTTTGTTGCCATGTCATCTAAATGTTATGGTCCGTTCTGGCCAATTTCTCGCTGTTGCGTCAACAGCTACAGTCACGTCCGTACACTCAGAAAAAAACA
The DNA here is from genome assembly GCA_035044125.1 of Drosophila ochracea. Lineage (NCBI taxonomy): Eukaryota > Metazoa > Arthropoda > Insecta > Diptera > Drosophilidae > Drosophila > Drosophila ochracea. The sequence goes on from JAWNML010000046.1 coordinate 2,324,142, forward strand.
AACTGAATTGTAGATAGTTGCCTTATCCTCGGAGTAAAGGGGTGCTTGCCTTATTATTCAGAAAATACATTTCTAAATCTGAAAGTTGTGCAATGTTTTTTTTTTATTTCAAAATTTAAAATTTAGAAAAACTATGTCTAATTTCCACGGTGATTTTTCAAATATGCATAAACATAACTCTTATTTTAGCTTCTTTTTTAACATAAATATCTGCTATCAATTCAAATAATTTAATATGGAAATATTTACAATTTTACATAAGAAATTATTATTTTTAAATAATTCTTTTTGAAAACCAGATCATTTGTCGGGTTGATTTTTCCTGAGTGTATTATTACTTTCGCTCTTCTATCTTGTTTACATTTTCATTCGTTTTTGAAAGGCTTGGTAGTTGCATCTCATATAAGCATAAAGAAATAAATTCGTCGTTCTGTTGTTAATACATTATTATGTGTTATTAATATGATGTTGAGCTATCAAAACGCTGATAGCGCCATATTCATAAAAACCTTTTCCTCATTTTCAAATGCTGTCAGAGTATAAAAAGAAATGACATTGGTGAATTGTTTCAGTGTTAATAAAGTTGTGGCGATTAGTTCTGGTCCTTCCGTTTTAGCCATCTGCGCATTAACCTATTTTTCAGCTGGTCAAAGCACAAAAGTCTAAGATCTGTTCGGTTTGATTACCCGTCAAGAAAGCAAAAAAAAAAAAAACCCCAAGTATCAAATACATAAATAAATATCTAAAAATTTGTCTATAAAAATATATGAGCCATGAGCATATATAATTAATGAATTTCAACGCAAATATAAAGGTAATATTAATTTTTCCGTATTTATATGTTTTTGTGTTGTCAGTGCACAATTAAAATTGCAAATAGATTCCCAAAGATCGTTGCAAGTGTTTGGTGATATGTTATATAAGTTAAATCTCAATTGTTGTTTTCAAATATTTGTTGTTTGTTTTAATTAATTGCTTCAATGCATGACAAAGTGTAGTTCAATCAGACAGGTGCGCACTTTGGAAGCGCAGATATAGTTGTTATTTTATAGTATATGAACAATTTTTGCGATTGCATCGATAATCATTAAATTGACAGCATTTTAAAACAATAGAATTGAATACCAGCATAAACAATTAAATAGCGCTCAACATTTAAACGGAATTTTGTTGTGGAATCGGAAGCGTCGATCTATCATATATATATATATAAAATATAATAACAATTGTTGCATGTTGCAGTCATAATGGACGGACAATCTGTTAACACATGAGACACACACACGCTCATTTCTCTCTGCTGTACAAGTTGTTGATTGGCCATTGGTCATTATAATTATTGTATATATTTGTGTGGCACACATATAAAAGACGAGTGCGGCAAGCATTCAATTCAAACAGTTCCCAAAATTTGACAAACGTAAAAATTGTCCAAATATTTGCGCAGTCATAATTAATAGTTCTGACAACGAAAAAAAAAAACCCTTTTTTCTACACTTACACCCCGACGACCTGTGGCGCTCAACGAGGTTAATACAGAACCCCAAATAAAGCCGTAGCAGTCAGCCCTACAGGCAGCCCTACGCCCAACACCCTGTTTTTACAGCTGGCCACGTTTCCCAGCCAAATACACAATTGATTCGCCGCGTCGTTGTCGTTCCACTGTACGCTTTGCGCTTTTCATTTCCAATTAGAATGAAGCCCCACAATGTCGCCAGCTAACGTCCAAGTTGTCTAAATTTTCAGTCAGCGGTCGACGTTCCAATTTGGCATTTCAATCTGACACACAAAACACAAAACTTGACTTAAACCACTAAATCCCATCCGTTCTTCTGGCAGATAATGGCGCACATGTAGCAACGATTACCGCACTCCGAGCAACAGTTACACAAAATATATAACAACAAAAAAAAAACAAATACATCCAGTCGGAGCTGATAAAGGATAATAGCCAACTCTACTCTATTAGCTACAAACATATTGGTTAGCACCCACCACCCACACACACACACATACAAATAAATATCAGCTACAGACGTCATCGCAATGGACTTTCAGGAATATCGGCAAAGGGGTAAGTGACCATAAAACGCACAGCAGCAGCTCAGATACATTTGTTGCTATGCCCAGATACAATTGTATCTGGCTGGCTTAATTTGATTTGCATACGCTCCGGCGCTAAAGGGATTTGTCCAGATCCATACAAATAACTTGAGTCGTATATCTTGATTTAATGGGTTTTCATTTAGTTGCAGTTTATTTTGCTAGAAACTATTTCAATTCCATAAAAAGCTGTCTGACAAATAATCGTATTTCATTTCGTTTCATTTGTTCTATTTCCTTAAATTTATGAATATTTAATAACCAAGTTTTAAATTTATAATAAAGTATTATTTATTTGATTTCCATGCAATTTTTAAATTGAAAAATAATTTAATTTAATTGAACAATATTTCGAAATAGTTTTGTAATTTCAATATTTGAAGAAATGTCTCTAAATTTATTTATGAGCACTTCGTTTAATAAATAATGAAAGATAATTTCATATGGAACTAACTTTAAGCAATTAAATTTCGGCATTCTTAAGATTTTTTTATTGATTCGCGGAAATATTGAGTGCCATAAAATTTCTGCAAATACCTATCTATGATAGGCCCCTCTACAAAAACCGTTTATTACATAATTGGCTTGATAGCTCAGGCAATCAGATTTAATGATTTTTATAAACGTCGAATTCGTGGGGGGCCTGTACTTTGGCATAGTATCGACCGATTTCAAGGCCTTATAGCATGATAATAAAAGTTAAAAACAATTATAATGCACAATTTTGACAATTTTATTGACTGGCTTTTGCAGGCAAGGAGATGGTCGACTATATCGCTGACTATCTGGAGAATATACGCGAGCGCCGCGTCTTCCCCGATGTGAGTCCCGGCTATATGCGTCAGCTGCTGCCGGAGTCGGCCCCAGTTGAGGGCGAGTCGTGGCAAAAGATATTTGGCGATATCGAGCCGATTATAATGACCGGCGTCACTCATTGGCAGTCGCCGCATATGCACGGCTATTTTCCGGCCCTCAACTCGATGCCATCGCTGCTGGGCGATATGCTGGCGGATGCAATCAATTGTTTGGGCTTCACCTGGGCCAGTTCGCCGGCGTGCACCGAACTGGAAATCGTTGTCATGAACTGGCTGGGCAAGATGATTGGGCTGCCGGATGACTTTCTCCATTTGAGCAACAATTGCAAGGGCGGCGGTGTTCTGCAGACCACGGCCAGCGAGGCGACACTTGTCTGCCTGCTCGCCGGACGAACTCGGGCCATCCAGCGTTTCCATGAGCATCACTCTGGCTATCAGGATGCCGAAATAAATGCCCGCCTCGTGGCCTATTGCTCGGATCAGGCGCACTCGAGCGTGGAGAAGGCGGCACTCATTGGTGAGTTCTGAGTCGCAATCGTAATCCGCTTAAAAAAAAACAACAACAACAACAACAATAAACTACCCATTAATCCTTGCACCCACAGGACTCGTGCGTATGCGCTACATTGAGGCTGACGAGGACTTGGCCATGCGGGGCAAACTGTTGCGCGAGGCCATCGAGGACGACATTAAGCAGGGCCTGGTCCCATTCTGGGTAAGTCTGCACTTGTCTTCACTTGTCTTCTCCTGTCTTCTCTTGTCTTGTCTTGTCTTGTTAAAATTAATTGGCCATCGCCGTTGCGCAATTAGGCGCTGAGTGGATTTGTGGGCCAACAGCAGCAACAGCTGCGTCTATTTCTAATTCTCTCTTTTCCCACCGGAGCTAATTAATAACCATCAGCACTTGGGCGTCCACTGCTCGGCTGATTCTTAGATTTGTACCTGGTAGCGTGTCTGATATCATTTCAGGCGCTCTTATGTACGCCACCCTCTTTCCGACATTTGTTAACTTAACGCTTAACTGGCAACTTGGGTCTTACTCGATCTGCTTGACACCTGTCTTGGCTTACATTTTAATTTCTGCTTAATTATTTTTATTTTTATATTCGCTTCTATATATTAACTATTTGTCTTATTTTTGATCTGATTAGGTTTCTTTCTGTGTTTCCACCAAGCCATTCAGCAAAATTTTCAATTAATTAACACCAGAAATATTATCAACTTCATTATTTATTTTACATAAAGTTAATTATTAAAATTTGTTTTAATTTTTTTTTATATTTCATATTTTGTATTTTTTTTTTTGTGTCAACTCTTTTTAATTGTCATTAAAAAATAATTAAATTTAAGGTGTTAAAAAGTCGACAATTAAAAACAGAACATTTTAAATAAATCCAAATTTAAAATTAAAATTAAATCTAAATTTAAAATTCAAAATAAAATTAAATATAATTAAAAGTGAATAATCAAATCAAAATTTAAAAATTAAAAAAAAAGAAAGTTTATTTAAATCCAAATTTAAAATTAAAATTAAATCTAAATTTTAAATTTTAAATAACAAATCAAACTAAACAAAATTAAAAGTGAATAATCAAATTAAAATTGTAAATGAAAATTAAGAATTTAAGTAAATTTAAAGGTGTTTAAAATTTAAAATTGCCCAACAGAAAATGTGGATAATCAGAAAAACAAAATCAATCAATTCTTAAATCTATCAATTAGTTCTAAATATTAAATATTATTATTAGCTTAACTATTTAAAATTTATCTTGCAATATCTTAAATTTTGTCGATGATGTTTTTAATGTAATTAAAAAGAGCCATGAAAATAACTCTATAATTGAATTGTTTTACAGGTGTGTGCCACACTCGGCTCCACGGGCAGCTGCAGCTTCGACAATCTGGATGAGGTACGTGGCTAGATGCAGATACAGTTAGAGGAGTTGTCAACAATTTAAGCTTCAATTGATTTCACACACAGATCGGCATCGTGTGCAGGGAGTACAACCTGTGGCTGCATGTGGATGCTGCCTATGCCGGCAGCGCCTTCATCTGTCCCGAGTTTCGCACCTGGCTGCGTGGCATCGAGCGAGCCGATTCCATCGCCTTCAATCCCTCCAAGTGGCTGATGGTGCACTTTGATGCCACTGCGATGTGGGTGCGTGACAGCACCGCGGTGCATCGCACCTTCAATGTGGAGCCGCTGTATCTGCAGCACGAGAACTCCGGCGTGGCCGTCGACTTTATGCACTGGCAAATACCGTTGAGTCGTCGCTTCCGCGCGCTCAAGGTGTGGTTTGTGCTCCGATCCTTTGGCATCAAGGGCTTGCAGCGCCACATCCGGGAGGGTGTCCGTCTGGCGCAGAAGTTTGAGGCTCTGGTGCTGGCCGATCATCGGTTCGAGCTGCCGGCCAAGCGGCATCTGGGTCTGGTTGTCTTCCGGATACGTGGCGACAATGAGATCACCGAGCGGCTGCTGAAGCGATTGAACTATCGGGGAAATCAGCACTGTGTGCCCTCCTCGCTGAAGGGACAATATGTTATCCGGTTCACGATCACCTCGGCACAGACAACGCTCGATGATATCGTCAAGGATTGGATGGAAATTAGGCAGGTGGCCAGCATGGTCCTCGACGAGATGAACATCACAATTGCGAATCGCGTCTATCTGAAGGGTAAACACTGGGCCCTTCCCAGTTACTGAATCGCCAACGTTTTGTTTCGTTTCGTTTCGTTTCGTTCCGTTTCGATTCGTTTTTATTTAATTTTCGTTCGTTTCGTTTCGTTTCATTACGTTTTACTGTAGTTAAATTGTTATATTTACTTATTGTTTACGCTTTCGCATCTAGCATTAAACACTTTGATCCACCCAACAGTAAAATTTCATTACTTAGCTTTAATTATAACTTGCAAAACCCATCAGTTTGTGTGACACACAAATTTCACACAAAATATCTAAAAAAAAACAAAAAGTGCAGAAAAGATATCTATTAAATGGAAAACTATTTCTTATCATCTAGACATAAATATCAGATCGGAGAGAGATATAAAAGTATCTGAATTACAACAAGCCTCAATATTATATAAAGAAAACACCTATGACACGATAGTAGCGATGAGTAGAAAGAATATGTATATTATAACAAATTATCTATCGAGCGCTAAAGTATCTGTCAAATATATATCACATAAATATATACAAATAACTTTCCAGACGGACAATCATTATAGCTATAAAAGTGGCTGTCTCACAAAGACCAACGTTTACGGCCAGACTTTCATTCAGATACAAATGTATCTGTGAAATATCTATAAATAAAATTCCAGACTTTTCTTACAATTTATCCATTTGACTCAGTTGCTGATAACTAAAATAAATAACTTTCCAATAGCATTATTGTGACACAAATGTCTTTTAAGCCTGACTATTATTATAGATACAAAAGATTTGTCCAAGAATGTCTCCAGCTGAATTAACGTATTTTTCGATTTCATAGATACTCAAAAATTTAACGTATTTTTCGATTTCATAGATACTCAAAAATTTATTTACCTTATAATCAATATTAATGCCTTTCCACTAATTAATACAACAGTATATTTCTTATCGCAGTCTTTCTAGATTATTTATTATTTATCCGAAATGTAGAATAACCTTTCCTGTTCTGTTTAGATTGCCTATATTTAACACAATGTTTTCTTTTGATTTTCGTAAATTTTCTGACTTTCCAGCAGCACTTGTTGTATAAACACAAAGCATCTTTTGGCTACAATTGTATTTCCTGCCTACGTTCTGGATACAAATGTATCTGTAATATTTGTGCAAATATCTTTCCTATTTTTTTACTTTTGATTTAGGGTTTATTTTGATTTCACAGATACTTGAAAATGTAGTTAGTTGATACTTAAAGGCAGCTCTTAAATTAGATACAATTTTCATTGTTTAAATGCACTCACGGAACACAGATACCAAGGAGAAGAGCGAAGCCTTTGGTTCTAGTTTGCTGCTATCGAATTCCCCATCGTCGCCGAAGGTGGTCAATGGCTCCTTTGCGGCCATTTTCGATGCCGACGAATTTCTGGCCAAGACCTATGCTGGCATACGCATAGCGGTAAGTGGAGCTGCAGCTGCAGCCGCTAACTGGAAATAGTAATTGACTAAACACAAGCGGTTTACAGCACCAGGAGTCGCCATCGACACGTCGCCGAGTGCGTGGCATACTCATGTCCGGCAAACAGTTCTCGCTGGACTCGCACATTGATGTGGTGGCTGTGGTGCGCAACACCACCAACCAGGGTGAATCTGTTGCCGGACAGGGGGAAACTCGCGCTCAGGCGAGCATCACCGAAGATGTGGACAACGAGGAGTCCGCCGCGGAAGGTATGAAGCACAGGTAGCGTAGTCGCCAGTTTAGTTCTATTGCCAGCGAATGCTCGAATGGCTTCCCCCAATTATCGAAACACACAAAATTTCTTGTTGCACTCTCGATTTGACAATTGATTTGCCTCTTTTCGTCAACCAGAAACTGAACTGCTGCAGCTGACAAGCCTCAACTCGAATACCCGTTCTCATTCCCAATCCAACTCCAACACAAACTCCAACTCGAATATCCAGAATCATAATCACAATCACAATCTGAATGCCTCCACGCCAGCCAATCACTTTCGACCCATTACATTGCTCACGTCGGCATCGCCATCGTCATCGCCATCGCCGTCGGACAACAGTCGGGATGTGGATGTCAGTGTGGACATTTATCATGGCAAGAAGTTTTTGGAGCCCGTTAGCAGCCTCATCGAGAACAGTTCCTTTACCAGCAGCATTTGCCATATGCCCACGCCCATGACGACGCCCACAGAGCCACAGCCGCCACCAGGTGACTTCGGGGACGATGACTGGCCAGCGAAGACCTTAAGCAAGCTGCTGCTGGAGCGTTACGCCAACTCCTCCTCGTCGACGGACAGCAGCAGCACCAGTCTGGCCAGAGCTGCCACGCCCACACTGAGCAGGCTAAGCAGCCTCAATGAATTGGCCTCCCCGCTGCTCGGTTCCTTTGCCGCATCCCAATCACAGCCGCTGCACTCGGCCCTGGGCGCATCGAGACTCAGTGACTCGGATGCGACCATCTGCTCGGCTGCCTCATCGCTGGAGTCCCTATAAATAATAAACTATATACATATATATATAATTGATAGAGTGTAGAGAAACCATAGTTCACTGCTGTGCAATCAATCAATAATGTTAACTATCGTAGTACCGATTCGAAGCTTCTATATATATATACATATATATCTATCTATATGCATGTGTGTGTGTTGAAATCATCCTTGCTCTTATCCAATGTAAGATACTATATCCAACTAAGCAACTAAAAGCGTTCAGTTTAATTCAAATATTGGGCAGAAACCACAAAACGAACTAAATCACCTATTACCTATACTTATATTAATATATTTATTACTATTTAGCTCTATCTCTATTTACTATGTACTTACCATATCCTATATACATAGATGTTAACTTATTTTACTATTTATTGTGAATAAAATTTCAGCGTTAAAGTTAAACACAATCATTGAGCATTTCTAATTCAGAATAAAATTTAATATTAATATTTATTTATTTGATTAATAATATTAAATCATATTGATATAAATAATTTTCTGGGTGTGCTTTAGTTACTAAAATTGGTCCAACATTGATTGAAAGAACTCTTTAAAAGTACAAATTGAAAGAGTTGGATGAATTGAGAAGCCAAAACCACAAATCAATTCCAAAATGTTGTTCCCGAGACAAGGAATCAATCCCCGATTGGATTTCGAATTACAAATAAATATATACAGTAATGTATTTTTCCAGCATTTTATAATGAATGGGAGTAACCTCTCCGATGTGTGCTCGAGATAAACAATATAATTTCCATATTGCCAAGCAAACTGATTCTCCTTTCTGCGAAAGCCCAAAAGTATGCAGCACATTTTAGCTGTCTTCTTTCTAGGCCAGCCTAGAAGTATGCAATGACATATTTGGTAATTGGATACAGTAGCTTTCTGATAAATAAAGCTCGAGATGATGAAATTCTTTATCGTAGCATTAATAAATGCATACAAGCATATGCTAGCTATGCTTATCTTATATGTTTGAATTTGTAACCTTAATTTTGTTTAAATTTTTATTTTTTAAAAACTTTAGTTTACATTGAAGTAATTAATTTAAAAAGTATTCCGGATCAAAAGTAATTTCTGTTACGCTGCTAATACTCGCAATATAATATATCTGGTAGTATCTGCTACCTTGACACATGAGTCAAAGTTGTTAGGTGAATATTTGGGGCAACTAAATTAGGTATTTGAATTGTATAATCATGTACATGTAATAATGATTTGCGAGTAACTTGTTTTATCCAATCCAAGCGATCGCAGTTGTTACAAGCGTTATATCAGGTGGAACTTGATGGCTCACGGTCACGACATTCTAACAACAAACTACAACGACCGAAAACTAAACATGAATACCAGGTAATTAATTTTGTATGACATTAATCTTCAACGGCTCCTCGGGATGAGCAACATGCTTTACAATTTGATAGTGCGTTTGCATATAGAACGAAAGCAAAAATATGACAATGAAGTCGTAGAAGAGTATGACAGTGCCCAAGAGATAGTCGTTGATCCGCATCTCTGCAAAGCGGCCCCCGTTAATTGTTTGGCCGTGGTACATGATAAACTACAGAGCAGATATTCAGTTGATCAGTCCACAATTCCAACTAGACTCAGTCATACTCACCATCAGAATTATGGAAGTTACGAGCAATTCGAACAGTATATAGGAATACAGTGTCTGTGTAAGCAGGTGCAACATTATCAAAAAGATGGACGCAATGAGGAACACAAAGGACACCACAAACAACACAACAATATCCAGCGTCAGATCGTGCTAATGAAGAGCAATAAAAACAATAAATTTTCCACAGTTGGTTGTTCGACTCACCGGAATAAAGGCTCCCAGCAGTACGGATATGAACAGAAGGATCACACAGATGGCAAACCACAGGAGCAGTTCTGGCCACATAGGTTTAACCACCAGGGCAAACAGGCCAACGATGGCAAATTCCACCTACGAATTGTACTTAGAAAGCATTTGTGAAAATATCGAGAATTTGCACAACTTACACTTAATATTGTTATTATCCAACTTAAGCCCGTGATGAAGCGCGATTTCTCAACGAATATGAAGACAAAGACCAGAATTATCGATAGAAAAAAGAATATTAGACTAATCCATTCATATTTCAAATATGCTTCAGCATCATCCCGCCTGCAGTTAAGACGACACATGGCTAGTAATAGATACTCGGCTCTAGATGCCACTTTCAGTTACTCAAACTTACATTAAGTTGATGACGAGCCACTGAATCAGCGCCAGGAGCAGCCAAATAAGCGTTACTCCATACACAATTGAGGAAAATTTGCGACGGGCTCGCTGATAGGAACCAACACGATCATCCATTTTCTTAAAAAAACAACTAACGGCTCTCTGTGTACATGTGTATACAAATAATTTAAGTATCAATACCTAAAGAGGTAAATTTATTTTTTAATAATAAACTACAAATGTAAAAACGTCTGTCATTCAAAGCATATTTGATATATCCGTCCAGCTTAAAGGCCTGCTTAAGCGCGCTGTCAATGCTGCCATATATTTTATATATTTATTTAATTTAATAATAATATGAAAACTCAAAAATGCATGTGAAAGCCACGAAAAAGCTAAGGTAAAGAAAATAGCGGCAATGGATGCAGCTGAAGAGACTCTATCCTGAGTACGACGGTTTTTTATAAATTATATTTAATCAATAATAAATAACAAAACAAAAATATATAAATGTACAAATTCAAAATAATAAAATATAATTCAGATATATATATATATATATATATAAATATAAATACATTTAACACAGTTCATATTTAACTAAACTAAGTATCTATAGCAGCGAACTGTGCAGGTTTTGTGAAAGCGAGGAGGAATTCTAGATGCACATCCTAGCAGAGTGTGTAGCCTTGAGTAGAAGAGGATGCAGTATCCTAGGGATGCATGTTATGAATTTCAGAGACATAGAAGCCCTCAACCCAACAAAGACTCTGGCATTCGTGCAAGAGCTGGGGTTGATGTAAGAGCTATTGGCTCAGAAGAGGGGCACAATAGATCGAGGAGGTCGCGGTACAATCCCCTCCATCCCCTCCTCAATAAATATGGTTTTAAATTACAAATTTTATAAAAACTGTAACTTCCCTTTCATACACACAGCCGTTTCTAGCAGGAGAATTGCTGGCAGCTTGCCATTCAAATTTATACGCCACCAAGCTGCCATATATGTTCGCTGTCTGGCAGCACAATTGTCGAATATTCGCCAATATTTGAGCTAAATATTGCATATTTTACGGCAATTTAATTTAATTTAACAGAAATGATAAAACATTAAGTTTTATTCAAAAGTGTGAACATAAATATTGAGCGATTCCTTGGGGAGTTGTTCAATGAACATTTAAAAGGCGGATTGCAAACAGCTAAAAATTAATATTAAATTAGAGTTGAACTAACAAGTTCGGCTGGTATAATATTTATTTAATTTACATTTTAATGTGTATTAAAAATAGTTCACAATGGGTTTTAAATTGGAAATTAAAGAAAATTCATATAAAATTAAAAGTGAGTAAATAAATTTAAAAAATCAAGGGCTATAAAATGCCAGCTTAAATTCACAACTCGCCTCTTAAAGTTATTCATGCTTTTATTATTTGTTTTAAATATTATTATTTTAGTTTTATTATTTGTTTTAAATATTATTATTTTAGTTTTATTATTTGTATTAAATATTATTATTTTAGTTTTATTATTTGTATTAAACATTATTATTTTAGTTTTATTATTTGTATTAAATATTATTAATAATTAATTTTATTATATGTATTAAATATTATTATTTTAGATTTATTATTTGTTTTAAATATTATTATTTTAGATTTATTATTTGTTCTAAATATTATTATTTTAGTTTTATTCTATTCTCATTTGTTAATGAAATTTATATTTGGGCCCTGACAAAGGTGGCATTTACCCAAGTGTTAAAAAATTATTTGTATTAAAGTCGCGTCAAACTTGTCATTGAAATTAAACAGGATTTAGCAATGGATCTGGATGGGCAGGAAAAGGACCGGGCTACTAAAATTCTAGTGAGGAAGACCTATAAAGTGACGATATTGATGCTAATTATTGGCCAACTTCAGGTCTTTGTCGTAACGGAAATGTATGTAAGGCGAATCTTATGACATATATATATATTATTTGATTATTGTGCGACTGCAGCGCATTTATCAAGGAGTTTCTGGCATTTAGTTACCATATCAGTCTGCTGCATTTTTTTGTAAGTTTCATATCGATACAGTTGTATGTGTTCTTTTATCGCATCCTCGAGCAAAAGCCAAAGTGGAAACGCACCTTAGCCGACATTTGGACGGTGAGCCTCTTCTTGTATATGATGAATAACAAATGCACTTCCTAACTTCTTCTCAGTACGAGGTGAACACCCTTTCGATCATGAAGCCCGTGAGAAGAGCGCCTTACATTTGCCTCATAGTATCCTCGGTGCTCATCTTCATGGTCATGGGCATCAGTGTGATGTACGGCAACATGGCAACAAGCCATCGTCGTGGACTCTTTGTTAGTGCACCCTCTGTCAATATCTGGTGTCGCTTCCGAGATTGCTGTTTAATTGTTGTTTCACCCCTCTTGCAGATGAGTCGACGCAACATCATTCGTTGGAGCGAGCGAGTATTTGTGGTAACCTGCTTTGGCATCATTCTGTGCTCCGAAGTGACGCGGTTCAGCATTGAATTCCCCAGCCTCTTAATCTACACCGCGATGGGCAACATTGTAAGGCAAGGCATTGAGACCCAAAATAATACTAGCTGAATATGGCACACGAAAACGTTGACAAATCGTTCGGATGAAAACAGGGCTTGCCAAAAGTATACGCAAAAAATAGCATTTTTAGTGGCATTTCTGAAAATTTCAATAATTAATATGAGGGATAATTTTTCAATAGGTCAATTTCTGAGCACCAACATTTTATTTGTATAGCTTCGCCAAGTGAATGGAAATATTGTGTCTTACTTTGCATGCTTCTAAGCGTAAAGGAAGCTTTTAGAATTGAAATTTCTACCAGATGTGTAAAACATCGTAGAAGCTTCAGCGCAAGCGTACCGATTATTAAGTCCTGGCACAAATCATCGAAATTTCCTATGGAGAAAAACAAGAAAACCACACATCGATGTGTGAAAAGTTTCCAATTGCTCTTGATAAAGTAGCATGTGAAAATTCGTACTTGAAATCAACTTATAATCGGGAGCACTGTCAGTAATAGCTTAACCATTTACTACCTTTAGACTAGTTTACTTTTAAATGCCCACAAAAAGGTTACCATTTTTTTTTATAGCAACTGCAACCAATTTAAATATTTTTTTTTTTTTTTTTTTAAATATTTAGTTTGTCCAATTTCGACTATTGTGCCACATTCAATTAGTTTTATTGGGCCAAACAAGCATTGATTAAATTGTTTAAATTTGCTGCTGCAGTTTGTGGTAATTTTTGCAGCCTCGATGCGGAAACCGAACTTTTATCAATTGGAAAGAATCGGCGATCACATACTGATTGGCCAGCTGTACTATCTGAGCTTCTATGCACTCTACATGGCATATGTGTGGCTGGCTGCAGCCACTATTCAACTGGCCGATTGGAATACAACGTTGGCAAGCCTTACACAAGGGTCGTAGACCGGCCCTTACAGAGTTGCCACCCAAATCCGGTTAGCGTCTAGGCGCCTGCGCTGCAAAAGTCCCAACAGCTGTTTCATACACACACCCACACACACACACACATGCACTTACATTCACACAATGTTTACGATTCGCAGTTGCAAATGCAAATCAGGAACGTTTTGCTGCCTGGAGTTACGTCAGAATCGTCGCAGTGCTCGGCAAACAGTTGATTTGTGTTCCGCTTTCGATGGCAACGCACATCGGGTTCTCAGTTGGCCAAGTTAGGCTCGTCTTAGTCGTTTCAGTTTTCGTCGCTTGAAAATCGATAAAAGTTTTTCTATACAACGCAACCAAAAAAAAGAAAAAAACAAACCTAACTACAAAAAAGATGTTTAAATAATATATGACGTAAAGTTTTCTACAAAATGTTCGCGTTTCTTTTTGGCAAACGTACGTTGTATTACGAGTACAATAATAACGAATTCATATCAATTACATACCATTTCATATAAGTATAAATACAAAAATGTATACATCAAAAAATGTGCCTGTGCCAGTGCCAGTGCCAGTGCTGATTGGATGTGTGAGTGCGCTTGTTGGCTATAGTTTGATACATGTGTCAAGTGGCTTTTAATCTTAGCTGGCCTAAAACGAATACACTTCAATTTCAATTTGTGCCGTGTCAGTGACTGACAACACGCACACTCACACACAAACACACACACACTTATATCGCGGACATGTGCGTTGTTTGTTTTGAATATTTGTTTACAATACATTTGTATGTGAAAAATGATGTTTGTATTAACATTTAGGATTAATATAAATAACAATCTGTTTAAAGTTTATGTATAAAGTTTTAGACACAGCTTCAAGTGTTGTGTATTATAATTATTAATTTGTTTTGTTGTTGTAAATGTTGTCGTTGTTGTTGTTGCACATAAGGCCAATACGAAGGCAGCAGCCCCTCCACAGGCCAGTGCCCATTCGGGGACTGTTCATTAATTTTATTTTCTTTTCTTTTTTTTTGGGCTTCCTTTTCATTGACGGTTTTAGTGGGGCGCCTCCTTAACGGCTTGGGTGGCATGGTCAGCGCTGCTGCTGCTGCTTGAAGGTAAAGCGCACACTGCAAATTGTCAGGGAAAGAGAAATGTGATTAGCTTTAATAATTCAAAGGCTCCAAAATGGATCCTAGGCAAATAAGACTAACTAGCTCTACTTGCAACTACAGTTCTGACATCAATATTTACAGTTGGGCTATAAAGTAGATTCTTAAAATGAACTGAACACGATTTGTATCTAAATTAATTATTTTGGGTAATAAACATCTAATTAGCACAAGGAGCACGCAGCAATGGATTACCTTTTCTTAAACTAAATCTGCTCAGCACATTTTGCATATTTATATATTTATACATATGTGTATAAGTTTGGATACGTGCACTTATGTTGCATGTAGTTGTATCGGTTGTCTTAGAGATATGCGTAATTTAAAGTTCAACAAGTTGCCTTGCTGCATTTTGTTTTTGCTGTGGTAAATTGTGTCTGTGTATCAATTGTATAGCGACACTGGAAGAAAAATAAAAATTTAACATCGTTGAAAAGTGGCACATTCGAATATAATTAGTTTTGTAACGCTTTTTGGAACATGTGTTACCCAAAACCACAAATTGCAACCCAAAACCGCAAGACAAAAAAACAAAAAGATGAATAATTAAAATATAATCCGGCTACCCTTGAAATATGAATCAATTATTCCCATGGCAATTCTAGAGGGTAAGTTATGAAAAATATTTTAACAACTTGAATTGGGTAGGTGAATTCAAATTTATAGAATAAATATATCTATTTTTTTGTAAGTTGTTCACATAGAATCATATGTTAACGGGACTGATGATTGTCATGAGTATGGGAAAAAATGTGTACACCTTGACAAAAATTAAATGATATGATATGATATATGATATGTGTGCGTCTTAAGACTAAGTTAAAAGTAATGCTAAGCAAACCTAAAATTGCTTATAAGGTTCGTATAAAATTTAGTAACTTATATAATATTATTTCAGTATGGTGTTAAGAATTTTATTTTGGAAGAATTAGTTAAAGTAAAAAAAGAATTACCAAGTTACTTAATTAGTAATTTGAAATGTAATTAAGTTTAGGAAAGAATGGGTGCTCTAAATTTTATTCTGGTAGAATTAGAAATAGAAAAAAAATTACAAAATTACTTAAATAGTAATTTGTAATTTAATTGAGATTAGGCAAGAGTAGCTCAGATAAAAAGCATTAGCCGAAAAGCATTAAAATAAAGAGGCTTTTAAGCATACATATAATTCTTACCGATAATAATGATGAGCAAGACGACAGCTATGACGCCCAGTATGATCATCATTTTCATGTTGGCCCACCACTGTTTGCGCTTCAGCTTGCCGGCCTGCTGCTCGAACTGTGAGGCGCCCTGTTCCAGTTGATCGGCGCGCTCGCCCAGCTCCGATAGTTTCTGATCACGTTCGAGCACCTTCTCGACATTGACGCGCATTATGCCGACAACCTCGTCCACTTTGGCCTGTGTCTGCTGGAGACGCTTCTGGGCGGCATTGTTGTTGCTATTGTCGTTGGCAATGTTTGACGCATTTGGCGGTGGTGGAAGTATGGGAAAGCTGTAGAATATTATACATGTGGCGGACAAGAAAGCAAAGCTCGACACACAAGCGTCCCGCACGAATTTCCAAGCCCGAAAAGCGCACTGAATTCAATTTATTCTGCTGACAAACTTTGGGGCCTGAAATTGTGCCTCGCACTGTGTTGGTTCTAATCAAGCTCCAACTGCGAGTGTTGCGAGCCGCACTTACTCATTGTTTGAACCGGAAGGTGCTGGTGCCTCGTTGTTCTCCATCTTCTCTGTGCGTTGATAGCTCGCTTAAATGAATACTGGCTGCAGAAAGAGAGAAGTCAAATATGAATTCAAATAGAGAATGTTCTTTGTTCAATTGAATACATCTAAAGATCGACTAGCAGACACCCAGCTGAAACCCATTTAATCCCAAGCCAATTAGCTGTATTATTTGAATTAGTCAGAGAATCGCACAGATGTTGGCCTTTGGCGATAATGAGAGATTGTTAGTTGATATAAGCAAGAATGAGAGACTAAGAGTGTGAAAACAAACAGAAAGCAATCGCTAAAAAGAGAGTTGGGGATCGAGGTAAAAAGCTGTTGCGCGTGAAAGATAGAATGAGGCAATTGAGTGAGGGAAAGTCAAGTCAGTTTAATACAACAATAATTACAGAACCGGAAATGTTTTCTGAGTATGCCACACTTTCCACTTTCAAAGGTTACAGGGTATACTAATAAAATCCTCTATTCATTTAAAATTTCTCAAGACACAAAGCAAATTTTAATTGTGGCGAGTGCAAACACACACACACACACACACGCACATACATACACACATATGGTGAGAGAAAGAGGTGCACACAATCAAAAGCTGCGATTAATAACGTTAAATTTAACACCGAGCGCACAATGCCAAAAAGAAAAAGAGAAAAATAGCAGAATGACAAGTTGAAGCACTTCTTATCTATGCAATATTGCCCAGTTCGTAATGAATCATACAATTTCCGAACTTGGTCTAACAGCACAAAAATAGAGATGAGCGGCCAAACAGTGATTGGCCACACTGCTCACCCAATAAGCGTTGAATTATAGAATCAGTGATGCAAACTAAACAGCGCGCTGTCATCAGATGCCCATTTTGCCAGTGTAATTAACACTCAGATACACTGAACCGAGCGACGACTTAAACCGTGACTGCCTCCCGAAAGTGTGATTCAGAAGTGACAGCACTGGCAGCACCAAAAACTAAAACTTGTTGCTCGTCGAACTTTGCTGCCGCCTGCCAACGCACAATATTTACATTGCGCTGCTGGCCTCGCCCTATTTAGCCAAAACACACACTCACCTGGGAAATGTTTATTGTGCGACTGTTGTGCTGTTTTTGTGCCGATTGCCGGGTTTTCCGATGCTTTTAAATTTTTTTTTGATTTTTGATTACAAAAATATCAGCAAGCCAACGTTTTGCTTAACAAATTTTACAGGCTGTTAACGAAAAAAAAAAAAATGGTGATTGCTGTCGCATAACATGCTTTTAACATTGCGTCATTCTGTGAACGCACAAATGCGTCGCGCTGCCACCTAGTGTTTCAACGACCATCTGGCAACGCTCTCTTCTGTATTTGCCGCCCAAATATCAATTGAAATTATAAATCTTTGTTTTTATTTTTTGCAGCAATAATTAACGAACGGAACATGGAAAATGCATAATTCGCTGGCCTCTCGGTTGCTAGTGCGACTGCTGTTGCTGTTCGCGCTGGTAACTGTAATTTCGATAGCGATTCTAACGAAATGGGGCTTCGATGAGCTGACTGCGCAAACGGACAGAGATTCGCATGCGAATCCCAGCGAGACAAATGGGTTTAATTCAGCATTAAGTGCTCGCGACGCACAAATAGAGCGCCTGAAGCAGGAGGTGCTCACACTGCGAGCCCAGCTTGTCCTCTTACATAGCAATCGCAGCGGAAATAACAATGGATTGCCTGGCAAATTGCCGGCAAC
Organism: Drosophila ochracea; assembly: GCA_035044125.1. Taxonomy (NCBI): domain Eukaryota; kingdom Metazoa; phylum Arthropoda; class Insecta; order Diptera; family Drosophilidae; genus Drosophila; species Drosophila ochracea. The sequence goes on from JAWNML010000046.1 coordinate 2,342,493, forward strand.
TGGATATTCCTCAGCGTCCGCGTCCGCCTCCGCTTCCGCCTCCTCCTCCTTGGCCTTCTCTGCCTTCTCAAGCAGCAACAACAGCACACAGCTGCATCATCAGGTGGACAGCACAATTCCCTCGCTAACGCATCACTATGACTGCAGCAGCTATATACGTAAGCAGGTGGGCGCCGCAGAGATTCTGCACGGCTTGCCACTGAACAATGAGTACGAGATGATACCCTTCAATCATTTCACATTCACGCGTGTCTACCCCATCGATCTGGGCCTCGGCAAGCGGGTGGTGGAGAAGCCCATCGGCTACAGGCGGCGAGATCTCCTCGAGGCAGTCAACAAGGCGCTGGAGAGCCTCAATCGCAATCAGACCGCTCGTGCCCGGGCCAAGGGAGTGACGTCGGTCGAGCCGGGCAAATACACCCTGGATGACTTTGTCGAGGGTATTCATCGCACAGAACCGACGACTGGCAGCCAGTATGAGCTCTACTTCCAGAGCATCAAGCACCAGACACATGTGGTGCGCAAGGCGCTAATCATGCGACCCTTTGCCCCCCTTCAAACAGTCCAACTGTCCGAGCTGGCTGCCAGTCCCATTGTTCATGTCATCCTGCCCCTTGCTGGTCGCCTGCGCAGCTTTCGCAGCTTCATCCAGTTGTTCAAGCAGCTGGCCGATCGTCGCCTCCAGCTGATCGTCGTCTACTTTGGCGAGCCGGGACTGAAGCAGGCGCGAGAGATTGCAGCGGATCTGGAACGTGTTCAGCTCATAGCTCTAAATGAGACATTTAGCAGAGGTCGGTGATGAGTTCAATTATTTTCAAAAATATAATAGTTACAGAGTATTCATGTATATACTTATGATTCTATTTCCAATTTTATGGAAATTTTTTTTATAAATCAATGTTGCCAAAGTCTGCAAAAGCAATCAATAAAAGACTTTTAAAACCTCGCCTTATTCAGAAACTATAGTTCTTAAATCCAGGTGTTTTCCAAATTCAAGGCTTATTTTTCCAAAATTTTGAAAGATATCCAAATTCCAGAATGTTATTATTTGTGTAAACAGAATTCTTAAACTCGCGAATCAATCAATCAATAATCATTAACTGTTTCTGACTTTTATAAGTATTTTACTAATTTTCTAATTTTTTTTTACCATTGTTCGAAATATATCTCTTAAAAAACGAAACTATTTCTCAAGAAACCTTTCTAATTTCAAGAATTTTTTTTGTAGATTTAGTAATTATTAGGACAACTTTTTAGTGTTCAGGTTGAATTTCTTTTAGGAAGATTTGAAATATTTCAATTCGAGGTTTTTCGTAGCCGATATGATATTTTTTTGTGCATGTATTTATTGCCAGTTTAGCTTATCTAGCTCTAATCTCAATCGTTGAAATTACTACTTGCAGCGAAGGCTCTGCGCTTGGGTGCTGAGCATGTCCAGCCGCAGGCAGCAAAAGTGACGCAGGACGCGCTGCTCTTCATGTGCGACGTGGATATTGTGTTTACGGCCAAATTTCTGGAGCGCTGTCGCTGGAATACCTCGCCCGGCAAGAAGGTAGGGGCGTGCAACAAAAGACGAAAGCGCAACTAATAATTTTCGATCTTAGGTTTATTATCCAGTTGTGTTCAGCCTTTACAATCCGCACGTGGTGTACACGCTGCAGGGAAAGGCGCTGCCCAGCGAGGAGGAGCAGCTGGTGATCTCGAGGGACACGGGTTTCTGGCGCGATTTTGGCTACGGCATGACGTGTCAGTATCGGTCGGATTTTCTGCAAGTACGCGGCTTCGATGAGGAGATCATTGGCTGGGGTGGCGAGGATGTGATGCTCTATCGCAAGTACGTCAGATCTAAAATCAAAATCATACGCGCCACAGATCCGGGCATCTTTCATCGCTGGCATCCAAAAGTAAGTCAACTGCAAAAAGGAGACTATTTGAAGCTTTAACTTATCAATTGTATTCGGTGTTCCACAGATCTGCACGGGATCGTTGAGTGCGGATCAGTATCGTGCCTGTATACGATCGCGTGCTTTGAACGAGGCATCGCATGCCCAGCTTGGGTTTCTGGCATTCCAGGACGAGATCGCCGCTGCGGGCGCCATGTCCGCGGCATCGGTGGCACCCTCGTGATATCTTATTGGCATTATTGGCCTCGGCTTTCGATACTCAACCACAATGTGACAATAAAATTGTATTTTGTAGCCAATTGTTGAACTAGCATAATTGCTTAAAACTATTTCCGTTTTTGCTGCCTAGACACTTAACTCTAAATCTAACTACTCACGTACTTGTGCTCGTAATAATCGTATGACAAATTGTTCTTCCATGAAGCAAACTAGATGCAATCTTCAAACCCAAAACAACATATACCTTAACGAAACCCACAATGTAAACATATTTAGCATATATTGTATCGTACAGAACACTATATTAAATTGCGTCTGCTCGCATTAGATAAACAAAATTAAGTGGTTTAATTAGACTTGTCGCCGTTGTAAATGGTAAATACATATGTATAAAGTTGGACCACCATCCATAGTTAACTTGTGAATGCCAACGACCTCCACTTGGGGTTCACTGCGCATGCAGACGAGCAAGATGACGGCGCCAAAAACAATAACAAAAAAAGTAAAAATACAACAAAATCAGCAGCAGCAGGAGCAATTCGGTCTTTTTCACTCTAGCGTAAAGTTTATATGATATTTTTACTCAACGCTACCCTATCAGTAGTATAACAATTACCTCATGCTCTTAACTTAACTATTTCAATTCTTTGAGCATTTCATTGGCTGAAGAAATATTTGAATATTTATGTTATTTTTATTTTAAATTTATTCTTATGTATTATTAGTAAATCATTTATTTTCTCCCTCTACTTTAATCGCGAATCTTCAATTTAAATTTCAAAAGTAATTAAAAGTTGCATAAACATTTTTGCTTATTATAATTTTTTTTTATTGTTTGGTGACCACATTTTATAGTTTATATATACATATATAATTTATTTATAATTTTTGGCTAGCCCCTAATCAAGTACTATTTAAAATTCGATTTTTTTTACATACATATTACTTATTAAAATTAAAGGGAATGCAACAGTGTCCTGCTTACTATGTACATTAAGTGGTTCCATTTGGCGTCTTTTTAAGTAGAGCTAAACCCTTTTCATGGTCACGGTCATGGATTATGTAAGAGCCGAAAAAAATGGAACATGTTTGTCGCAATTAGCCATGCTAATTTCACGCCTTTAATCCAAGATTCATCCAGTTTGCTGTGAGTCACAGTTGTCGACAGGAATACACCCAAGTATTACGCAATGCGAGAAGATGCATTAATTAGATTCAAATGTCTGAGAACAAATAATGACAGGTTGCGCCCCGCAATACAACAGAACAGACACACATTCTACGAATGCCAAACTGACCGTGAAAACCACGAAAACCGCTTCAGATTCAAACGGGGTTTGGCCAGAAAACACCAAAGGTGTTGCAGGTGAAGTGACAAAACGATGCCCCAACCAAATGCCAACACCTCGGCGACGAATACCAAAGCTCAGATCCGCATAGAGCAATGTGCCTCCAGCCACCTCCCCCCGCTCTGGGGGAGCTCTGCAAACTCCACATCGCGCTTCAGTGCGTTTCTCTGTGAGTCTCGTCGGTCTCCGATTCGGTTCTAGCGAAACGCGCTCCAGCGATTTTTGGCAGCTATTTCAAATAAATACCCGTGCCACTGGCCTGAGCAGCACATTCGTGATTTCAATTCTGTTGCCAGCGACTCGTCGAGCAAATATTTCAACGATTGAAAAGCGCGCCAAGGATTTGTGCACCCAGCGCCAAATACAAGCTGAGAAGATTCCAAGAAGGGCACTCGACGTGCCTGGAAGTATTTGTGCAAGTGTTTTAGTGAATTGAAATAAAGAAAAAACAACTATAAACAATGCACGTGTTGCAATTGGTGAGTTTTAAAAAATAGTTGATTATTCGCACGAAAGAATATTGCTATGTAAAAACAAAATTTAAACTTATGAAAAAATTAAAACTCACATTTAAAAAATCTACTCTGGATTTTCGGCACTTACATAATGTTCATGATATAAACATAAAGAGTTCATATCGATCATGGTAAAAATATAGTTATATTGTTTAAAGTTCTGAAGCTAAAACGGCTGCATTAATCGATTTTTTTCAGCCTGATAATATATTGTTTCCATTCTATTTTGATTTTATTTAATGATTTGTAATATTCCAGATGTTGTTGCTTTTTAGCCTAAAACAAAAGGAGTCTTAGTATTATTCACAAATTATGCAGTTAGAGCTTAGTGAGAAATTGTATTTTTTATTTAAATATATAAATTATTAAAATTGAATCTCAGCTATTTTTTATATTAATTAATTTTGAAATAACACAGATAGAATAGAAATTAAAAATTGAGAAGGTAACACGGACTTAAAACATGAGCATTTAGAATTTAATTATTAACATATTATTTTCTGAGCAATATGGAAATATTTAGATTGTTAAAGATTTCTTTTAGTTTTGTTTTTAATTTATTTAAATGATTAAAATGAAAATTTATTTCTTACCAAATGTTAAAGAATTTTTAAACAAAACAAACAGAATATATATTGAAATTGTATATAGCAGAGTGTGCCAATATTTCAGAAGTATATAAATTCTAGTTAAAAAGTTATTTTAATAAAATTAAAATAATTGAAACAAATGAAATAAAACTAAATAGATTGAAGTGCTAAGTAGACATAAGACAAATATTAGTCAAAATTATTTAAAGAATTTAAAGAAAATGTTCAAGCTAGTTTTATTCTTATGAGTTTTATTCAATACATATTAGATGATTAGACTGATATATTATAGCCTGTATTATTTGGCTGTAGAATTTTAGAAAACGTCTTAAAAGCTTATCGGTATAGAAGCTAGAACTAGATAGAACTAGCTAGAACTAGACAACAGTATTACACTAAAAAAAAACCTCCGATTTTTTTTAATAAGGTATAAATTTCATTATTTTTATAGCCATAGAGCAAATTAGATAGTATATACCATAAAGCTGATCTACCCATTCTCCCGAGACTTTCAAGATTTTCTACTACATCTTTACAAGAATATAACATACTGTTGAAATAGAGGAGACATTGAATTAAGTGTACAACCATAGAACAAATTATATGATATTAAAAAGAATACTGACCTACCCCTTTTCGGATGGCACATACGATTGCATAACTGTCGCTATATGATGTAATAATTTTGGAAAATTCGGAATATTATGTAAATGGCAAATTATGCATAAATCAGTCTCCAAATTAATGATGGCAACGACCGTTGACCGACAGCTATGTGATATACTATAAAAAGAAAAAAAAAATAAAGCGCTTATATGGTAAAAATTTAATTGTTCTAATAAAGTGTGCACACACTCAGTGACAAGTCACGAACTCGAGATCCGTAGATTGGCCAGTCGGTGGCTTTATTTTGGCTATAGCCAACCCCAAGCGGAAATTGTTCCTGATGCTTGGCTAACAAAGCGTAGCGGACCAGCTCGCCAGCATATATCATGATCAACTCTATGTGATGGAGAAGAGGGGCAAGCAGATGGGGCAGGCAGCTAGTCACTACTATACATATGAGTTTGTGGTTATTTTGTGAGCCACCCCGCGTAGCGTACTTTATGATTTTGAGCCATGAATGAAAGCAAAATGATGTCAATGCTATTTTATGCATATCTGAATATGAGGCTTAGTTTTAATTATTTTTTTTTGATTATGATTTACATATGTACATTTTATATCTGTTAGTATTTTCATTGTTGTTGTTTGCATGGCGGCAACGGGCTGAGGTGTTGGCCACAATTTGCGCCCTAATCTATGCCCAATTATTGCATAATCGACACAGAGCACCACTCATAGTCCATTGATCATATTTCACGCTCGCTGACGTCGAGTGTCCATTTTTAATGACGATAATGACGCTGATGGTTTCTACACATGGCTTTGTATTTCGAGCAGTACTTTCGTCAATTATGATTGGAGGCTGTACGTGCCGCGGTTATCTGAGACTTTGTGTGTATATCTCTCTATGTGTGTGTGTGTGTGTTGGTGTGAGGGCTTTGGCCCACTTGATCGCTGGACTGTGAAATCTATCCATAAACCATAAGCTAATGATCACGCAACTCTCTCAACTTTTAACTCTCAACTCTTTGCAGCTACTCTGCCTGGCCGTTGTCTGCTGCGTCCAGGCCGCTCTGGGAGCACCAGAGCCACGCTCAGCCACGCCCACTGCCAGCGATAAACAGGCGCCAGCTGGCGTCCTCGACTCCGTGCTGCGCGGCAATGGCAAGAGTCGTCAGTCGCGCTGCGTCCGCTGCTACGAGGATCGATATTATGGCAGCAGCGGGAGCGATCGATACGGTGGCTACTCGAGTCGGCGCAGCGAGGAGCCGCGCAGCTCGTGGTACTACTCCTATGATCGCTACGATGATCGCGGTCGGGATCGTGACTATGACAGATCCTACAGTCGCGATGATCGCTACAAGCCTCGCACCTATGATCGGTACGAGGGTCGCGGCTACGATGATTACTATAAACGTGGCTCCAGCAGCTACGATCGCAGCCCTGGTTATTCGGGCTACTCGAGTTACTCGGGCTACTCGGGCTACGACAACAGGGATCGTTACTCCGGTGATCGCTACGGTGACAGTTCACGGGGTGAGTCAGAACTTACATAGTAAATAGTTTCAGTTTTAATTTACTTCCTGGATATATTTATTATGACCATATTAAGGGGTTTTTTAATTTGCCATATATATATGAGGACACGTCTGTGAAAACATAAAGATTAGCAATACTATTCGAGTCGCCGAAACCATAAAGATTAACAACACTAGTCAAGTCGACATAGCCATATTCGTCTCTCTGAATTTCTTATATTATGTGCGCATAGTTCGATCATATTAAATGCAATAATGAAAAAAAAAACGATGAAAGTTAAAATATATTCGTTTCTTTGCTGAAGGCAATAGATAGGTCGAAGATTACTGGATCGGACCACTATATCGTATAGCTGCCATAGGAAAAATCAGTTGAGTTTTGTGTGACATGTATATCTCTACGAGTAACTTGATACAAAAAAGAACTCATATGTTTTCCTCGGTGTGCCTAAAATAAGCGTCCTTTTTGGTTTTATAAACCTATTGTCCTTAATTAGCTTTTTTTTTGCAATATTACATGCAAAATAGTCAGTCTGTTAAGGGAGCAAGTCGAATTTTGTTTTCATATATTTTTGTATTTAACGTAAACAGAAAAATTAAATAAGTGAAATCAAAATTCAAGTTGAAATTGAAATGATATAAAATTAAATGTGCATCATAATGTTGAAATTTTAAATGAAAATAAAATAATATAAAGGATTTAATAAAATAAACCATTTAAAATACACAAAAAATTGTTTAACGTTATTAACTCAAAAATAAGGAGAGTAAAAGTTAAGAACAGTCTTTCCCCGACTGAGTGAGAGAGAGAATAAGGAAAAATTAGACAAGTATTTAAAAAAAGAACAACTTCGGAGCTTGTTAACAATTTTACATAGATAAAACATTTGTAACTTTTCATTTTGTAAAGTTTTTCTTGTGCATTGTCTATTGCGGTACCTTCAAAAGTTTTAGTGTTAAATTTATAAATTTACTACAGCAAAAAGAGATAACACGTAGCTTATCTCTTTCGTGCTGCTAAAAATGATATTAACACATTTTGATAAATAAACTATAGTTTGTGTGCGATAAGTTGAACCACATATCATATGGCTGCTATAAAAACGTTTTTCTAAGAAAAACCTCTTAAATATGCCAAGACATTCCTACAAAAATTACAACTAGTAACAAGTCTTATTATGCTTTTAACATTTTAATAAGAAAATATAAGAAAAATTAAGATGTTATCAATAACATCTAAGCAAATTTCTAGATAAAGACAAGACATTAAAATAATTGAATTAAAATCACTAATATTAATTTTGATTTCATATTAATATTGTGAATAATTTAATTTTACATTAATCAGATTCAAGAAATAAAAATATATGCTTTGGTATTTAAATTTACACTTTTACCAATTAGCGTAATAATTTATGAGTTTTAAACTTGTAACTTGAAGTGTTGACAAATAAATAAAAACAAATTGTTTTCTTTTTTGTAAATGTTAATTTAAATTTTGTTTTTCATATAATTATACTTAGTTATTTTATTTATTTATTTATTTTTAAATATGTGGTTTCAAATAAAATTGCTTGCTCTCGAATCTTAATCCGGATTAATTAAAAACTTTATGCTTTCAGATCGTTACAGTGATCGTTACGGTGATCGTTACGGCGATCGTTATAGCGATCGTTCGAGGTCAGGGTATGACAAATACGATCCGTATGACCGCTACTATTCAAGGTATGATTATCGCAATTATCGTCCATGGGATGAGACCTACAGGTATCGCTATCCTGCTTCTATATTTGTATTACTATTGTAAAAATATGTTTCGTTTCTGTGTGTGTTTATTTGTTAAACTGTTGTCAATGCTAACACTCTCTTACTCTTTACATACAACACAACAACAACTACAACAACTACAACAACTACAACAACTACAACAATGTTTACTAATAACACAAAACACCACAACAACAACAACAACAACAAAATACGAACTCTGGATACTCTACGCTTCAATTTGTACTCGGATATTTAATGCACACCACTTCTCCCACCAACAACCACCCACAACCTGTCCTGTGCTGTCCTGTTCTATCCTTGCAACCACTTAAATTGCACCCACGCACCCAGAGGTCAGTCGGGCTTCGATAATTCGGGCCGTGGCTATTATTTTGCCGGCGATGACGATGATCGTCGCTCGAATGCGCAACCGTTCTACGATCGCGAACGCACCCCCGCCTCCCCCTGCGGCCACATGATCAGCAATTGTCCCTACGACAGTCGCGGTGGCACCAAGGTCTCCTCCTCGGCCATCGGCAGCGATGGCTATCGTGGCGGCCACACAAGCGTCATGGGCGACATGGCCAAGCCCAACGGCCAGGGCAGCTGGACCTATCTGGGCGACCAGGATAAGCAAAGCTCACGAGGTAGTAGTGGTGGTGGCTCCGGCAATGGAAGCGGTTCTGCGTCTGCTGCTGGCGGTGGCGGTGGCGGTGGCAGCTCTAGTGCAAATGGCGGGGGTAGTGGCGGCGGGGGTGGTCGGGACAGAGAGCGAGATGCACAGAGGTAAGTTGCAGTGGGTGCTGCACCCATGCAAACCACATCAGCCAAACCCAGGTTTATCAAGTCCATCGACTCTGGGAGTTTGCTTGTAGACAGTAGCACATTTTGTGTTGGAGAATTGTGTAAATCATTAAGATAGGCTTGCTCTCTTGTCGCCCCTTGTAGCTCTTCCTATGGTGGACGACCACGCCCTCTAGGCGGCAGTTATCTCTTCGATCGGGACAGCAATGCCGTTCCACAGAGCTCCAGCGATGCGGCTAACTCAAATGGTAATGGTGGTGATGGTGGTAATGGTAGCGCCAGCATGCCAGCAGCTGCGGCCCAAACGGCGGCCAAGCCAAACGAGTCCCAGGACATCGATGGCCAGGATAAGACGAAGGCAATGCAGTGATAATGCTTGCAACGGAGCAGCCGCAGCAGCCGCCTTGTAGGCGTGGCTTAACTTAATTTCTTATATTTATGTGTAATTCCTAAGAAAAATTATAAATATTTGTATACCTATTTATGCGCAATCCTTTAACGGCTTCCACTTTGCTCAATAAATCAATTCAAAAGATTCTCAATAACCAGTCTTGGCTTTTCGAATAAAAGACAGTAGTTGCAATAAAATTGAGAGTACAGTTTATTAGGTTATATTTATCTATGCTTTGTATACATTTGTATTATTGTTTGTTGTCGGCTTTAGGCACACAAAGCTTATGAAATACTTTTAATAGAAGCCCATTTAAGCAAAAAGACGAATTTCAGTTTAGCCTATTATATAAATTTATATTTTGAACTGAACGAAATATTGAAATCAAAATTTAAAGAAAATAAATAAAATATAACTATTTAAATAAAGCCTAAAATTGTAACACAATTAACAAAATGAAGACAGTAAAAACTGATAAATCAAATTAAAAAAAAAATAAGTACAAAATTATAACACAGTAAATTTTTTATTTAAAGAATTTCGAATTAAAGAAATATACAAATAAATGAACAAAAAAACCAATAATAAAGAAAATTAATGAAATAAATGAAAATTAATCACATTATCAAAAAATTATTATACATAATAAAATAATAAATAATAATACAAGCAAAATAAATAATGCAAAACAATACAAAAACTGAATAAAATGAGTATACAAATTAAAACAGATAGAAATGCAAAAACAACAAAAACATTAACATAAAATGGAATAAAAAAATTAAATTTGTCAAAATTGAAAAATGTATAAATAATTAATAAGTTAAATACGAGAAACATGCAGAACTTAAATAAACATAAAATATTTATTAAAATAAAAGAGTCAAAGAAGGTATTAAGAAAGTAAATTTAACTAAACGCAGAACCAAAATGAAAATAAACTTACCAATTTATTTCTTTGGACGTTGATCTTAAACTGATACTTAAACCAAGAATAACATAAGTAAAAACATATGAAACAAACAAGTTTAATTGCATAATGATAAAATCATGGAGTTACAAATGATATAAAACAAATAAATAAATGAAATATAAAATAAAATATTATAAATTATAAAAATCAAAGAAAAAGTTAAAATTACTTTAAATAATTTTGTTTTTAATTGAAAAATAATTAACAGGATACCAATCATCCTTTTAACACAAATAAAAGTAAATTTATAAAAATAAAAACTAAAAATTCCGATAAGTTGAGAAAAAACGCTTGGTAATAAATAAAAATGAAGTCCGTGAATTATAATCTTAAATATTTTTGTAAAAATATATTAAGGCAGAATAAAATAAAGAAACAAAAATTAAAAAAACTGAGATGTAGAATAATCCACAATAAACTTTTAATACAAATAAATATAGATATAAAATAAAAAATATATTAAAATCGTTCGGAAAAACAAATATAAAAATTATAATGATTTTGTAATAAATAAACCAAATATTAAAATTAAAAACTTACCAATTTAAAATTTTGACACAAATAAAATATTTGAAAGAAAAACTAAACTGGAAAAAATATTGTAAATAAATTTTAACGCAAATTAAATTTTTCAGCTAAGAGGTTAACAAATTAAAATGGAAAAAATAATAGCCCAAATCATTTGAAAACGAAAACTAACCATTTTAACAAACCTAAATTATTAACAAATTAAATTTTTTATAACAAAATACGCCTGCTATTGGCAATATGCGTTGTTGAAAATTTCGCGATTTTACATTTGAATTTTTTTTATTATTAATTTCCTAAGTTTATTTGCTTGAACTCTTTTTTTGTGTGGAAATTTTAAACAAGGATATTGTTAAACCAACAAATTTATAGCTTTTATAACGAAAGTTAACAAAAACATTAACAAAACTAAAGATAAAGGAGAAACGAAAAAGGCACAAAAAATTTAAGTGGAAGTAATTTTGGGCTTATGCGATTGTGCGGAAGAAATTGTAGCAATGCCTCAGATGATGATATATGATATATATAGGTTCTAGAATAACACACATATAAGTAGTTGATGACGACATCTTCGATAACTGTCTTATCTTAGAAATGATGTAAACGCTGTTTTTGTTTTAGATAATTCGCAAAAGTTTTGATTTGGAGTTTAGCAGATTTACTGATTATTGGGTATATATAAATATATCCATGATCAAACATATTCTTTTAATAATGTACGGATATTCAGCGTTGTCTTGATTTTGTAAATACTTTTTAGTTTGTCTTTCTTTTTGGAATATCTGATGAATTAAAATCTCATTTTATTCTATAGATGATGTGCAGGAACTTGATGTTGTCTTGATGAGCAATTTGGTAGATCTTATAAATATTCTTTAGTTTGCTAGTTTTTTATAGAATATTTGTTAAATTTATACTTCATATTATTCTTTTAAGTGTGTGTCAATATTTGATGTTGTCTTGATAGGCCACTTGGTAGACCTTCTAAATATTCTCTAGTTTGCCATTCATACTGGAATATTTGTTGAATTTATAATGCTCCACTTGAGACAATATTCTTTCATTTTTTCCCCATAGTTTTCGTGGCCAGCTACGTATAAGGTCTGGATTATTATATTACCTTTATATTTGTAAAGCATACTTACAATAATTGTTTTTAATTGGTTTCGAATAACTGTACTTGATAGATTCTTAGCTTGGTTAGCCGCCACCGGGAACCAGTGGCGGCCCGGCTGCTTGAATTTCTTACTTTTCTTTATATCGATTTACTGTTCTTCACTTTGTAAAACTCCAAGCTGAACTGTGCCTCAACGCTGATCTGCTGCAGTATTTATAGTGTGGCAAAACCACCACCAAAAATAATAAAGGGGCAACCACGTTCCGCTCAACAATTGAAAATACTTTCGCATGAAATGAAAATGTGCACCCAGAACGCAGGCGTGCCCCGTTTTGCTGGTGGCCTGCGTGCCTTTGGGTCATAACAACAGAGGAGGGTTCAAGATACATACATCTGCACACAGAAAAAAATCGGTCTAAATTAATATCGGCCTGAACAAGAAGTTTTTTCTGCTTGTTGAATTCATGTTTTACTATACAAAAAATATTTCCCAAAATTGGAAGGATATTTACTGTGAACAGAAAATGTTTCTCCAAAGTAGAAATGCAAACTGTTTCTAAAACTTTAAAAACTAAACTTGAGAAAAATTTAGTTAAAAGTAATAAATTTACTCTCTCTACTGCTATGTTATAGTTTCGCCGACTTAACTGTGGAAAGTTCCTCAACTCTCAGAGTCTGGGGTTCAAATTGCCTCAAAAGTCGTAAGTTTTCCACATTAAATTATATGAATTTAAAAACTATGTAAAATATTTTTGTTAAAATTTGAAAATAATAACGTTAATAATAATGTGAGTTGCAAAAAAGCTAATGTTAGATTTTTGTGTACACATTTTAAAGACACTTTGCACATATTTTTCCACATTTTAGAAAAATCCTGGAATTATTTTTTGAAATATATATTCTGAATAGTAAGGTGAGCTATCCTTGGCATCAAACGAATGGCGATTTTTTAAAATTCATCCCCGATTTTTTCTGAGTGTATGTTTTTATGTACGGGCATGCATTGAAATGGTAATGTTTATGCTGGTATGCGATCCCAAGAGTCGTTAAGTGGTGGTGGTGGTGGGTAAAAATGCCACCACCACCGTATGAACAAGATCAATGAGACGTTTGTGTATAGTGTATGGGTGTATGGGTGTATGGGAACTGAGACGACAACCAGTTGATATACATACAATAGTTGAGTGCATATTTATGAGTCAAGATTTGAACTCGAATTAGGTATCCTTGGCTTGCACAATCTCCTTTCGTTTCTCACGCTCAAACTGGAATTTTGTTTGCAACTCTGAAGGGGAGATTTTTATTTTTATTATTATTATATTTTTTTGGCAACTATTCACACAGAATTCCGGGGTTGCTGTTGCAATAGGGATTGGGATGTGGATTGTTGCGCCTGCGTCAGACAGTTGGCTACTGGTGGGCAGCCGTAAGTGACAATAATGCTGGTAGCCACTGTTACATGCGGGTCATGCTGCACAGTCGGTGAAGGGAGAAGGGGGAAGGGGAAGAGCGCGAGTGCAGTTGTGTAAAAGCAATCAATACTCAGGTATTACACTATTTATATAGTTAAATTCGCAGATTCGTCAGCAACGCAGCTCGCCTGGTCTGAGCCAATTACTGCCGATAAGACCTTTAATCAGTTTTCGAACTGATAAGAAGTGTTGTCGATTTGTGGTCGCAGTGATAATAATAGTTTTTACCTGACCGTCCAGCAGTTGAAATCATGTTAGGGCGCTGAGTTTTACTTTATTAAAAAATGTTTCGCTTCTCGTATCGCCCGAAAGTTAGACATTTTTTTTACATAGTGCTCTTTATTTATTTATTTATACTCCTTGAGCGCTTTTATTTTTATGTGAGTACTTCAATTGATTCGTATTTAATTCACAGCGATTGCCACATTATTCGCTATCTTCCACTTTTAATTACTGCTGTTAAGAACACATTGCCAAAGACAAATTAAAAATATTTCGCGTGCTTAATGAAATGAGAAATGAATTGAAATGAATCAAAGCCGAATATATATTATTTGGATTAAAGGAAAATCAAAACCATGAAAAATGATATGTGCTGTGTCACTGCACAGTGTCTTTAATGATATTGAAAAATATGTGAATTCTATTTATTTATTTATTTCGTAATAATTTTGCTGTAATCAGTTGACACAGAATAATACAAAAAAGTGAGAAAAAAAATCAAACACCTAAATTTATTTTAAAAAATAATACAAATTTGTGAGATTTTTGTGTATCCAATCGAAAAAACCTAATCAGACAAAATATAACAAATAGTATGAATTAATTGAGATGCTCAACCTCAAATGCATGTGAATATATATCTTAAATTTACTACCAGCAAAATTATGAATTTCTTAATGAATGGTTTGAAAAATCATTTATAACATCAAATCGCTTGTCGCTGAAAAACAAAAACAACAAATTAATTATGCCAAAAATATTAAAAATGTACATATAAATATATATATTTGTACATTTGTATTATGTGCCTGCACACATATGTATATGCTGGGGGCCACACCCCCATTTAATAATAGATGCGATATTCTTTCTGCTGGACTGTCTAGACAAATGTACTAAATGTATTGGAATATATTGTGCTTTATATTCTTTGTGTAAAAATAGCTTAAATTTATAATTCCACGAAATGCTGCATATTCACATATATACACTCGTCCACATATATACACACACACACACACACACATATACATATATATCTATGTGGGACACTCCAATCGAGAAACAAAACATTCAATTTCGAAAGTCGACTCGTGTTGAATTGAAGTGCGATTATACACACACACACACACACACACACACACACACACATGCACACAGCAATAGGAAAAGTCGCGTCGACGCAAACGCCGGCTGCGCTGCCGACGCTTGCCGCCTGTGGATGACGCGTCGGCAGAGTCGCCAATGGCGCCAGTTTCATGCGAAACGTACGTTGATTAACTTGTTGCATACGCGTCGCCAAAGTCCTTTGCCCCAGACACTTGTTGTGCGTGTGTGTCTGTGTGTGTAAGTCAGTGCGTGGGTGCCACACTCATTTACGTATTGCGGGCGCCACAAACTGTCCGTGATACCCGTCTACCGACTCTGCCTCGATTTCTGTGGCAGCAGAAACCACAAACAAAAACACTCGCAAAAATAATTCGCAGCATTCATAAAGAGATTCGCGCTAAAGTAACTACTAATTTCGAATAGTCTAGCGACACCAGCTGAAAGTGAAAGGGAAGCCAAACAATAGATTAATCTCTAATATTGTAAAGCTCAACTGCAGACTTACGATTGATATAGCTTTTTATAAAGTAATCAAAAGCTCACCATGCTAAATAAGAAGATATTTAACAAATGCACAAAATCTTTCAATTCTTAAAGCTTTCTTGATGTTTACTGTACGCAAGAAAGTCAGCAAAACAAAGACGCAATTTTTATGACATGTTAGCAAATATAATTTTTTGTGCAATATAATTTTATTAATTGCACATTAACTTTTTTCATACATTAAAATGTGCAAAAATAAACTGAAAAATACCGAAAGCTTCCTGTCAACGAAAGATTCCATTTATTATAAAATTTTTAAAGCGTAGTGCTTGACTGATTTTTATTGACAGCCAAATATAAATTCAAATTTGAATGTAGCTGTCTGAACAAATTTGATGTTCTTTTTTAAGGTTAGAGTAGGGTATATATTATTTCATGAATAATTAGCCACCAACTTCAAAGGAGATATTAAAAGCTCACGGTTAAGAAAGGCTTTTTATAAACTTTTTGTAAACAGGTGTCAAAATTAAACAGTTATCAACATTTATTACATGTGCTAAGTGTAACTCGTTTTCAGATACTAAAAAAGTTTACAAATAAAGGATGCTTCTGACTATTGAGGTCTTAAGTTTATTTCATGAACTTTAATAGTTTTTCAGCAAGTGTCATTTTGCAATAATCCGTGTAATAAAAACCAAAGCTAATCGTCTTCAGCAAAGTTTTCTTATTCTTTTTTAATTTCCCAATTAGTATTATGGGCCAATTGTTTTTACGAGTGTAGCTTTGGTTGGGTTAGTGGGTTTTGTTGGCAATAGAATGCGGAGGCCGTGGCTGCCCCTGTTGATGCCGCTGTTGATGCCGATGTCGATGTCGATGATGACACTGAAAGACGCGAGCGTTTGTTTTGAGCTGTAAACGCCCCAGCAGACAGACCCCGCCCAACCCCCTGCCCCCTTCGTGTTATCGTTAATCGATGGGAGGCCCATACTCAACTCATACTGAACGCAAGCAAGCAACAGGAGCAGCTTTGGGGTTGGATAGCGCAACGTCAACGCCGGCGTCAACTTTGGCGTCAACGTCGACGTCGAAGTCAACGTCAACGTTGAAAATAAATAAACAGCGCCGCAGCAGAGGCAACGGGCAACTGGCGACTGGCGACTGGCGGTGGCGACTCCGGAGAGCAGCATGACACTTGTAGTCACGAGTAGGCAGCTTGTCGCACAAGTCGTCGCATAACTGTAATTCACACCTGGACGCCAACGTTTGTCCAGGAGGATACCAAAAAGGTGCTACGGCTGCGTGTACCACTCAAGGTCGCGTGCTCGGTTCGGTTCGGTTCAGTTCGATGTGGTGCGGTGCGGTTCGAGTCGAGTCGAGTCGAAATCAAATAATTAAATTAAAAATACTTTCTCGCTGACAAACACACAAACATACAAACATATATGTACACATTGATATACACATATGTATATATAATTTATTAAAAATGCTGGCGGCCCAAGAGAATCGTTTTCAATATGTTTACTTTATGCTCTCCGGCCTGGTGGCCATCACAATGTTAATACTCTTCTATATCTCCATGCGCACAACAATTGTGAGTGCTCAGCTGTGTGTGTGTGTGGTGTGTGTGGTGTATGTGTATTACCCTAGGTTAATCCTTGCGCCTTTGCCTTTGTAGGATGAACGCCTGCGCGAAGATCTGAGACTGCTGCAGCGTCAGCTCATCTATGAGAAGCCGAATCCGCATTGGAACTACAACAACAGCTGGCGACGTATCGGAAATGCAACGCTGAGGCATGAGATATATTCCGCCTACTTTGATATACGAACGGATCTCATACGTGAGTACACTCAGAAAAAAAAAACACTCCACTTGAATCACAATACATGTGAGGGCAAGGGCAGCTTTCCATATTAATCAGAAAGTGTATTTCTTTCCAAAAACTTGGTCAATTTTTTTTTCTAGATTCCAAGCTATTTTTATCTTAAATTAAAAAAATAATAATAATAATTATTGGTGTTTTTAATTTGCGCACACAAAATTCTTAACTTAACTTTTCTGTTACTATTATTTTAATTAAACTTTAGAATTTGAAAATTTTCACATATATTAGAAGTTTAGATGGTTCCTAAATCATTTTTTATTTCCAAAAACTTGCGATCTCGCTTACAGTTGTGTAATTTCAATTGATTCAATCAAGTTTCTTTTTTTTTTTAATTAAGTTTTAGAAATATGTACAAAATGAATTTGTACAACCTTTTTTTCGAATGCTTTTTATTTTATATATTAATTTGTTTAGTTTGGCTAAGAACCTTACAGAATTTGTAATACAGTTTATAAAGAACATACAAAATTAAATTAATGTTACAAATCAAATGATATAAAATTAAAAGTAAAAAATATATAAATAAGTATATATAGAGTTGCCTAAATATAACTGATTCATTCGTTCTTGAAAAATAAATTGTATTTAATAGTTTGATTTTTATAGATTTGTTTCTGCTTAAACCTTATAAAAGCAAATATATAAAACTGAATTGTTATTAATATTAATAACTATACCATGGGTCGAAGAGTTTTGTATTTTTTAATCAGTTTTTAATAAAATACATTAGCGAATTTTTTGCTCGTAGCCATTTGACTAGAACAAACTTTCTAATTTGCATTTAAAACCAGTTGGCAAAAAAAAAAGAAAAAAATCAGCAACTTCCAAACCTGAAACAGAACCAAGAATAAATTAAATATTAAAATTCATAAATACAACAAACAAGAAAGTCATCTTATTCCACATTTTTGTTCGAAGCTTAAAATATTTCTCCCATCAATTATTACCATACATTTCTGACGAACAAAAAAAAGAAACAAAAAGCTGACTAAGAAATTTAATAGCAATATTATTAAAGAAAATTTAAAAACTGAATTTTAGAACTTCTGTGCATTAAATCGTAATATTCTGATAAACCGTAATAAAAGATTAGAGAGTTTTTTAAGGTGTTACATTTAGTCATTAACTTTGGAGGAAGGATTGTTAACAACAGTTTCAATATACATCAAATTAATTTTACCGTATTGGCTTAAATATTAAAGAATTGTGCGCTTTGGATAGATAAAGAAATGAGTACTTGAAGGAGATTGCTCATTCATTTCTTCATATTATCGATTCTTGAAGTGATCTGTCGAGGATCTTTACATTTATTCTACGAATCACTAACAAGGTTTCCTATTCAAACGCCAGACAACGTGCTGCTGGACGAGCATCAGGTGACTGTTGGCTCGTTGCGTGTTTTTGCCATTTTGCCGGAGAGACTGCGCGACTCCCGGATTAGTTGCATTGTGCGCTATGAGGACTTCAGCAGTCATGAGATTCTTGCTGAGGAGGCGGGTGCCATGCACGATGTGCACAACAACAGTTTTGCGGCATGGAGCATTATGTGTCCGCTTCATGTGCCCAAAGAGACGACGGTGCGACTGCCACAAGCGGTTGCATTGAGCTATGCCTCAAATCGACTCAGTCATCTCAGTCCCAGTTACGTACAAATCAGGTAAACATATATATAGCTTAAAAATTACCAAAAAATATATATATAATCTGCTCACAAAGTAACTTAATTAGTCAGGTTTGGTCCAATTTCCGCTTCTAACAACTATTTTCCGTTTTCGGCTGCTCCAAATTACGCATAAGTGAAAACGGAAAACTTTTCTGTTTTCGCCAATTAGAGCACACCTGAGTAATTCGTAGAAAGTAAGAAATTATGGTGAAAAGTAAGGTGAGAAGTTAGACAGTGTATGTGTCTGTGTGAGAGAGAGAGAGTGAGAGAAAGAGAGCGAGAGATAATTATGATAAAAATTATAGAAGACAGAGCCAAAACACTCCAAAGAGTTTGGAAAATTTCGGAATTGTATTTAAGTGAATGACATAATAAAATATATAATAATAATAATAATAATGATTGGCTTA
This sequence comes from Drosophila ochracea, assembly GCA_035044125.1. NCBI lineage: Eukaryota > Metazoa > Arthropoda > Insecta > Diptera > Drosophilidae > Drosophila > Drosophila ochracea. The sequence continues at coordinate 2,362,043 of JAWNML010000046.1, forward strand.
CCATCTTAATAGTTATCCACGAAATATGACGGAGATGTTTGGTAAATCGAGACGGACGATTTCAGTGTGCGTGGGTCCCTTGCAGGAGAACTACTCGAATGTGTTGCGGCTGGTTGAGTTTGTGGAGATGTATCGGTTGCAGGGTGCGACACGCTTCTACTTCTACTATGTGGACGCCACAGAGGAGGTGCGACGAGTGCTGGCCCACTATCAGCGGCTGGGACTGGCCGATGTGTTCTCGTGGAATGTGCAGGCGCATCTGCAGGATCTGCACTATGCCGGCATTGTGGCCCAGTTCAACGATTGCGTCTATCGCGCCAATATTGTGGACAATCATCGCTATGCGGCTGTTGTCGATCTGGATGAGGTGCTAATGCCACTGAAGCACAACTCCCTTGCCGATTATTTGAGGCAGTGCGACGAGGGTCGCACCTCGGGCTTTGTCTTTCGCAATGTGTTCTTCTATCGGCGCGATAGCAACGATACCTTCAATGCGCCCGCCCACATCATGAATCGGGTGCTCTACACCCAGTCAAAGGTGCGCCGAACACTGGAGGTGCTGCCGGCCTATGTGCGGAGCAAGTTGGTGGTCAATACGCGTGCCATTGTCGAGATGGGTAATCATCAGGTGTATCGCTCGGCGCCGGGCTTTGTCGATCACGTTGTGCACCAGTCGGTGGGTCTGCTCTTCCACTATCGCGACAAGTGCATCAACTGCAAAATGGTTCTCATCGTCGATTATACGGCCAGACGATTTGGTTCCCTGCTCTTCGATCGCGTCGACAGCACTTGCCTGCAGGTCTTCATGGAGCATCGCGGCATCTGCTCGCTGACGTAGCCCTGTATTCTGTCAACTGGCCATCGATTTATCATCGCACCCATCGCCTTATCGCCAGCGTTAACGCCCACCAAAAGAGCAGAGCTGAGCGCTGGATTTTGGATTTTGTTGGAGAGCTGTCAGTCGAGTTCTGCCTGCAACATGCTTAAGTTCTGTTCGCTACGACGCGGCCCAAAAACGTCGTCGCCGCCCCCGCTGCCCGCCAAACGTGTGTCCAAAAGTGTATGACAAATTGTTTGTAGTTAACTAAATCTAGAGAAATTGTGTGCTTTCTGGCTACTCAATAAATTGTGCTTTAAGTTAAAGTATATATTTGCATATAAAAATGATTCGATTTGACCTTTGCAGTCGTCGCTGCGCCTGCAGGATGTCGCCTTGAGCGATGCGCAGCTGTTAAGTGTGCTCAAAGCACAGCGTGCGAGAGGTCCTCTGATATTGACACTCAGCAGGTGAGCCCCAAACCAACAACAGCTAAAGCTAACAAAAACCAAAACGTACATTCAAAGAAAAATCGCCCTCAAATTTTGAAAAGCGCGAAGCGCATCTTAACATCTTAAGAAAATGAGCTTTTCCACTTAGCTCTTTTTGTTAGATTAGGTTGTGACGGTTGTCAGCAAGGGAAGAGAAAATCCCTCGCCGACCTGAGCACTGCTTGGCACTTTGAACTATCGCAGTGGACTTTACACACTTTAGCTTTTTAGGATAGCAGGAATAAAAGTGTTCACCTTCCAAGATCTTGGAGTGACGGAAGAATTTCTACAGGAGTCGGTAGGAATGGACAACCTAGCTGCTAGGACAACCTAGCTTCCAATCACCCAATGTCCTCTAATTACGCAAAGTAGTGCAGATAGTAAGTGCTAACCGCTTCCTTTTTCCTTGGTGCATTGAAACCCCCCCTCTCCTTTTTGTCATTTATCTCATTATGTAAAAAAAAAATAAATTGTAATTGGGCGACTACATAAATTGCATCGAAATTTTTTTTCTGAGTGTACAACGAGTGCTTAATTAAATGAGCTTGCAGCGCAACAACAGCAACAAGCGTGCGAAGAGAACCGGAAATGGAAAAAGATGCTTGTCCGCACTGCGGTACGCCATTTTTGACACGCAAAACTCAAACACCGCAAAACTGCACAGCAGGTAAGCAGAAAAAAGCAACTTGAAATTCATTTAACAGAGCTTACCTTAACAGCATGCTGTGTTTGCCATGTTAAGCATTATGTGTAGTGCACTGCTGTTAGGATTGTCACTCTCCTGTTAGATTTATAAGCATGCTGTGCCTGCTATGTTAAGCTTTTTGTATAGTGCTGTACTGTTGGCATTATATTTAAAAGCACGCCTGCTATGTTAAGCTTTATGTGTATTGATATTCTGTTAGGATTATCATTCTCCTGTTACTTTTTTACATATATGTATACATTTTGTATTATCATTAAAATTTGAATAGTCGTTTTCCATAATTCGATTTACATATTAAGCTGAATTTGGAAAAACGAAACTTCTATTGGAATGAAAATTGAGGGCATACATTTGGCACTCACTTCTTGCAACCAATTTTCTGGACAATGTTGTAGGGTTTTTCGAATTTGTTAAAATTCTTAAGCTCTCATATCGCCAGGCTGGAAAAATATTCACCTCGAGACTGTACATCGATAAATCCCAGGCTGCGACCACTTCCTTAAGAAGGTTTATTTATTTGAAATAAATGTTATTGCTCAATTTCAATGAGAACCACTGAGAACGTTGGAGTCCGCCGTTACCGACAGCGATATACTCTGATACCAATGTAATACCAGTTGATAACACCCAATTTTAAAGGAGGTTCCTAATTATCTACCTTCGAAGTTTGGACACTTAAGCTCTATAATTAGTATAGGCTATTTTTGGAGTTTCAGCGTGATGAAGTGTGTTACTTAAATATCAAATTTGGTGACTCTAGATTTATAAATGCAAATGCCACCAGCAATTTACGTTCCTTGTTTGATGACTCTATATTTCAAGTTGTTATATGCAGTGTTAAAGATATTTTCATATGAATTTGGTGACAAGCATATGATCCAAGTTTTAAGTCTTTAGTTTCAAAGTTGTCGAAAGAAGACATTGCACAAAACCAAGCTTCTGTATAAAAATAATGACCCTCACTATATAAATATATACCTTGCGACTTAATATAGATCAAACTGACAGTCTTAGCCCATATTCATCAACTTGTGGTGTCCAGTTCTGTCCTCTTCTGTGCTATTCTGTTCTATTCAGTGCTGTCCTTTGCTGTCCTTTCCATTGACAGGCAGGCACTCGGACTGTGCCTGCAGCTTCTATGACAACTAATGCCTGTCCGGTGGCATTAGAGAGTGAGCTCATTATTCACATTGTCATTGAAACTGAAGAACCATGCCTCCCCCACTCACTTCTCCCCCGCCGCAGCGTCGTATTGTCAATAATGTCATAAAGTCATCGCTGGCTGTTCTGCCTCTGCCGCTGCCGCTGCCTCTGCCCCTGTTTCGGCCTCTGTTTCTATTTCTCTGTTTCTACGTTTCTTCACATTTCTCTCTTATTTTAATCCATGGCGCACATTTCAGCGCATAAGCGAAAACAGACCATAACAAAGTCTAACAAAAGCTGAAAAACAGAAGAGTGCTGCGGCAATAATAACTGTCGTCTGTCCATTTGCTGTCTGCTGTTAGCAGAAACACACAACTGACCCTGCGACCCCTTTACTACATATGCATATGCATTCATACGTTGAGCAACGGGGTTGGGGGAAGGGGGAAGGGCGAGCACGCCCTTGCTGTTGTCTGTTGGAGCTTGACGACGCGCTGCTCGCATTATGTGAATGAAAGGGGAAGTGGCAGGGGGCGGAGCAAGCGGTACAGCGCCGAACAGCGCTGGCAACAGGCAAATTAAATACCCACAAAGCTGCCAAAGGGGTATGAAATACATAACAATATTTCTGGGTACGCCAATCCTAATAAAAAGCTATATTATAATATACTCTATAATATGTATGTGAAAATATCGACTTGAAATTTAGACAATTTGCATACTCTTGATGGCAATGGCAGCTCATCTTAACAGATCAGAAAGAATTTTATCTGTAAATATATTTCATAATTATAGAAAATATTTCTGAAAAATAAAAAAAAACCTATTTAATTTTAAGTTATTCGTTTTTTCGTATGTTTCGAGATTATTACTATTAACAAGAAACATTTGCTAGTTTTCAGAGCAAGTCATTTATATCTTGTACCTTTTGTACCCATGCTAGAGATATTTTTCTTATCAAAAGCAAATATATCTGACAAATAAAAAAATATTTTTTAAGTAAAGTAATTTTTACCGTATTTCAAGTATTTTACATAAATATTTGGTAATTTCAGTTAAGCTAATTTTGATGTAATTATTTTCTTTTTTAATACACTTTTCAAGTCATATTCCATTGAAAGGCATATAATATGTAAAAGCTTTTAATCAATAATAGACTTATATCAAGTTGAATTTTAATGTGGGCGTGGTATCTTATAGTTTGCCATGCCCTATAATTTGTCTTATCTATCCAGGTACGAGGGAGGGTTTGTTGTAAGTTGAAGTTTACGTTACAACAGGAAAGCCTTGACAGTTTGGTTTCCAATTTTCAAATCTTCAGTTTGACTTTGTCTTGTTCCGTGTTAGATTCATTTACATTGCCATTCAATGAATTCAACTATTATCAGTGCCAATATAAAGCTTTTTACAACACTTCTAATCTAAATGTAAATAAAACCTTATATGTATATATGTATTTTATTGCCAAATTGCCACGTCATACAAAGTACATAGATAATGTTCAATAGTGTAGATTTAGTGTCATCAAAACTGCTGATAATATATAAAATGATAATATATAAAAACGTGCAACAAGTTAACAACTGGAACCTTCTCGTACAACCCACGGAACGCCACCCGCAATTTGCCGTCATTGTCATCATTATGAGCCACATGCCCTAAACCAGATGCGCACATGTACTCGTAGTTGTACTCATACTCATACTGATACTCGAACGCACACTCGAATTCGTACTCGTACGAGTGTTCTCATGAGTGTGTGAGTACTCGCAACTTGTGTGTACATTTGTTATGTTTGTTTGGATTCTTTTGTTTTGCGCTTGGACAGCGGCAGGCAGTTGATTCTGGGCAGAGGCACAGAACATGCACATGCCTCCTGACTCTCCCCCACCTCCTGTTCCGCACCCTATTTTCCATCTTTCTTTTTTTTTTTTTTTGTTTTTGTCGTGTGTGCATCTGTGTGTGAATTTATGCATACAAATTGGAAAATATCGGATCTGTGGTTCGTGCCCTCCAAGCGCAGAGCGCGCAGTCTCGCAGCAAACAAAACAAAAACAACAACAACAACAAAATCAACAACAAATCGTCAACAAGTCACGCCAAAGCCGAAGCCGAAGCCGAAGCCAGAGCCAAAGGCAGAGCCGGAGCCAAAGCCGGCTACAGAGCAGAGCTCCCAGAGACCGACGCAGAAAGCAGGCAGCTGATGCAAAAGCAGAAGCAGTGGCAGAGGCAGAGACGGCCAGAGTCTGACTCTGAGACCCATAGCACCCACCACTCGCCGCTGAAGTCGCAGTCTGCGTTGGCAGCAACAAGTCAACGTCAAACTAATCAAAAAGCAACGCACAGTGGCACATTGTTATCTGAAAGTGTTGAACAAAAATGTTAATGTGCAAAAAATATCGCACTTAATTTTTAAATAAAAAATTGACAATATGGGCATTATATATGATAATAACCTCTGAAAAATAGTTGGCCCGAAATTCAGAAAATCACCTTAATATGAAAATCGCTCGGAAAACTAGAAGAATGTTTTGGCTTACAGAAATAATTACTTTAAATATATACTCCGATATATTCTTCTTCTTATTCTTCCGACAATTTTCTTAAAATTACATAGCTATTTTTCTATTTTTTTCAGAAATATATTTCTGAATAATAAAATATATTTGTGAAAAGTAGATATGTAGAAAAGTTAAAATTCAGAAAATAGTAATGAAATTTGCTATCTCGACTGCTTTCTAAGTGTAGCTGTTGTTTGCTTTAGAGGACTAGTAATTACGGCATCTTAATATATTTGAAAACTTTACATTGTTTTCTACTAGGATTTATGAAGAAATATGGCTTAATTGCAGTGGTTGTCTTAGAGTGGTTGCAAATAATATATACCATTTGTAAGTCAAGAAATTTTGTATCAGAAATAATTTGTGAAAGTATTCAATGGTCGACGTTCACAATGATTTTTCAAAACTGGCTTTAAGAAAGTTATAAAATCGTAAATTAAAGGTTTGTTCAATTCAACTTTTTGAAATTTTAATTTGTCGTAATCATATCTGTCAGTCTTTGAAGTTAAATAGATCTTAGTGGTGAAATTGTCGAAAGATAATTGTCAGCACAAATTAATCTGGTTTTAATTGTTTACTTATTACTTTCGCTACAATTTTGTGGACATTTAAATGCTGTTGCAGACCACTGTGCTTCAGAGACGCTGCTCTGTCGCTGCCAGCGTGCACGTCGCTGTCGCCAAATACGCCGTTGTTTTGTGCTATACGATACCGTAGGCCCCTGCTATTTAGTTACTATAGAAGTTTTGCCAAGTCAAGTTGTCGGCGTGAGTGCGAGTCCGAATACTAGAGAGAGAGAGAGAGAGAGTGTGAGTGTGTGAGTGTGAGTGTAAGTGCGAGTGTTATTTTGCACCCAACAACAACAATAACAACGCTGAATTCGATCATCATCGCACCAGCAGCAGCAGCAACAGCAACAACAACTGTTAAGAAGCGCGCGTGAAATTTTGTTAAGAGATCTGACTTGGGTCCATCGTGAGGCACCCGCTACCCGTTTAACCATTAGCCGTTAACCGTTTAACAGTTACTACTTGAAAGTACGTGTGTGTGTTTACATGTGTATGTGTATGGTCTGCAGTAGTAGCAGCAGCAGCAGCAGCAGCATCAGCTGAAGGCGTTAACAACGATAAACGATTACTCGTTTGCCACAAGCCCAACGTGAGTTATTAATTTGTATATTACCCATCCCCCCCCACTCCCCTGTGCCATTAATTAGCCTTATCAAATTAGACCGCTAATTGCGAACGCAAAGTTCCGAGTTGAGTTTTTTTCTTCTTGGTGTCTTCTTCTTTCGCATTTTTTTTATGTCCCTATGTATGCCAATCTGTGCTTAGCCTAGACAAGTTCCAACTGTTCGACAGTGGTATACTATGAAACTGTTATACGTGCACGCGAGTCCAAGAAAATAAAATGCGACCTTCGCTTCATTAAATATTTAAATCCAAGTGCGATAAGCACTTATTGAGGAATATATGAAATATATAATTAGGCTTTTGGGTATATGGAGAAGATAGAGCAAAATAGAGCTGGTTAATTATGCTCGCAAGTGATGATGATGATGTGAAATATGATATGTGATAAAATATTAAATATTTGTATACCGATTAAAGCCAACCAAAAATGGCACAATATATACGCTCTAAATTGTGTCTCGCTCTCTATATTTGTGTATGGATCTAGATAAAATTCTGTGTGCAACGTATTTTTATATATTTTTCTTTGTGTGTGTGTGTATGTGTGTGTGATTTTAATTCGTTTTAAATTATACTCTGCCGGGTTGCTTGGGGCAGCATTTGGTCATAGTTCAATTAATTTTGTAATGACCGGATGTTTGGGGCTGAGCATGCAAATGAAGTTTCTAGTTCGCTTTGGGCTTTTTATTTGGCTATTTTATTATAAATATCATATATTTTATTTGGTGAACACATATGTCTAATTATTTAATTTCACCTGTCACAAGCGACAACTTTCAGTAAATCGCGCATACGCGCATATTAATTATACGCCACCGAAACCACTGTGAGTGTCTTTGTGCTCAGTTTTAGTATTATTTATTATTCTGCCTTTGTTTACGGAGCAACAACGGTCATAGCGACATGCCACCAATTTTGATAAGAAAGCCGGCAAAAGTTGAAGTTTTTTCATCAATAAATAAATATGTATGTAAATATATTTATATATATGTATATAAATATTGTCAATGTAAAATGTGAGCGATAGTAACAAAAGCGCTTAATTTTCTTTAACATTATCAAAAAAGGCCAATAATGATTATTTGAATAAGAATTGGAATATTGTAGACATTGTTTACTTTCGTCATATGCAAAATTTATCTAGAGAACAAACAAAATCCAAAAAGTTTATTCAGCTTGGGAAAAAAATTGGGAACTTTGCCAAAGGTTGTAATTATATTGAAAAAGAAGAAGTTACACTTAAATTTTGTTTACAGAATTGCAAACGTATTTTTTATACAGCAATGGTATTTAACAAAAACAAATTCAAATGCTAATTAATACGTTAGTCTAATTTCGACTAATCTGTGCCAAAAATATAGTGACTTATAGTATTGAAATTAATATCAGAACAGATTTTTATCTGTGACTTGGGTGTTTCTTATCCGATCCTTAAAGACATTTCTACAATTTGTATATTATTTCCAATAAGAGGCAGATAAACGGACAGACGGATATGGCTAAATATATATAATTCTTAAAAATAAAAAAATATTTCAAAAATAATTAAAAAGTTGCAGCAGTGTTCATAGGATGTATAAATTATATAAACAAACAATTAAGAGCTGCTAGTGGAAAGTGCCAAATTTCGGTATACCCTGTGTATATATACACAAAACCAGACACTCGTCATGTTTCTCCATTTTTGAGTCCCACACTTCTGTGTGTGCTCTTCCGATCATCATCAAAATTTGTAGACCATGCCATAAATATATGAGAACTATGTCATACCTCGAAAAATGGGTTATTTCCCATTTTGGTGCGATATAAAAATGTTTACCTCTAGACCTTGTGAGTTTAAGGATGTGCTTTAAAATCGACTCTTATCGATCTAAAGCAAACCGGTAAAAGTTATCGATTTAACAAATGAAACTTGAGCTGATAGGAGAAATTGAGGCTCAGCAGGGGAAGTAATAACTTGAACGCAATGCATTTGTATAAATTTTTATATTTAAAGTTAAATATTAAATAATATTTTTAATCTGTTTTGTTTTCTTACTTTTTTAATTTTTCTGTGTGGGCTGATATTAATCGACATTAAATAAATAAATAATAATTATTCAGATGCAACCGACTCATTAAGATATATTTTAAAACGATGCTGGCTTAAATGGTTTTACTGATAAACTCCACATAAATGCAATAAAAATTTCGTGACAACATCATAAGTGGCAAGGCATCGACAATTATCATAATAAGTTAAATCAAGTTTTGGGCATTTATCGTGGGCGCAACGTAGGTTTTTAGATGTTTTGCAAAGGCTGTGTGATAAATGATAATTTATCAAGTAGCATATTGAATTACATGTAGAGCGGGCAACTTAATCATTCATTCATGCTTCACGCCCAATTAATGCGGCTAAAGTACTTAATTAAACCGACACTTGGCCAAGAAATGGAGCTAAGAGCCACGCCTCCGCCCCCCGTCACCGACTCCGATTACGACTCCGCCCCCGGAAACCAGAAACCACAACAATGTCGCTGCGAGAATTGAATAAAATATGAAACGAAACGACGACAGTTAAAGTGCCACTGGCTAAAAGCTATTGAAGTTATTGTCATTGCTTTGAAAGCCATTGACCGATGACTTATTTTATGGGTTGGGGGATAAGACCCAAAGCCACAGCCAACCAACCCATTGTATCACTTTTGTGGAGACCGAATACCCAAGCTCGAATGAATATATAATATATATATGTATATATGTATATGTATAGTCAAAAATGGGAAATGTCACAGCTGCAGCACTTTCTGGGAAACTTCAATTTTCAAATGTCTTGGCTTACTTTCTGTCAGACTTATCAATAACTAATTACCACTATCGATTAGAAATAGTAGCAGTATGTATTGGTATGTCTTTGTGCAACTATCTAAATAAATGTTTCCTTTTACAAAACGATTTGCTGCCTTTGAAAACACATAACAAAGTTCTGCTTATTTAATTCACACCTTTTTTTCAATGTCAACAGCGTAATAAGAAATCAAGAAGAAGCACTGACACCATATATTTAAAATTATGATAAAATTTGCGTAAGATAAGCTTTACAAATCTGCTAATATTTACAATTTCCATATGGTTTTATAACTAAATATACATGATAAGTATTTTTCTATGTTTTCGTTAACCATTCCCATAAATGTTAGACCAATTTTGGAATTAAAAATCTTTAAAAATGAAATTATATATATTTTATTTTTTACTGTTAAATGTTTTTGTTTCTACTGATATTAGTCGATATTAATTAAATAAACATGACAGGATAGATTATACTCCTCAACCAATAGGACTGAGCAAAATAAATTATTATTAAGTGTCTCAACATGAGTGAAAAATTAAAAAATCGATTTTAAATACATTCAAATCCAAATGTGGAAGCAGGGTATCTCCTGTTCGAACACTTTCGACTAGATCACTCTTACTTGTTTGCGTTTCTTATGAATATCTATAAGTAGTCTTGTTTTTGCGGTATTTTTATTTTATTGGGGGTAGCGCCACTCAGTTGACAGCTGACTTTATATGATGTTTTTTCGCTCATATATTTCCAGTTTTTGTTTTCACATTTAATGATCGTTTCGGTTGCCAAAAACCGAACGAAAACACGTAAAAAAAAGTGCTAATACGTTTTTTGAATTTTGGCATATGATTCAGAGAGCGCAGATAAATGCGTTGTTGGAATTATTATATTTATTTTGGTTCTGACTGAAGGCGAAACAGATCTCAAGTGCAATTAGCATTCATTTGTTATCTATTTGTTACACAATTATTATTCAAATTTGAAATGTTGGGCGTTTTTCAAACGCCCTGTTTTTCTCCTTCAATTTTGGCTTTCATGGCTTGCAATTACGTTAAAGAGCTTTTGCCCATGTGCTGTTTCTGATTTGCAAATGCTTGATTAAATATTGATAAAATTGCAGATTGTGTGTACGAAAGTTTACCAAAGTAGGCATCCAAATCACACACACACTTGAAAATTTATATATTGAATAATCGTATGTACAACGTGTATTTTTTTTTTTAAATGCCTGATAAGCCTTTCTTTCATTTATCAGGTATTCGTGTTTTACACTCTGCTTTTTTTGATTATTTTACTCTTTTATTGAAAACAGATACGATTAGTTATAGCATTAGTTTTAATGTGAAATCAAAACGATATTTCAAGTGGAATTCAAAGTCTTTTATAGTTTGATTTAGAATTATTATTTAATTAATGTAATTTTTTATTTTATAGTTTATTATTAAATATTGGTAATTAATTTAATTTTTTTAGTTTGTTTCTTATTTGATGGATTGTTTGCAGAAAAGTGGCTGAAGACTGTCCCTGATATTAATTAATTGTTTCATTTTTATTACTAATTTAATTTATTTCCGAAATGTTGGGCATTGTTTAATCTGTATTTTATTAAATAAGGTATTTCTGCTGGAATCATTCGATATATGTTTGCAAAGTATTACAAAGTCGTCTACTTTCGACTGCAATTTATTTTATTTATGCGCATGATTTAATAGTTGAACAAACAATAAAACAAAAATAGAAAAAAAAGAAAAACCCATTTAAATTTAAAGAAACCCGATAAGTTACCTCTCGTAATTGACGTTTAGCAAAAGTTGTGTGCCTGATTAATGATCATTAATTGTACTTCAAAGCTCCGAGTGGCTTCAGCGTTCTACTCCGAGATTGACGAGTCCGCTTCCAACTGATGGCCAGATGAAATTGAAAGCTGTTTCCAGCTGTCAGTTATCTGGCCAAATCCCAAAGCCTTCTGTTTGCTTGTACTAGGTGCTCAGCAAAACAGCTGTGAGTTGGTCTATCATCAGAATTACAACTGGAATGGAATTTTCTTTTTGTAGAGTATACGCCTGTATACTCTAAAAAAGTTCAAATTTGCATGTCATATTAAAAAATAGCTTGGGAAGAGGTCTAAAGCTGTCTGATAAGCTCTCTGTGGTATATCTTTCAAGCTTTAGCTTTAATATAATAGGAAAGTTAATCTACTTATGGATTCCTGAACGAACTAATATTTTACTCAACTTCATTGATGTTGAATTAACATTTTAATATTTTTTTTTGTAAAATTCAAAGAACTTTAAGTCAGATCTATTTATGTATAAGAGATTCTCAAATTTCAAGCATTTGAAAGATTTTTTATAGTGAGCTAAATAACAATTTGCTTTAAAGAATTCTTGGCAAATCCATAAAAATAAAATTTAACCTAATTATGAATTCCAAAATATACTAAAATTTATTTTTAATGAGGTATTAAAAGTTTTTATTTATTTATTTTTTTAAATAAAAAAGTATTATTTATAGTATTTATTATCTAATAAATTAAAAAATAAAATAATTATTTGAGCAGAAATATATTTACAAATACTATAAATATGGATCAAATATACCATAATGAGCTACATCACTAAAATTTTTCTTGCATTTCAAACAAATTTAAAATATAATATGTATATATATTTGTATATAGTTTTATGACAAAAGGCCCATCAAACTTGTAATAATTTTGTAGAAGGGTATCACATTAAAAGACAAGCTTGCTATTGGTGAATTCGATTGATTTGAGGTAGCAGAAAATCGAAAACACGGAGAGCGAGCTACGAAGCAACAAAGCGAGTGAGTCGATGAAAGAGTGAGAGAGAGAGAGAGAGAGATAGAGAGAGGCAGAGAATAGTATAATAATTAGCTTTTGTTGAGCACAAATAAACCGCAAACGCAATAACAACGCCAGCAGCAACAACAACAACAACAATCAGTTAACAACTTTGGCAAACTTATCACCGCAGTTTTTAGTAGTTCTTTTGTTGTTATTGGTATTGTTGTTGTTACCGGCTCGCAGTCTGTAGAGGAAACGTTTTTGTTGCCGCTGTCGGGTTGCCAGGTGACAAACAGTTGTTTTGTTGTTGTTATTGCTGTTGTTGTCGGTTCTCGCTGACGATGTGTGTGAAGCTTGCAAAGCTTCAGTTGCCATTAGAACTTCGACTTTGACGTTGTGCGATCGCGAGCGCGTTCCGAAAGAAGACAGCGAAACGAATAACAAAAGAGAATAAAATAAAACGAAAAAAATAAACGAAAATAATATAACAGCACTTACACTGCGCTACACAATACAGTTGTTGTTGTTAGTATACGAAGTTGGTGCTATTTATAGCGAATTATAGCAGCCAAAGACTGTGTGTATTTCCTTGCATTTGTGTGTGTTTTCGGCTTTGTTTTGTTTTTGCCTGTAACTGTAAAAGTTGAGGACCACAATATCTTACCGTCTGACGCAACGACCTTAATGTGTGCTGTTTATTAGCATATAACATGGAGGGGGTGGGAATGGGCAAAGGAGATGGGGGCAATGGGTTCATGGTCTAAGGTAGCATTTAGCCGACAAACTATTTTGCCCTGTTTCGCAATTTGTAATTAAGCGTCAAGTTTAACACTTGGCCGCCAAGGCTGAGGCGCTGAGATCATTGTTCGATTTTAGCCACTTCAAAATGTATAATGCAAAGTTTTCTCGTTCATTCTTCAAACGGATAGATAAGGCAAGCAAAACGTTGCCTGCCTGTTTGTCAATTGTGGGCAAATCAATCTGGTCACACTGTGCGCCCAAAAATCACACACACAACAACAGTCGTTGACCGGCATCGGCCCCCCGAGCCCAATTGGCCGCTCTCCTCATTATTCCCCCATATCGTGCTTTCTTTTTGGGACTCTGAGATTCAAATGCAGATTCAACGATTCAACGATTCAGTTGGCGCACGTACGCGTTGCATTGAAGAAGAACGCGGCACACAGCAACCAAACAGCGGACAGTGGACAGTGGACAGCGGACAGCGTACTGTGGCAATGTCTTTGATATAAACCGACGATTTAGCAATTAATTGACTACTAAATGCGCCGCTTTGCTTGCGCTTGCTAGTCGTGTGCTTTTTTTTTTTGCTTTTGTAATTTGCCGACTTACGCCTTTTGACGTTGACCTCACCGCGTGCGCGGGCTGCGCTGCTGACGCAGCCGTGACGTCAGCGCCGGCGTCGACGTCGCTGTTGGTGGGTGGCTGCAGAATTAAGAGCGCGCCAGCCATAAATTAATTTAGTAAATATTTTGTTTGTATTACAACTGCCCCAAAGAGAGTGTCTGTCTGTCTATCTGTGTGTGTGTGTAAAAAACAAATAGACAGAGAGAGAGGAAGAGAGAGAGAGAGGGAGAGAAATAAATTACGCATACGTAAACACAAATACAACAACAGCAACAACAACAAATGCAGCACCAAAAGTGTAGGCAAATGTAGAGGCAGCAACAGCTAAACAACAAATGCTTAAAAGCAACGTTAAAAATCTATGCTAATTAGCAGCACAAATATCAACAATCCAAAAACAAAGCACAGCCAAAATCAATAGGCCTCATTGATTTTCAAAATACCCTGCACATTCATGAATACATTTCAATTTTCAGTGTACATTTGCACGAGATTTATTAAACATTTGCATTCGGATATGCTAAATATGTTTAGGTGTTAATTGTTGTGTTGTTTATCATTGAAAGTTCAAAACCCAGCAAGTATTTTGAACAATGTACTTTTCTTTGGCCTAAAAATTATTCGTACACTTATCAGTTTTGCTAAAATATATTAAAGAAATCCTAACAGACTTAAAACGTATTCTAAACACAGATACATGTATTTTGTTTTAATTGCATTCAAGGATTCTTTTAATGAAATCCTGGGCTTAGGTCCGGGACCTGTGGTAACTTATTTAGCTGTTTATAGTGCTCAATAAGTCATTCTTCTAATTGATATAGTAGTTAAATGCTGAACATTTTTTGCCAAACTATAAGTAGTACAATTAGAAATGTTACCAGAGAGTTTTATTAAAATGTCTTGGAAAAAATATATAATTCATACAAAAGCTCAGCTATAGGAATAATAAAAGTGACTCTTGTGATATTAAATATATCTGTAATTTACTAAATACATATTTATTCATCTTTTTATATATTACAAATTTGATATCTTATTTGAATTTTTTTTTCAAGTTTACTTTAGCCTTAGCATTGCTAAGGAATGTTTCCCATTTCGAATTTGTGCTACATTTTGCATAATGCGCAGCGATTGAGAACATTTCCAATGATTTTTGCCCCCCTAAATTGAACATAGAAAATTCATTCAATTGTGGGGAACCTCGTCCTTATCAGCAATGTGCAAACAAAACCGAAAGATAACTCACACAATTATATAGAACATGATACGAATATCTATTGAAATTATTTATGTTGCCTTTGTTGCTATCGATATTGTATAATAATAGTTGAAAAAAGAAACTCATTCATCTCGAAAAGTTGGCTCACATGTTCTGGGCCATTTGAAAACCACAAAAACAAAAAGGTGCCACAAAACCAACGGAAGTGAAACCAAAAACGGAAAAACAAAAAACATGCATAAACTGAATGAGTGCTGAGAGAAAGAGAAAGGGCGAAGAAGAGTGTGGCAGTGTGGGGGGGGGGGGATGTATGGGCGGAAAGTGTTTCTTAGCCTTTATGTCTGTTTATCGTAGGAAATTGCCGTTGTAATGGGATTTTAATTAGGTAGCAAGTGTTAAGACTGCTCTGAAGTGTTTGCCATTCTTTTCGGTCATTCAAGGGTTAAACTTCAGCTGTGAATTTCCTGACTGTTGCATAATCTTAATGCCTCCCCATCCCACCACCCCCTTCCGGCTTACTGATTGCAGTTCATTTGCATCACGTGCACAATTTCCCACTTGGCCGTTTGCTCCTCCGTCCGCTCATCGTCTGGCACCTGACAGGGATCCACAAATCTATTTGTGCCCCATGACGAATGAGAAGACGATTAAAAGGGAGGGTGACGGAGAGGCAGAGGTGGTTAAAGTCAAAGAAAGCAAAGAAATTGAAATCCATTAAGTACTTTTAAAAATAAATCAACGACTACTAACCGCATGGCCCAGTAGAATATATATGCATATATTAGTGTATCTGTGTAGACTATATATATATATATATATGTATATATGTGCATGAGCCGGCACACTTTGCCAGTCGAAAATAATGCTTCAATTTCAACTCGTAAAAATTATTCAAGTGTACACACACCGAAGAACGGAAAACAGAGAACGGAGAACAGAGAACAGAGAGCGAAGACCAAAGACCACGAAACAAGACCAACAAAAAAAAATACAAATTGAAAGAAATTACGCACGAAAAATATCTTGAAAATGCCATAAGTTGTACATAGATACTCACACACACACACTCAGACACATTGCAGTTGAGCAGACAGCACTCTGAGAATATTTCCGTGTGTGATTCAAATGCGTTGTAAGTGATTTGTTTGGGCATATTGCCTATTGAATATACTATGTGTGCGAGGGTGGGTAAAATTAGGTAAATTTCAATTTAATTTTTTTAATTTAGACATTGTTGTAGGAAGATAAATGGTTTATAATTGCAACATTAGCCTGAGAAGGCTAATAAAAGAAGATCAAATTTATATATGTAAAATTAAATGTTGTTTTCTGTAAAAATATTTGGAAAATGTTCTTTTAGTAATTATAGTTTACTTTTGACTATTCAGATTGGAAACCCAAAATTAAAAAATTAGCCTAAAAGGGATTTTAAACATACTTTTTAGATTTTAGTTTTATTATTATTATATTTTGGTTTAATTATTGGTTACAATAATCACACACATCGCATCAGTATTCAGATTCGTCTTGGACAAAGTATGTTTCCAAACCCAAAATTAAATAATTTCATCTTAAAATATATTTTTAAAATATGTTCTTTGGTAATTATAGGTTACAGTGGAGAGAATTAAGAACCACTTCACTGTTCACATTCCAAACCTAAAATTAAGTAATTGATTTAGGAGAAATTTTCAAAATAGCTGTTCGATTTTAAGTGTTATTGCAGTCTTTCAAATTAGAACAACTTCACTATTCAGATTAAAAGTGTGTTTCGAAGCCCAAAAATGAATCATTTGTGTGTACAAGATATTTTTAAAATATTTCTTAGATTTTAGAGGGATTTAGAGACACTCTTCACTATTCAAAGTGAGTTCCTAAAACCAAAAATAAATTCGACTTAGAAGATATTCTAAAAATATATATCTGTTCTTAGCAATTATAGGTTACAGTGGAGGCTTATAAGTTAGATCCACTAGATTTGCTTTGGGTAGTCCACCTTTTATTCTCTGACTCGTAAAAAAAGGTAATTCCCCTTTTCATTACATTTCTGCTTGAGCAAAAAAACCAACAAAACATTAACAAAGTAAAATCATTAAATTTATACCTCATATTTTTGTTTAATTATATATATGAATATTTGAAAATATAATATTTGCGCAATTATTGAGGAGCAACGTGCCAGAAACATGCATCAGTATTCCATTGAAAAGAAAATGATTTCCTTTCCTATATCAGATAAGTTATTTGCTCGTTGAAAAGCTGAAACATCTGAAAGCAGAGTTCTTCATTTTTCTGGCATTATTTTGAATAAATAAAACCATTAAAATTGCAGGCAATATGGATATTTTGGTTCAAAGATCTCAACGTATCCAAATGTATAATTAAATATGACATTATTTGCAGCTGAAAAATAGCAGCGCAAAAACATTTTCTAAATAGCTCAGTTCCGATCTTGTTTATAGCGTCATGTGTATATATTTATATTTAATTCTTTCGCTTCTTAATGTTTATGCAACATTCACGTTTGAGTTGCGCATCTGACATGACTTGGACTTGATTTTCATTTGGCTGTTTATTTACATTTAAATAGTTCCAGAGACAACAGCGACAACAACTTTAAAGACTAATATGTTGTACAACAGTTTTGCGCATTGTTTGTTTGCTTGGCACTTAACACACGCCTTCTTCTTCTGCTTCTGCTTCCCCTGCCACTGCCACTGCCACTGCCACTCCCCAGTCCCCCCTCACTTCGAGTAACAACTCCCACTACTTGAGGCATATGTTGCTCTCTGTACGATGCTATATGTATTTTTAAAATTATCATCAGACGAGCCTCATTATGAATAGTTTTTGTTGTTGTTGTTCTTGTTGTAGTTGCTTTTCTTGTTGTGGGTATTTTTCTTAGTTTTTCTGGTTCGTTTTGATTTTTTCTGTTTTTCTATGTTTTTTCTTTGGTTTCTGTTTCCCGCTTGGCAGCTGGGAGCAGCCCATGGCCCATTCCTTAGCCGCCAGTCGCCGTCAGCAGAAGTTGAAACGGGAACGCGAGCGCGCAAAACAAGTCGAACAAAATTCTCGAAATCGCAGAACCGATGAGAGCGAAAGTGGGAAACTGAAACGTACAAATTCGAAAATTCTATTTTATTTTTCTTCTTCTCGGGTTTTTGGTGCTACCAACAATTATGTGATATGTTTATTTAAATATATATATATATATATATACATTCATATATGATGTGTTTATGATATATGGATCAAAAGTTGTGCAGCGACGAACGCGTGTCGAACTTTAGCCGGGCGGACGAGTGTCGCAGTCGCAGTTGTCGCTGACGTTAACGTTGACGACGACGTCGACGTAGACGCTGACGTTGTCGCTGCTTGAAATGCCGGCTCGTCGTCGTTTTGGTTGATCGGCTGATCAGTTTTTTGGATTTAGTTGTGTTTCTGTCCGGCGACGAGTGACACTGAGAGAGAAATCCCTAAACGACGACAACGACGACAAAAAAACGAGCAATATTATAAAACCAAAAGCAAAAGCAAAAGCAACAAAAAACAAAAAGAAACAAAAGCATAAAAAAAAAACACACACGAATAAAAGCAATTTTTAGATTTAGCTGATTGAAGGCGGCGAACGCGTCGTATGCGTAATTGCCAGGCACATTGCAACAAGCAGGCACAACAAATCCAACACACACAAAGCCACAAATACACACACATAGACACTAAGAGAAAAACTTGAAGTCTCGTTTCTTTTGTTTTGTGGTACGAAAAGTTTTGCAGGCTTGAACGCGACGTAGACGATGCCAAATAATCGTAATCGCAATCGTAATCGTAATCGTAATAAGCGCAATAAGAATCAAAATAACAAACAGCAACCAGCGACAGCAGAGGAGCAACAACAGCAGCAGCCGGAGGAGGAGGCAATTTTGCCAGTGGCAACAACAAGTTTAGCAGCAGCAACAGCAGCAGCAGCAGCAGCGACATCTTCGTCATCATCATTATCATTAACGGCAGCCGATGATCATCAGAATGATAATAATGCAAATTCTGGCAGCATTTCAAATGGGTCAACAACAGCCAGCGACAGCGTCACAGCTGCGGTTGAGGCAAATACAGGCATAGCCAAAAGCAACAACAGCAGCAACAGCAACGAGAGCAACCCGAATGAGTCATTGGTGCACTCAGAGGATCAGTTTGAAAAGCAGCTGATTGAACAAGCGAAAGATTTGCCAGAAGATCAGGAGAGAAACAAAAAGAAGCTCGTAGATAAGTTTGTAGATCAGCTGATCGAGCAAGCAGCAGATCAAGTAGATCAGTTAGCAGAGTGTCTTGAGCGCCAACCAAAAGAGCAAGTGATTGAAGCGGAAGAACAGCAGAAAGATCTGTCTGCAGATCAAACAAAAGAAAAGTCTGTTGATTTGGAAGAGCAATTGGATCAACTAAGTGGTCCGTCTGGTCAGCTAGTCGATAATTTGAAAGAGTTGTCCAAGGAGCAGCTAGTCAATCAGTCTGTAGATCAGCTAAGAGATCTAGTCGTAGATCAAGAAGCTGATCATTCGAAAGAGCAGCTGCTCGAACAGGCAAAACAGTATCTTAAGGAACTGTCACAAGAATCAGCAGAGGAGGAACAACAACTCTTCAAACAGTGTGAAGATCAGCTGACGGAGCAACCCGTTGTTCAGTCCAAAGAGGAGCTGCTCGAACAAGCAAAACATTTTCTTAAGGAACTCTCGGAAGAGTCCGCTGAAGATAGCCAAGAACTCTTTAATCAGTCTGAAGATTTGCTGACGCAGCAACCCGTTGCAGATCAGGTAGAACATTTAGTAGAGCAACTTCTCGATCAGGCTGAACATCAGTCAAAGGCGCAACTGATTGGAGTGGAAGAACAGCAAAAAGATCTGTCTGTTGGTCAGGCAAAAGCACAGTCTGTTCATCAGGCAGTGGAAGAGCAGCTTGATCAGGTGAACAAGCAGCTATTAGATAATTTAAAAGAGTTATCCAAGGAACAGCTAGTCAATCAGTCTGTAGATCAGCTAACTGATCTAGTCGTACATCAAACAGCAGATCAGCCACTTCAACAGGAGGTAGATCATTCGAAAGACCAGCTGCTTGAAGAGGCAAAACATTTTCTCAAGGATCTGTCGGAAGATTCACCAGAAGAAGAACAACAAGAACAATCCAATCAGTGTGAAGATCTGCTAACGCAGAAACCCGTTGTTCAGTCCAAAGAGGAGCTCCTCGAACAAGCAAAGCATTTTCTTAAGGATCTGTCGGAAGATTCAACAGAAGAGCAACAACAACTCTTTAATCAGTCAGAAGATCAAGTGAAGCAGCAGCCAGTTGTTCGCATAGTGCCTGTGAAATTGGAGCAGGAAGAGAGTTGCTTAGTAAAGACTATCAAAGCAATGGGCGCAAAGAGCGGCAAGCTGCAACAAGAGCCACAGCAGCAGCAGCAACAACAACAGCTGCTCGCGGAGCAGCCGCAGCAGCAGCAGGCAGCTAAACCACCAGGCAGTCCACGACAAGCCAAGGTCATCGTGCATCGCATTGTACGCGAGAATGACCAAAAAACGGAAGCAGCCCAGCAACAGCAACAGCAAGAAGACCAGCAGCAACAGCAGCAGCTGGAGAAGCAACAACCAGACAACCAACAGCAGCAACATGAAACAAAGAAACAACCAAAGCAAACACAGCAACAGCTGTCAATCGCTGCAACAGCCGTGCAACAGCAACATGCAACGTCTGGACGACAGCAACAGCCGCTGCAGCGCAGCACCAAAGTCATCATTCATCAGATACGCGTCGAGACGGATGCAGAGGAACGCGCTCGTAAAGGTAAGCCCACAATTGAGGAGATTAGCAGCACAACAGCAACAGCAACAACAGCATCAGCAGCAGCAACACACAGCACCAACACAAGCGGCACATTGTCGCCACCGCCACGTTATTTGGTGGAATCCCCCTCACCCAAGCACAAGCAGAGCCTCACCCAGTTCAGTAAATTTGCGCGCGATGTGCAGATTCAGGAGCTGGAGCTGAGCAGCGATTGCAGTTCGGGTGAATTCAATTTCAGTGGACCACTGCAATCGCCGGTGGTGTTTGAGGCGGATTCGGAAACGGAGGCAAGCACACCAACATCGACGGAGTCGCCCATAGCTGTGATAGCGTCTTCGCCGGATTTGCCGTCCAGCAATCGAGCGGAACAACACCAGGAGCAGCTGCGTCAGATGCGCGCCCAGAAGCGCAATGCACTCGAATCGCACTTTCTGCCGCAGTTGCTCAGTCCGCGCTATCTGGACAGCATTCTGGAGGAGAATAGCGAGGCGAGCGATCAAACGCTTGGCCTCACGCCCAGCTCCTCCGGCAATAATGATCCGGCGATGACGCGTCCGACTGTGCCGCACAAGGCAAACGAAACGTATCCGCGCAGCCAACTTGACTTTAGCAGGCGACAGAAGCGACGCGAGCAGCCGATGGCTCTCATGCTGGAAACAAAGCTGCTCGATCAGCCCAGCGATCTGGAGAGCTGTACGCGGCTGCAGAGCACCCTGTCGCCCCAATCGGAGGATGCGGAACTCGTTTACCTCAGCTCATCGGGTTCGAGCAGCGTCTCAGATCTAATGGAACTCGAACTGGAAGAGGCGGCTGCTTTGGTCGAACGGACACGCATCGATCTCGATACGGATGCCATTAAGCTGATCCATCGACCAGATGACGACCGGAGCAGCACATCAACCACGGAGCCAATCAGCTCTTCCAACGAAACAGAAACCGAGGGCGAGTGTGAGGTTCGTACCGAAGTACTAACTAACTAATCCCAGAAAGAAAAGAATAAAGAATAGATAGACGAAAGATCGAAGAATGGAATAAAGAACAAAGAAGGAAGATAGTTTAGGAATTCCCTTAGATTATACTAAATGAACAAGCTGAAGTAGATTTTAGTGTCGTTTTATTTTAATATAATAATATTATTCTCTGCCTTTTAAAGATAAATATTTTATGATAAAACCAAAGCAAAAATATATTTTTGAAATCAGTTTTAAAAAATGCTGAGAACAAATATTTCTTATAAGACACTGGCAAAGATACATAATATTTTTAAAATTTAAAAAAAAATCGACTTAATTTAAGGCAATCTTTTGCGGTCTTAAGGGATAGAAGAGGTTAAAAAATAGTTTGAGAATTTCCTTTCAAAATTTGGGCTTTTATTATTGACTAATGGAGACATTCGTCAAGCAGTGACAAACATAAAGATATCAGAAAAAATAATATATTTAGCATTTATTTATTATCTATATATATATATATTTTTTTTTTTAACTTGTTGATTTTATAGTTTGTGTTCAGTGCATTAAAAGATTTTTAAAGATTAAATAGTGTGTGCTATTTATAAATTTAAAAATGTTTTTAATATATTTGTACAATTTTTTTGTATGTCTTCTACGTAATGTGAAATTCTTCTTCTACAGTGTAGACTGAAATGCTAAAAGCAAAAAAAAAGCATTTCCGGTTTGACAAATTTACAAATAAAATTAGAATTACTTATTAAATTTGTATGGATAAAATAGGCTTCCAATATAAAAATTTAGTATTATATTTAAAATTAAATTGGCAAATTAAATTTGATTAAATTGAAAGTAAATAACTAAATAAAAATTGAAAATAATAGATGTAATTAATAAATCTGGTAGATATGAATATATATTCTTGGGCAACACTCATAATCAGTTTGAGAGCGTCTATATAGATACTATTAGGTGGTAATCGGGGTCAGTTGGATGCGCAATAAACTTAAAGTAGGCCAGCAGTGTTTATGCTTTTCTCGTTTTACTTGGAAACAGTTTGAGGCATGTCTAACACACACTTCTAACATTGAGTAACATCGAGCAAAGCAAAGCAAATTGGCAATAACACAAATAAACGAAAAAAACTTGAGCAAAACAACAACAACAACAAAAACAATTGCAGGTTGAAACGGAAGTGGACACGGAAACGGAGGCAGTGAACCAATCGAGTCGGGAGAGCACACCTGTTAATCGCGCTCCCAGCGCTGACCAAGATCGGAGATCGCCGGGCAGCAGCTCATCGCTATCATCGCTGCTGAGTGCCGCGACGCCGACGCCTTCGCCGACGGCGATGCTGGCAGAGAGGAGAGCAGAGGAGACGCCTACGCGAGCATTTAACGAGCTGTTCGACAACGAATGTGGCTCGAGCAAATTGGCCAACAGTTCAACTGCAACCACGTCGCTGGCGGCAACGCGCGAGGAATTTATCCGCAATATGGACAAAGTGCGCGAATTAATCGAAATGACGCGAAGCGAACAAAACGGAAACGGAAATGAAATCGATGACGGCATCGGAAACGGAAACGGTTCGGCTTCGGCTTCGTCGTGTGTTCAGGTCGTGTCCACAGCAGACACGCATAGTAGTAGGTTATCCCCCTCGCCACCGCCTGTGCCACCGCCACCCAGCAGCATGCTTTATCCCACTAGCACCACAAGCACGACTAGCGCCACCACCAATCCACCAATCCTTAGCAGCCTGTTGCGGCAAGAATCGAATGATTCGCATTGCTCCGACAGCACACAGCACAGCCAATGCACAGCCATCAATATGGCATCACCAACACAATTCACACAACAACAGCAACCACAGCAACCACCCACACCACCACTGCGACAACGACAGCAGCAACAACAACAACAACAACCACAACAGCCACAACAACAACAACCACAGCCACAGCAATTTTGTCCAATTTCAGCTGACGTGTCGGATGCGGAACGCATTAAGAAACTGCGTCTGCTATGCACCGAATCCTTGGCCTCCATGCCCTTTGGCGAGCAGATGCTTGAGGAGCTCGCCAGCGTTGCCCAAAACATAAGTGTGCCACAACAACAGCAACAGCAACAACAACAAAAGCAGCAACAGCAACAGCAACAACAGGAGAATATGCCTTATCCACTGCCACAGTTGCCACACATTGGTGAGCTACAGTTGTCTTTGGGTCAAGTGAATACTGAGGCCTGGCTGGGTTTACCCACCCAAGCTGATCCCAAGTTGCTCGTATGCCTCTCGCCCGCACAACGTGCTCTGGTCGCCCAACAGCAGCAGCAGCAGCAGCAGCAGCAACAGCAGCAACAGCATCAACAGCAGCAGCAGCAGCAATTGCAGTCAGCTGGTCCCGATGAGCTGCTGGATGCACATGAGAAATTTGTGCAGAGGCGCGGCTATCATGAGTTGAGCAAGGAACAGGTGCGTCTCATGGACAGCGCACAAATGAATGTGGAACAGGAGCAGATGCTCAATATGGCGGCGAAAATGCGCGAATTGCGCAAGAGTCTAACGCCCACCACATCGCCAACACCACAGCAGCAGCAGCAGCAGCAGCAACAACCACCGCCGGTGCCTGTGAAGAGCGCTGAAACCGTTGAGAAGGCAAAGAGCCAAGCAGCGCAGCAAGCAGATGACGCAAGCCAGCAAAAGCTAAACACAACAGCAACGGCAACCAGAACAGCAAGAGCAACAATAGAAACGGCACCAACGACATCATCATTTGAAAATAAACCCAAGCAAACAGCAGCCGCAGCAGCAGCTGATCAGCAATTGCCTTACTCATTTGATCAGCGCACGGCCAGCCGTACACAGCAGCAACAGAGCAGCAGCAGCTACACCAGCAACATCAGCAACACGAGCAACATGAACAGCAGCAGCAGCAACACTTCGAGCAAATTTCCATCCAGCATCGAGAGTGAATTGGCGCGCATGTTTCCCAGCATGGCACAACAAGGCGACATATTTGATGAGCAGCGCAAGCGTTTCTCCAACATTGAGCAAAGTAGCCAGCCGCTGTTGCAGCCGCAGACGAAGCGTTACTCGAACATTGAGACGAGCTCGTTTGAGTCCAAGAAGCGTGTTGAGAACGGCCAGACAATCTACGATTACAGCAACAGCAGCACTGAGCGGCAGCAGCAGGGAGATAAGCCAACAGAAAATGGCAAGTTTCCGTTGAATGCAAAGCAAGCAGCAGCATCGAAACCAACAATAGCGGATGAGGTGGATTGTGCACCGCCTGTGCCACCACCGCCGGCAGCAGCAAATATTATGTCAGCAACGAAATTAAATGGCATGTCAAACACTTTCATTAATGACGCACAGAAACAGCAACAGCAGCAGCAGCAGCAGCAGCATCCACTCTCAGAGAGCCGGCAGCAGAGAGAGCAGACCACAACAACAACAAAAGAAACAACAGAAAGAAGAACAACAACAACAGCTGCTGGCAGCAGTTCCAAGGTGAACAATGCTGGCGGCACTTATGAGGAATTTCGGCAACGTGCCAAAGCAGCACTCGAAGCACTTGCTCAGCCCAACAGCAACAGCAACAACAGCGACAGCAACAGCAACAGCAACAGCAACAGTAACAGCAAAGGGCAACCTTCGTCGGCTAATCACTTGGATAATGAAAATCTTTTCAAGGACTTCGACACGCTGTCACAGCAACTCAATGCCGAGCTGCAAACCGGTCGCGAGCAGCGAGAGCAGCGCGAGAAATGCTCATCGCTCTACGATCTCCATCGAATGAGCAGCAACAGCAACAGCAACAACAGCAGCGCTCAGTTGGAGCAGCTGAAGCGTCAGCGACATGCTCACTTGCAGGAGCTGGAGCGTGAAATCGAACGCTCGACCAGATCCCGTCAGGAGCGGATGTCCTCTATGCCGCGTGCTGTTGAAATTCCCATTGAACTAGCTCCCGATTATGGTACACGTTCGCGTCGCTCCGAGTCGCTGTGCAATCTCAGTGAACCAAGACGACCACACAGCTCAGCGGAACATTATGTGGTGCAGCAGGAGCAACAACAGGATGACTGGTCACGCTATGCCAGTGACCTGGGTTACTCGGAGAACATTGCTCGCCCGTTTGCCCGGGAGGTGGAGATCTGCTATCAGCGACAGGGTGGCAATCAGCGGCAACCTCACTCGATACGAGCGCCTCGACTCTCGGCGAGCACAAATGATCTGTCCAGCTATGGCAGCTATGATAACCATAATGCTTACGGTGGTGCACGGCGACATGCACCCATGTTGCAAGAGGCGCCGGTGCAGCAGCGACCCCATTACACCAGTTGCTATTCTATGATTGAGCGCAATCCGAACCCAACATATATCAGCACCACATCAAGGCGTGGCGTCTCACCTGCACCACCAACACCACCAGCACCGCCTGCCTACGACCGGCAGCAGAGGCGGTCATCGCTGCCACGGGAGCTGCACGAGCAGCAGCTGCAGTACATATTGAGCAAGGAGGAGCAGCTGAAGCTGGAATTTGAGCGACTGCAGCAGGAGCGACGTCGTCTGATGGATGAGATGCAGCGGGCACCGACGGTGTTGCAGGCACCACCGCCGAGACGCGATAGCTATCGGCCGGCGGCGAAGCTGCCGACGCTGAGCGAGGATGAGGTGTTCCGGCAGCAGATGGCCGAGGAGTGGATGAACAAGGTGGCGGAGCGTGAGGAGCGACGTCAGCACAAGATCATCAAGATCTCAAAGATCGAGGATGAGCATCAGCATGCCAGCGAGCAGCAGCAGTCCAACATCAGCGATGAGTTCCTCAACCGGGTCAAGGAGCGGCGAGACAAGCTCGCCATGCCCGCCGATAGCGATTGGGAGAGCGGTGCGGAGTCGCAACCGGTGCCGACCAAGGCATCGGGTGCTGGCAGTGAATCGGATGCGGAGGCGCCACCGATGCGCATCCTGGAGGGTAGCAACGAGGCGAATCTGCGCGAGCTGCCCCGGCATTTGCGCGAGTTTGCCAAGTTCTCCAGCTGCGAGCAGCTCGATGGTGGTCAAGTGGAGCGCCACGAGCAGCAGGAGCGCAGCGAGACAGCAACGGATAATTCACAGAGCAGCGCGAGCAGGAAGTCGACCATTGTGAAGACGTACAAGGTGTCCCGGTTGCCGCCTTCTGTGCAGGGTGAGTTTGCCACGGACAAGACGACGAGAGCGACTACAACTAATAATCGTAATCGTTATCGTTATCGATCGAATACCGCGCAGCTCGTTAGTCATAATGTGCATTTAGGCAACGCTTCTGTAACTAGCTATCGCCGCTCCCAATCTCCTGA
This sequence comes from Drosophila ochracea, assembly GCA_035044125.1. Lineage (NCBI taxonomy): Eukaryota > Metazoa > Arthropoda > Insecta > Diptera > Drosophilidae > Drosophila > Drosophila ochracea. Next base: position 2,389,299 of record JAWNML010000046.1, read on the forward strand.
CACTGGTTGTGGTTCCGCTTCCAAAGGTTCCTGTTCCTCCTCCAACAACTCCTCCTCCTCACCCACTTCACCCCAACCGACAACCCCAGCTACTCCCAGCACTCTGCCAACCGATCACAATAATAATCCACTTGACTCATCCTCCAACTTCACCTCGACAGCTGGCAGCATTTTGGGCACTGCTCTGCTACTGGGCCTCTCTGTTCTCACGGCCTGGACCAAGTTCAGCTAATTCACAAAATCCCCTCATTGTACACTCTGAAAAAAAGAAGAAACTATATCCTAGATTTAACTAATCGAAAACAGCCAAATTTCTGATTTGCAATTAATTATTTTATTTTGCAAAAAAAATCAAGGCATACTTTTTAGAGTCAGCCAACAATATCTATATATTTTGTCTGAAAATCATCAACCAAACTTTTTCTGATGCCGAACAGCTCTGCTCGTCAGCATAGTAAAAAAAGCTAGATGATCAGCACTGGTACATGGCCAATCTTCTTAGAGAAGGCGTCCAGCTTCGGCTAGTTTTCTAAGCAATGTGTTTATTGAATATTCAAAATATTTCCAGTAATTAAACATAAAAACCATTTGAAAGCTGTTCTAATTTACAAATACAATTTTATAATTCGAAACATTGCTAAAGCTTTTCCAAAAGTATTTATTTATTTATTTTAGGCATTTTCTAGATCTAGGATATTGATTTTCGATCCGAGTGTACTTAAACTCATTGGTGAATTGGCCATTTAGCACATCAACTCATCCCATTTGCACCACAATCTAAATTATAATATGCGTTTATTGTTGTTGTACAAATTCTTTCATAATCTCTATCTCTCTCTCTCTGTATTTGTAATTGTCTCTCTCTCTCTCTCTCTGTGTGTGTGTGTGTGCGTGTCTCCCTTTTGTATATCAAATTTCTCTCTATCGTCGTCCTCACACAGACAATGATAAAACAGCAACCAACACCAACAACAACAAGCACAACTTGAACAGCAACAACAACAAGAACAACAACAGTACAACAGAAACAACGTCTACTATGAGTAGCCATATAGAAAACGAATCCAGATCCAAAAATCCGAGCAGAGCAGCGCCAACATCGCCTTCGCCATCGTCTTCGCCATTTTTGGGCACTTTTCATAGAAATTTCGATGAGCTGTTTGCCAGTTCGCCCTTCCGCTCGAAAATCCTCGAGGAGTTTGATAAATATTGGCGCAATTTTGAGCATACTACTACGTCCGACACTATCTGAATAGATATATATTTATATATATATATAATATATATGCACGCCCCGAAATCTTTGTTAATGGAACCGCAAGAAATGCTTTTCACATTAATTTTATGCCCCCGAAACAGCCTTGCAGCCGCATGCAACCTACTTATAACCAAATGAAAATTGAAATTATGTTTTGTGTCTTAGGCAAATGTTTTAAAATAAACAAACAAACAAACAAAAAAGAAAAATACTTGTGAAAACTAGTTAATTGTTTTTGAAATTAATACAAATAAATGCAAAATAGTGTTGTTGAATGTTTAATAAATGATAAAATGATTAACAAACTCAATTGTTATTTAGTTTTTATTGTATTGTACGCATGCCAAATATCTACATATCTACATATATCTATCTATATTCTACATATATTCATTTATCTACTGATTTGATTTCGATTTCGATTTAAGTTGTGTTCTAGAAAGATCTGTTTTGCCGTAGCGCTTGTAAATGACGCTTTGTTTGATCGATTACCTAATCCTGTGAATGTCCCAACTAATAAACAATAATCATGCTTCAATTGATCATAATTCTCAATCGACGAGATTCGTTCACACAAAAATGGGTAATATTCACAACTAGTGGCATTCACTTGAAGTGAAACTTCTACTTTCATTTTTAGAATTGGCCGTTTTACATCCATATTCAAATTTCTTTTAAAGTAGTTTTCAAATATTGTTTAAGTTAAGTTCACCGAGAGTCTAAAGCTCCATGGACCAGATACTCTCAAATATGTTTTGCTCTCATTCTAATTATTTATATTTTATATGTTTTTCATGCCAGCGTGCTCTGCTCTCAGATAAAACGTATTCATATTTGTCACATTTAGGCAGCATAATCATTTTCAATGACATCAATTTATGAGATTCAGATGCAAAAATTTCACAAAAATATTTTAAAAATTGCTTGAAAAATGTGAAATGTGGTGGAAAATGTTAAATTTACTGTGTCACAAAACAATCATATATATATTAGTATATATATGATATTTATATATATATATATCATGTCATATATATCATATATAAAGAGTCCACGAATGTTTCTCATTAGCAAAAATGTTTTACATGCTCATAACAATAAATATTAAGTTGATTCTTTGGCCGACTTTCGTTTTTCCAACTCTGTGCTCAAGTGTCTCAGTAGAGAGTAGGCAATTTAAGCTATAAGTGCCCAAATATCCCCCTTACAATTGAGGCGATTTAACTGGGGCGCTGCGAAAAGTGCATTTATTGGATAGTGGGTGAAGGGGGCAGACAGGCAGATGGACAGATAGACAGAATCGCGATTAAGCGGAAATTTTAATTAATTCCACTCAATTGGTATGCCAAACGGGTGGCGGGGGCAAGCAGAGGGTGGTGGCGCACCCGAACAAACAAATCGTTTGTTTTTGTTGCACAGCGAGAGCGAGAGTGAGAGAGAGAGAGAGAGAGATAGAGATAATTGAGCACAGGGTTCTTAGACTAAGTGCAGCATGATGTGGCATGCGTCGTCTAGAAGAGAGCGCGTTGAGACACTAAACGAATACCAACAATTTTGATAGCCATAGCAATTAAGAGCGAGCAACAACCACAACAACAACAGCAACAAAGACATCAACTGCAAACAGCGACGCCAAAGTCGACATCGACGTCGACGCCAACGATGGCAGCGAAGCAGCATTTACGGCCACAGAAACAGACGCGTTTTCTGCTATCGCCGCAGCAGCTGCAGCAGCAGCGCCAACGACGCAGCTGGTCCGAGAGCGATCTGCTCAAGGAGATTGACAATGATCTGCAGCTGGCCAAGGGCTTTCTCTATGCCAACGGTCGGTGAAATGACCCCCTTTTTATGTGTACATTCCCACCCTCTTACCCTCATGCCACCCTAACACCTGTGTGTCTATGTCTATTTCGTGTGCCCTCCAAATGTCTGTAGTGGAAATTAGCGCAGCTGCTTAACTAATTGGCCAAATTGTAGTATATACATATATACATATATATAGTTATAAATATATATATAGTTTGTATAAAATTTATAGTTGCGCTCGTTTTCAATATACGCTTAATATAATGATACGTTTATGTTTATGTTTACTATGTATTTTAAAAAAACACTTTTGCTCCCACAGCCAAAAAGTATGCAACACTTTTAAGTCCCGCACAAGCATAACAAATTGTGTATACGACGTGAGCATCGCGCAAATGATTTTGGTCATGTTGTTAAACTGTTGTCGGACTGTGTATGTGTTAAAATGTATCTTTATCTTGGCGTCTCGACCATATTTATGGCCCACTTCAGAACATGATCATCTATATGCGCTCCCTCTCTCTCTCTCTCGCACACATACTCTCTCACTCTCCTTCTCTCCCGCTGTCTCTCGATTGCTCTGTTTGCTCTTTATGTAAATGTCTTTAGATTTTCTTTCGTTTTTTCCATCGGTTTTTACCACTTGCCGCGCCGACTGCCACCTTCCTGTCTCTGTTTACGAAAGCATCAGCGTTTTGTTTATGCTAAGGCCGCATAGGAAAATGAAAATGAAAATTTTTTTGAGGGAGCATTCAACGAATTTGTTGTTTTGCTGCGCGCTCACAAAAGTTGAGTTTTTTTTTTTTTTTTGTTCGAAAATTTTAAAGAAAATCGTAGCAACTTGCACAAGATTTTCGCCTGGCGTAGTCGTCGTCGTGTTTAAGTCGTGTGCGCAACGCGAAGGCGCGTGAAAAATAAAAGAAAAAGCTAAAAGTATATATATATACATAGATATATTAAAATCAGCAGCAGAGACAGCAGCAGCGGCAGCGGCAGCATTTCTATATTTCCACTTGCATAAATCACAAAAAAATATTGAGTTCGGGCAGAAAATAAAAATGGGGCAGGGTTAGTCGAGTGTTTTACCAACAAATTGTGCTCAGCCCGCTTTTCATTTGTATCAATTGTTTGTTGTGCAGTGCCCCCAAAAGTGTCTGGTGTGTTTATCGCCCATTCCTAAAGAAAATGCAGTGATGTGAAGCTTGTTGCAAGTGTTTCTTATTGTTTTTTTTTTCCGCAAAGAAAATCTCATTTTATTATTCATATGCAACATTTTTGCAGAGCACACACAAAATTCAACAATGTTCGCGCCGAAATTTAAAGCACGCGCACCAACTGGCTCAGGTAAAACTCATCCAGATCTTGTGTACATCAGATCTATGTAAATATTACATCTGATGACAGGTGCAGAGTCTACGTAAAAACTGTTTGAATCTTCGCATACGTGGCAGACATGACCTTTTCAGTGGACACAGTTCAATAGCTTTACAAATTTTTTGATCGTATTTACATAAAAAAGATGTTTAGGATTATTGTGTATTTCATGAAGAATTTAATGCATCACATTTGTTTGCAGTCGAAAATGTTTATCATATGCATCAGATGTTTATGATACAGAGTATTTGGCTTGTTAAACAATAGTGTCTGTTTTGTATTAATGCTGGAGTACATTTTAAATGAATAAAATGGGCTGAAAATTATATGTAAAAGTCAAATTCTCAAATTATACACGTAACTCATTTCTCCTAATGTGTATCAGATTTATGTTACATAGAGTAGAAAAGACTTAAAAGATAGTGTTTTTCTTGTATTTATGCTTCATTACTTGATTTTTAAGTCAATGGCATTAGCTGAAATGCTGAAAATGGCTAGTAAAGGGCAAATCGTCAACAAGAAAACCGTTTCTTGAATAAAGGCTCTAAAGTGCTAATTAATCTACAAAAAATTGTTTAATTATTTTATTTTAAATAGTTTTCTAACTTTGAAATTAAAGTCCTGAAGTGTTGCACACATGAAAGTTTTTCTCTGAAGAAAATAAAACTGCTTTCTATTATATAAATGAAACTCTTTCTGAATTTATTTTACTCTGCACATTTAAAATTAAATAGCAATCAACTATTAAAAATTGATTCAGCTTCTATTCATAAAAGATATATTTTTTTACTAGACCTTAAAAATATGAGATTCATTAAAGAACCTTTTAAAAGTAAAGTTTAACATAATTTCAGTTACTATTTCCCCAAGAGAGACTTCGAGATTTATTTCTAAAATCAAATATTTTTAATTTTTAATATGAAGTCTTTGAGATGTATTAAAAAGCTCTTTAAGACAAATATTAACATCACATCAAACTTTATTTCCACAAAGATTTCAAGACTAAGTTCAAAAATCAAACCCCTTTAATCTATTTCCGAATTGCTAAAACATCTTTGAGATGCATTAAAAAAACTTTTAAGACTAAAACTTTACATGTCTTCAGGTTGTACTTCCCCTCAAATTTAAAGACTTAATTAGAAAATCAAACTTTTCTAACATTTCTTGCAATATTAAATAAATACCTTTATGTTTTTTGAGAATGATCTCTCACTCACAGACAGATGGTTAATTTTTTACACATTTCTTTCAGCAATATAAACTTAATTGAATTGGTAGCAATATAAACTTAATTAATTCGTTTTTTATTTAAGGCCCATTTCTAATCAACTTTCTTGCTGTTTGAAATTTATTGGCACTTATTTATAGATTATTTTGTATTCAGTTAGTTTTCCACTTTTCACGCTGTTGATGATGATTTTGTGTGAGACTTGTATATATCATCTCTAATTTTGTGTTGTTTTGTTATAGAATTGAACTTGATTTTTGACTTTGCACATGTTTATTTGAAATATTTCAAATTAGCTCGTATTAATTGTGCTAGCACGAAAATTCCAAACTGGAACTGGAGGTGCGCATTGTTTCTTAGTTCAGCTTCCTCTTACTCATCGTTACTTTGCGCTAAATATATAAAATGACGTACAATCCAAAAATTTGTTGGCCAAGCAATATTTATTACAAATATATATATACAAGTATATGTTTGTGTGCAGCTTGCTGCTCTTGCTAGACGCCCACAACTGCCTGCCTTTTACAGTATCCATTAAAAATGGAAAATAAACAAAAAGGAAATCCAGATGGAAAACGAAGATGAAAAGCGCAGTACATAATACCAATGCTTGCCAAATCAATGTCTCAAATACTTTGACGATCATACTATAAATGCGATTTGCTCGACAAAACACCTTATGGGTAGATTGTCGTATGTGGGCGTAGCTAATCTATCAAAATGCGTATACGCCCCATTTGGCGTTTGATTGGCGTCACGATCCAAAAAACATTAGCCCAGAGTTTAGTTATGAAAATGTTATGCTGCTTTCGATTTTCGCAGCTCTTTTGGGCCGCAAAGGCGCCTTTATTTATTTAAAGCATTAATTTGTACGCTGTTATTTTTAAACTACGCCCGCGTTTATTTTATTTTATTTTTTTCATTTTCCCAACAAAAAAAAAAACACGAACAAATTATATGTTTTTTCTGCGTTGACTTTTAGTGACTAAAAATAATTTATAGTTATTATAAATTCAGTTGAACTTGGTCAGTAGTGGAATTGTTGATATGATTATTGATATGATATTTGTGTGAATGAAAGACTAGTTTAAAAGAATTGGGTTTATTTAGTTGGGCATCGTGATCTATATATGTTCCATATTATTATAGTATATATATAGTATATCAGAAGATGACGTAGCGCCGCCGACTCATTTGTTTGGCATACGTGTTGAAAATCTGGCAAGAGATTTATTGTGGAATTAAACTTTTGTGGCGAACTTTAGAGTATATAGAAAAACAATTTATTCTTAACGGAGCAGAGGATTTTTGAATTTGAAAAAATCATCTTACTTAAATTTTTATTTGCCATTTAACGACTTCGGTCATTATTAGCTGCCTTAAAATCTATTTCCATTGAGTGCTCATAAATTCTTCTCAATTTTAGCTAGAAATTTGCGATATATACATAGTTTTAATTAAATATTAATTTTCAAACGTCATTTACAAACTATATTGTCATTTGGCTAACTAATCCCTTCAGAGTGCAAATTCCACTGACCTTTTCAACCTGCTCAAAAGCGAGCAGAGTGAACATCAAAGTCGTGCCGCATTCAAAAGGGCTCCATGCTGATCTGTCAGTCTGTGCATTTAAATTCACGGGAATGCGCAGCACTCCATAAATACTTAGCCCTCTTCATTATGGCAAACCGAATAAATCAATGCGAGAATGGTTTCTAATTTGCTGGCAGCGACAACAACAACAATAAAGAGACGCACCTATCCCAGGCTGGGTCACAGAGCTTTGACAACTGCCAGGTCGCGACTCTCCACGCCCTCAAATGATGCCAACCAATCGCTCTCCCATCCCACTCCAATCTCTAATCGCACAATTAATGGGCGCACGCACAGGTTGCCGTCAATCCGTCGGATAGCCTCCGTTTCTCTTGCAAGGCCAAAACTAAAATAGACTTGTTCGCTTGCTGTATACCCTGTAAAACGATCATGCAACAGGCAAAAGGTCAAATAAACATCAAATACAGAGTGACTACAAAATTTCAAATTTGATTTTAAAAAGTCTTAAACGGAGAGTGATCAACATATATTGTATATAAACCGGAATATAAGACTCATTTTGTCTATATACAAATCGCTTTTCTCTCAATCATAAACTCAAGATAAATATGCCATATAAATGGGATATGAAAATGCATTTGAGTCGCAAATTTGTATATATTTATTACCTGTTTTACAGGGCAACTAAAAGTCCATCATTACAGTTTCGCTCCGCTTGTTGTCGCGTCATTAAAAAGTTTTTAGCAAATTATCTAGTTAAAATTAAAGGTTTGCTCATTACAGGTAGAATTCTTTGTTAATTTTCTTAAATGCCTGTTCGATATTCCATTTTCAGTTTGAAAATCAATAAATTTCACATAAATGCGACGAGCTCAGAGCCAATTTCCTAAGTAAATGCGCTTCTTCACGAACGAGCGCGGGCGCTCCTTGGAACACACCCAGCTGTGTGTGAGACGGGCACCCCTCCCCCTCCCCGCCCACCACACAGCCACCTACCCCCACTTTACGTCCCCCGCCCATCTGTGTTTTGGCCGAAAGACTAGGCAACGTTTTATGAGCATTTTTCCAAGCATTGTTTTTATTGGCTAAAAAATTTCCGTTTGATTTATTCTAAAACGAGTGAAAAGCAGATAGAGCAATAAAAACCGAACCGGAAGTGCCAAGCCAACCCAAGCCAAACCAAACCAAGCCAATCCAAGCCAGAAACACCCAACGCACATTTATAGTTTGTAGTTTCTAGTTTGTAATATGTCTTTTGTTTTTTCTGGTTTTTGTTCTTGTGCACAAAAGCGCCCAAAAGAGTTAAGCGAAAACCACCACTAAAAAGACAAAAAAACAAAAAAATACAAAATCATTTTGATTGACTCTTTAGTGAGCACTCTTATTTGGGGAGTAGTTCCACTACTATACAGAGTATGGTATATTTAGTCGCTACACATCCGTTCCATTTCGCATTGCACGCATAATTGGCGTTCCACAAACAAAAAAAATAAAGAAAAAAAACACAAACAGTGCTTTTGTCTCGGAACGGTTTCGTCCAAAATAAAATATATCCGATCTGTTGCTGCTGCTGCTGCCTCTGCTGCTACTGCTGGGCAATGCTCCATTGAGCACGGAGCGCATAGAGCGCTCCCATATTTGATTGCAGCGTAATTGATCTTCTATTTAAAATCGCTGAGCACTGGGAAATTGTTGTTGACTCTGGTTGGGTGGAGAGGCGGGGTTCAGTTCAGTTTGCCTGACTGCGACTGGGTGTGTTTAGTCATTTGGCAGTCGCTTGTGATTTGCGCCTTTTGTCTTTGTTGCTCCCCACTGCTTTTCCAAAAGAAGCGGCAACAACAACAACCACACCAAAACAGAATTCACTAAGTTGGTCTGCTCGACGCAGCCGGGTCACGCAAAATTCAGTCGCTTTGAGCCGCGCGCGGAGTCAGCAACTCAGAACTTGCCACTCGGTCAGTCAATCGCAGTCAATCGATCCTATCTCAACTCAACATCCATAATACAACTACACAACTAGTACTTCCTCATCCTGTATTGGGTAATTCTCAACAATGCCAATGTGTGTGTTTTGGTCAGCAAAATGCGAGTGTTGTCAAGTGACTCATTAAGTGAACATGCGAAAAGGACTGTGATTTTTGGTTTCATTTTGATTGACAGCGGCAAGACTTTGATTCGATTGTATAATTCGATTAAGTGCTGATTGAATTAAGACGTCAGCGCATCCACCCACAACCCAAGAGCAACAACAACAGCAGCAACAACAACAAATAGTAGAAGATCAACAACAACAAAAGTTCGCCAACAAAATACGAGAGGCATGAAAAGAACGAAAACGATTTCTATATGCGATATACGTGTCAATGTCTAGTGGCTATAGCGCCTAGGGCAGGCTATACCAATCTTCTGTATCTATTTCTTCGTATGTGTATCTATGACTGTGTGTGTGAGTGTGTGTGTGCGAGCTGATACAGGTGGCATATAAATCTGTAGAGTGAAAGATGTGATCTGCACAGCCACGTCGAGGGCCGTTTTGACTTTATGACAAGGAAACTGAACAAATAAAAGCCAAACAAATTTCAATTAAAATATTTAAATACAAATCATTTCAAGCTCCACTGCTGACCAAGCGGACTTTGGACTCTGTGAATCTCGAGTTAAATAAAAAAAATAACATTTGATCTGGAACCAGCAAAAACCATTTTGATAATACTTATGAAAATTTCTCTTTTTTTTTTAAAGCTTTTTTCTTTATTTTATTTGGCTAGATGGTTAAAGGGTAGTGCTATAAAATGTCACAATCTTATAGCATTTAGTGTTGTAAAACTGCACTAATAATTATTTTTTATTATTATCTGCAATAAAAATTCTAATAAAATGTCAAAATTGCAACACTCTGCAAGTTAAGCCATACTATTAAAAACTGGAAAGTAATCTATTTTGATGAATATTTTTTTTAAATATCTGATCACAAATAAAACATTTAAATTTATCTTTTCCTGGAGCCAGATCAAGTGTTTTTTATGTATATGTATATATATATAAAAAAGAGGTCACCAAGCAATAAAGAAACATTTACATTTTATAATTAGATTATTGTGAAATTTGAGAGTTGTTTCAAACCCAAATCTTGCGACATTGTCTCTGTACTTAAATTCTAATATTAAAACCAAAACTCGACTATTTTCTTGTAGCTTTTTTTGGAAGTGAAGTAATGCAACTTTGGTATTGCTTTTCGATTGTGAAAATATATTATTATTAGCAAGTTATTTACAAAGCTCTCTAGCCTTAGACCAAATTGGAGTTTTCTTTAAAAACACTTTACTCTAGTTCATCAGTGTGTAGTATCCACTGTACTCAACTATTTAAACACCTTGTGAGTTGTGTGAGTTTTGTGCCGCTTGATTCAAATAGAATTTTATAACAGTCTGCGTTGTATATTTGTATCTTTGTATCTGCGAAAGTCTTTGTAAATTCTAAACATACGCCAAATGTTATGAGTCATTCGCCCAATAGAACCACGTTTGAAGGTATGTGTGTGTGAATGAGGTTGTATGTGTGTGTGTGTGTGTGTGTGTGTATACATTTGTATTTGTGACCAAATTTTGAATGGCTGCCAAATGCGGCTTCCTTGGTCGTATTAATTATTGCTGTTCAACGTCGCGATGTTTGTTTGTCAATTTGTCTTCGCTCGGTTTGTTGACTGCAACATTTATTTTTGTTAGAAAAAACCGAAAAATAAAAAAGCCAAAAATCTCAGCCACAACAGCATCATGCGTAGACGAGCATAAACTTGTTGACAAGTGTAAAATGTCAGCGTCGCCAAGATAAAAACTCAATTCGATATGAACTTGCGCCCCTGAAAATGTCATGTGTTGCCCAATTTGCAACCTGCCCTGCCCCACTGAAACCCCCGACCCACTCACTGTTTACAAGTGACAGCCACTCATTCGCATCATTAACAGGCGTTTGGACACCCAAGAGTCAAACACCGTACGGCTCCAGCAGCGAGCTAGACATCGGCTCCTCGGCGGCACCAACACCACCGCCACCACCCACACAGCCCGTTTGGACGCCGCAGCCGTCGCCGGCGCTCAGCGGACGCAAGGAATTTCGGCCCGTCCACTTTGAGTCACCCACCTTGCCACGACGCTACACGGCCAACCAGCAACTGCAGCAACAACAACAACAACAACAGACGACGACGACACTACCCTGGTCGTATACCAACGGGAACTGCCCGGCGCCTGCACCACGCAGCAGCACCACCACAAACCTGAGCACACCCACAACGCTCAACTCTACCAATTCTGATTACGCGGAAACCGATTATTCCAATCAATTTGGCCCAGTTGCTCCCAGTTCCAGCGTCTCCGACAAGATTAAAAGTACTGCCCCAAGCCAATATTTCAATGGGTGTTAGGCTCCCAGGGATGCACTCTTTCAAAGCCAATGATTTGATTTTAAAAATAATATATATTGTTAGAATATATAATGTTTAGGAGCAATACAAAATTTCAAATTGAAATTTTGAAGTTAACCCTCCAGACAATCTACGTTCATTTAAAATACAAAACTTCGCGAAAAATTCCGTATAAATGAACTCAGTATTAAACCTTATAATCTGCAAACTATATTTATATATTATATAGTCAGTTGCCAGACTAAGCTTGAAAGCTTGCAGTGCATGAATTCCCTCATTAAAAATAATAATAGTCAATTCAACTTCTTGAACTTATTTAATATAAGTTTACCTTCAAGAAATGTTTTGGTGACATGCATTGAATTTGTTTCTCGCAATCAGTTAAATATACATTTTTTTAGGTTGGTTAATATCAAGAACTTACCTAAAGAAGTAGGAAAACAATCAATGGCTTTGAAAAACATGTGTTTCCCAAAAGTGCAGGCAGCTGTGTATATATTTGTTTTAGAGATATCAATCCATAGTCGTAGCCGTGTGTAGATAAGTAGTAAAAGTGTGGTAACACTCGTATTCTGCTGCTTAAACTGTGACTTAATTGTCTGTTGGTTAATACATACAAAGTATGCGCTAATTTGTCTCATCTCACACTTTTTCACCCCTTCCCCCATCCTCCCTGCCCGACTTCCTTGCAGCATTTGAACGCTCGGCTTCCACATCGGAGCTGCACAGGCCGTTCTCACGCCGTCAACTGGCCGACACTAGCCGTGCAGTGTATAGGCCAAATGAAGTCAGTAAGTATCAATTGTAGGGTATGCCAGTTAACAAGAAAACCAGACCAGGTCGCTGGTGCTCACGTCGTTATACACACAACACAGGGCAAACACAACAAATGTGGCCGCTTAACCGATCTTACACCCCCGTTCTTTTAATAAGTGTTTCACACCTGTGCTCTTGAGTACTCCACCCCACTCAGACAACTGACAAACACCTAACTAAATCCACTCTACGGTTTACAGTCTACAAAGTCAAGCACGAGTATATGAGCGAACCGGAAACGGAAAGCGATCGTCCGCGCAAAATGGCACAGTTAGGTCGACGGCAATACGATGGCATCGGTCCGGTGACAAACGATGGAATGCCCATCATCCTCAGATCGGTAAAAGATAAAACTAAAGAATTGGGCTGCATGGCACCAACTAGCTGAGAAATACAATATTTTCTATTTACTATCTCGTCTGTTACGCTGCAGGAGGTCCAGGAACCGCATCAGCATGAATGGTATAAGCGACTCTATCAGACCATACATAAGCAGAAGAATGGCGGTAAATGTTCCTTGCCACCTTTGACCAATTCAAACTGAAGCATTGTGAAATATAATTGAATTACCCAACCTAACCCAGAACCCAGAACCCATCCCGACAATAACCAACCCTCCACATATTTCCACAATCCAAGTTGCCTATTTTATAATGCTTCAGTTTGGTGCCTGCTGAGCTAGTTCTAATTAAAACTCTCTCTCTCTCTGAACTTCTTGAACTTGTCTACTATACCACAACCACAACCACAACCACAATCAATCAATCAATCAATCAATCAATTACCCCTCCATACGCTTTCATTCAAAACTGAAACTGTTCTGTGAAATCGCACACAACAGACGATTTTGTGATACGCTACAAGTGTCCCAGAGGTGATTTTTTGACATACATATCTACCTATCTATCTATCTATAATTAAACGTAATATTCGTATATACCAAAATTCAGTCTGAGCCCGCTTACAAAGTAATCACCTCTATCTCTCCTTATCTGTAGCTAGCCATACTTAATGCTTAGCCATACTTTTCCGCTTTAGCGCCATCTTTTCGGTTGGCACTTAATGTGTTGGTAGTTGTATCCATTTATGATTTATCTTGATTTACTTTATTGGATTGCATGCAGAATTATTACGTAATCGGTATCATAATTATTATTTTTTGATTATATTTTCTCATATTTTGCGTGCCGTTTAGCTCATTGGAAATGCTTTAAATAAATTTCAAGATTAACCTAAACTTAAGAACCACAACGCTCTAACATCATGTCTGCTAACACACCAAACAACTACAACAGTGCTAACACCAACAACAGCAACAGTAGAAACAGTAGTAAATTTCTAACCAAAAACCATACACAAATATATTTCTGTATTCCTAATTAAGTTCCTCTCGCAATACCTGCAGCACGTCCCTCGTACAAAAGCAATGGTTATGTCTCTGAGCCCGAGCCCAATTACGATTCGGACTACTCAACTCTAAAGTATCGTACACCGAATCCGCTACGCGTTCAATCGATATCATCTGCTGTCAACGTGCGCAATCTGAGCCAGGACGATAAGTAGGTAATCCTTCTCAAAAATATGGACATCTTATTGAGGTTTCGATTTCGTTTTCAGATTGTATGGTACTATGCCCAATCCGATCAAATCGGCACAGAACTCTTACAAGAATCAACCTGGTCGCATTGAGAACTATACAACTGGCCATTCATCCGTGTCGGAGAAGGAGAAGAAGGAGGCAAGTGCCCCGACAGGCCAAACAGTCAGCCGCAGCATTTAATCACGCACAGAACCAATCGCAAATAACTAGACTGTGTGAACTCGACAATGGCTATATCCAAACATGTCCAATATCTCTCATTAACCCACTAGCCCAAGCTTATAACTTATATCATTCCGTCCCCGCCAGAATCACATTTCACTTTAAGCACAATCATTATAATATGCCCCCCCCCCCCCATATCTGATATGATATCACAGCACGCCTAATCATCATTAGTCATACATAGCAATTATTCTAACTCACTGCAATTATTTTGTTCACAATTCTAGTGGTGGGACGAAGTGATGGACATCTTTAACGGGGTATGAACTCTAATCTATATAATTCCTGTTCTAGACAATTAATATTAGTTATAGCATTCTTATTAGTTTTATTTAGTTTGTACAAAATTTTGCGTCTGTTCTCTGATTTCTCTTGAGTTACAACAAGTTTTCCGTTAACTAATTCAATGACCAAAAAATTACCCGGTTTATATTTGTATCTTATCTCTCCCTCTCTGCATATTATTATACATATATTTTCCCTATTCCCCGTAAAAATTATGCTTATCGCCAAGTGGCTCAGGGAACATACACGCATACCGCGTATTATCATAGAATTCGTCGATGATTTTGATAACTATGCAGTAAGTCCTATAGTAATTGTATATAGTATAGTATAGTACAGCCAGACAGCAGACAGCAGGCATCATCCACAAAAAGGGCACTCGAACTACTAATTTTTGCAAAAGCGAAAAAAGCGAAAACGCCTTGAATCCGGTACCCTTAAAGAAAAAGTTTCTTGAAGTGCGATTTTAATATGTTTTTTTCTTTTATTTCACTGTAGAACTTGGATCAATCGAAATTATCACCGCTTTATTCAGAAGGCAATTTGTCAAGGTAAGAGCATATAGAATGAATATTTAATATATTGTTACTGTAACAATTGTTTTTATGTGCCAATAGAGCCCTTGCCAAAGAATCGGGTTATACCAGTGATTCAAATATAGTGTTCCGCAAAAAGGAACTAGCCCCAGGCAGTCCTCTGAGTCCCGTGGAACAGCGACAGGCCTACAAGAGCTTACAGGCAGGAGGTGAACCGCCGCTGCTCGGCTTCCGTAAGTCAGCGCCCGAGAAACCCAAAGGTAAGCCTCAAACCTCAAGATTAATTCATTTTAAAGTAGTTACTGCTAATAACTAGAGTTAAGGCGCAGTTGAGTACTAATTCTCTGATTGGTGTTGGTTTTAACTGGTTCCTTGAGCTCTACTACTTTCTACTTTCTCAACTACTACAACAATCTAACGTGACTCTACTTTACTCTCTACTTACTACTACTCGTATTTTGGTATTTACTGTACACAACCACTGCCCACACTAGAAGTTGTTATCAGCAATCAATGCGTCAAAGCGTTCCTTACAGCACTGCAGCACTGCAGCACCGGGCACCCTCTCTAAAGTCGCTGCCGTTTAATCAAGCTAACCTATAATGTCTTCCCAATCTTCCATCCAAATAAGAAATTGTGGAGGAATTCGAATTTATACAGATAACGCCAACGCTCACAAAAATACGCGTGAGCACCAAACCACTCGAGGAGTCCAAGGAAGAAGTGCAACAGGCAAATAAAAAACCAACTCCTCCACCTCCGCCACCACCGCCGCCACCACCAACAACAGCCGACAAAATGTTTTCGAATTTCTCCAAGAATTTACCCTCTTTTATACCGCTGAGCAAGAAGCAGCAGCAGCAGCAGGAGACGCCTCCCTTGCCACCGAATCGTCGATCCTCGTGCACGAAGAGCACTGTCCGCATGGAGAAGGTGACCAGCAGCAGCAGCTGCTCCAAGTCGCGTCACGATCAATGCTTTCAGCCACCCGGCGGCACGAATAGCCTCACTTTGCGCAAAGTTGCCACCAGCTGCCGACGTGAGCCCATTTGCCGATCGAAGTCCACTGGCGCCGTTTCCACACTGCTGGCCA
Organism: Drosophila ochracea; assembly: GCA_035044125.1. Lineage (NCBI taxonomy): Eukaryota > Metazoa > Arthropoda > Insecta > Diptera > Drosophilidae > Drosophila > Drosophila ochracea. Next base: position 2,405,497 of record JAWNML010000046.1, read on the forward strand.
CCCTGACCGCCACCAAGGAGACGCGCAACAAGGATGGCAGTGTGTTGCGTCAACAGCATCATCATCAGCATCATGCACGTCTCCGCTCGGCTAGTCCCAGTCGGCGACCATCGAATCGGGTGTTGGCATTGCGTCACTCGAGTCGCAGTCCGGTGGCCTTTGGCCGCAGCATTTCCAAGGAGCGGAGCTTTGCTGAGGAGAAGAAACGTCTGGAGAACACCCTGCCGCTGAGCCGCACAAATTTCGAGGCTAGCACCAATATACTAAGGGATCCCTCTTTGAAATCGCCGCAGGAGGTTCGCGAAGCGGTCCGTTCCTATGCAACATGCAAGGCGCAACATACGCGCAGCAAGTCGCTGCCACGCTTGCGACACAGCAGCACCGTTAGCACTACCACGCGGCACACCATGTGCTTTCCGCAGGTGAGGCCGCAGCATCTGCTCGACTGCAGTCGCGCCCTGAAGAAGGTGCTGCCCAGCAGGTGCACTAAGGCACCGACGCAATCGATCAAAACGATTGCCACAGTCCATCGCAGCGCCTCGAACGAGAGTCTGCCACGCAGCAACTCAACCTACTCCATTGAGTCGCAAGTCAGGCAGGAGTATGCGGCGCCCATTGCACCACCGAAAACCTATGTGGGCAAATCGAATGTGCCGCTGCAGATGAGTCGCAGCGAGGGTCATGTGGCCCGCAAGCGAACCAGCGCCAGTCAGACAAAAACTCCCAAGTCCAAGAAACCCCCGGCATCGGTGGCCTCCTACAGCGAAACGGTGCGTGAGAAGACGCACTTCTGGAACGATTACAATGCAAAGCAGAAGTCGCAAGTGCCGCACTCGCTGCCCCAACTGATCAACGACTACAAATACAGTTCGCTGGTGGAGCCAGCTGTCTACGGTGAGGATATCTACGATTATTCGGGTCAAGGACCACCCAGCTGCATCGAGGATCTCGTGTGGCAATATGAGAATAAAGCACAACAGGGCAGCAAATCTGTGGCTGCTGCTGCTGTTGCTGCTGCTGCGACAGACGTAGCACCACACGCTGAAGTGGCACAGGTGGTGCAGGTGGGTCAACGTCGCTTCTCTCCGACGCGTGAGGTGCGCGTGCCACAAACACCACAGCGCGAGTTGCGTTCCCCCTCACGTCGTCGCATCGACAGTCTGCGTTCGAGTCAGCGGAGCCAGGAGAAGGCCGATCAGCAGGCGGTGGTGCGTGCCAGCAGCTTGAGCAGTGCCGATGATCGCAGCAAGCGGGTGCAGCAGGCAAGCGCTGCTGCTGCCAGCAACGGCAGCGGAGGAGGACTCTATCAGTGTGGCGAACTGGCGCACAGCGCCACCTCGCTCACGTATCTGGAGCGGCACAGTCCGAGCTGTCGTTATCGCAACAACTGTGAGCGATTCACGGAGCTGAATCGCTTCTACAGTACACTGGAGCGCGTTGGGCAGCTGGAGCGAGCAACGTCTGCGAGTAATTTTCATCCATTGCGCAAGGATGCCGAGCTGCTGGACTTTGATGAGTGGCGCAAGGTGCGACTGCATGAGCGTGCCGAGAAGGAGCTGCAGTATCTGGTTGGCAAGCTGCAGATGGATCAACGTGAGCGCGACTTGCACTTTCAATCCAAGGATGTGAATGAACTCAAGTGGCGACACGAAGCCGATCAGGCACTGCACGCCAAGAAGAAGTCTGTGGAGGATTTGCGCGAGAATTTCGAGCAACTGCAGCTGCTGAAGCAGCAACAGCGAGAGGAGGCACAATTGCCACCCATCCAGCGTCAATGGCGACGCAATACGGTTGCGGATCTGGCCAGTAGTCTAGAGCTTACCAGAGAGCCACAATCGCAAGCCCAGACGGATCGACACTTGAGTAATGATCTGGTCAGCACACTGTCCAAGGATCAAATCAAAAAGATAACACAGCAGCTGAATGAGATCTATGCCGGCAATCGCAAATCCACTGCTGGTGCTGGTGCTGTGGAGGAGGAGGAGCAGTTTGTGGTCACCGTGGAGAAGGGCTCGAAGCCCAGTAGCCATGCGAATACTCTCAAGGTTCGCTGCAATTCGAACATCAGCAAGGAGCAGCTCCTGGGTCCAGTGTTGCGCAAACGCGAGGAGCAATCGCAAACGCTGCCCCGACCCACTCGCAGCCAATCCCCGGTGGTGGTGGCGAGGGAAACTCGCGGTGCCATTGCTGCCAAGAATGCCGAGCTAACGATGTGCAAGCCGCCACCCGAGGTGCCACCACGTCCACAGCCCAAGGCGCAAGTAACGAAACAACCGAAAGCCGCTGCAGTCCAGCTGCACGAGTCCAAGGAGCCACCGATCAACCAAAAGATTCAATACTTTGAGGAGCGTCAGTTCGAGGAGCCATCCAAGACCATTTACCATGCACGCGAGGACAGCTCGCCGGACGAGGCGGAGGTAATGCGTCTCATCGAGCAGAACATGCAGGCAAGGCAGTTGGCCCGCAAGCGTCACATTGTCCACACGGAGCTGAGCAACTCCCTGACCGATCTAAGTGGTATATATGGTGAGCGGCCAGCGGCACGCGTAAATTTTCACTTGCACAGCCCGCCCGATCGTCCGCCCGAAGGAAGCCAAGAAAGAGAGCGGGAACGGGAACGGGAGCGGGAGCTGGAGCAAGAGGTGCTTCAGGAACGTCAGGTGCATCAGGAGCAGGAGCTCAGCTACGAGCCTGGTTCAGGCGATGGCAGCATTGAGCTATACGATGCATACTATCGTTCCAGGAGTCTATCGCCACAGTCGCAGATCTCGGCCTGCTCCAGCTCCTATCTGCAGCGCGTCTACACCGGCGAGGTGCAGAAGATGAAACAGAAATTCGAAAGCATTGAGCGCGACCAATCCAATGAACGGCGTGATTTTTTTGGGCTTAGCTCGCTGCGGAAGGCGCGCAGCGATCCTGATTTGCAGGCAGGATCAAAAGACGCCCCGAGCAACGCAACGGATGCGCTGCTAAAGGAGAACACCAAACCGTCGTCGGATGTCACCCATCTGACCCACACGTTTGAGGTGCGTGGTGCAACCCCATCGCCGGAGCGTGGACGACGTCGTCAGCGTGGTCTGCTAATGCCACACATCGACATCATTAGCAAGACGGCCGAGTTGTTGCCAACTTGTGGGGCAAGTCCCACGCGCAGCCACAGCAGCAACAGTGGTGCAACGGTGGGTCAAGTGCAGACACTGCGCAATCGCTACGAATCGCCAGAGAGTGCACCACAGCGTTATTTATCCACCTCGCTGGCCGATTTGCGGGATGTGCACGAGAGTATATCGCCACATTTGAGCGGCGGTTGGGTGGCACACAAGCATCCGCAGCGCACACCGGCGCTGCCCAAAAAACCACTCAGGCACACAGTGGTGCGGGCCAGTTCTACGTCACCGCTGCGACCCGCCAAATTGCAGACAACCAGCTACGATCATGACTTCTTTGCCAATCAACCGTTCGAACCACACAAGCATCGGCCCAAGGCACGCTACGTGCCGGATGGCGCCGATGCAAGCAACCCAACCACAACCACAACCACAGCGCGTCGGTGCCCGGTGAGCAGTTTGGAGCGTCTCAAGCGCAGCATGGCAGTCACATTTAAAGGTAATATACTTCAACCAAGTGGGTGTGCAGCAGTGGTTGTGTCTCCTTAGGGTCTTCCACCTGGTTGCTTATGCATTTGCGATAATCCTTTGGTAGTTGCGTTCTCCGCTTTGGTTCTCAATTGGGTTCTGGCTTCACAAGACTTGGCTTTAAATTAATTGGTTTTCATTCGATTCGAAATTCACACATATTCTGTACTATTACTTTGAAATTGTTGGCGTAGATTTTGACTCGAGTGCAGCACCGCCAATACCGCCACAACCACTACAGAACCACCCATCCTACGAGCCCTACACCTACAGCAATGGTGACCAAATTGATTCGGGTACAGGTGAGTCTCTTGATTTCCCTCATTATTATTGGGCTTGCTACAATCGCTGCTTACTAAGATGCACTAAAAACGGATCAGTTGTGTTTGGCTGATGATCTCTTTAATATTGGATTTACTCCCACAATCCGACTAAAATTTAATATATGTTAACTCATCGTAGCGTCGATCGAATAAACCTAATGTTTTATTTAATTTGACGAGCTTTTATTGAGGTTTGATATAAGTGTATTTGATTTATAATATTGTAATTATTATTGAATGTGCATTGCAATGATTTCATAGAATGAAGCTCTGGCATTGCTGAGAGATCCCTCCCCTTTTCTCCAAATAACTAGTAAAAGATTAAGTTGATAATGAGTTAAGTTTATTATGCTATAAATTATTAGTCCGATACTTTGTTAACTGGCAGTCTGCAGACCACTCCAGGCGATGTCTTGAATGCCTACTTACAACAATTATATCCTAAAGAATTATGCGCATATTCCAAGTGGAACCAAGTGCAACCACTAACTTCCATGTTGGATGAATATAAATTATTATTTCCTACTCCCTAATAATTGTAGAGTTTTTCAAGCGGAAATTACTACGATCAAGGAGACACTTCTACCCCTTAAAGGGGAATTTCCCACAAAAAAAAAATCTGTAGCTTCTCAAAGATTCAAAGTACCCTAGAAATCACTTGGTTCTATTTCAAATAGTTCAACAACAGTAAATCAAACAACTTCAACTACAGTCCGATTAGATTAGGGCAGTTCTACGAAAAACGTAATTTAGAAAAATATCAAGGGCTGTAAATATTTGTAAAAGCTGTCGGAAATCTGAAATCTCTTCACGAGATGGCTAAGCAGCATGTTATCAGCCCAATATAGGTGCTTGGTCACCTGATGAGCTAGACTGGAAAGGCACACTATTACCTCTCCTCACTGATAAGGGAGATATATGTCTGCCTCAAAATCAAGGAAAATAATATAGGCAGATCAAATGACAAATGGCTAAATGTAAACTGCGATCGTATAGCCCATCAAATATGGCCCAATAGAAACACAAAACACAGCAGAGAGTTGTGTTATCTCAATTGCACAAGCTGCTCTGCAGTAATCCGTGACAGGACACTGGTTAGTCGCTATCCTTGCTAATAGTTCCCAGTCACTCTATAATGACTACAGCAGCAGCTGTAAAGAAGGGGAAAAAGCAGAAGAATCTCCGGAACACTTCTTCTGCTTCTGCCCTGCACTAGCCAGGAAACGACTTGCCCCTTTCATCTAATCTATCAGAGTTGGCAGACATTAGACCAGCTAAGATTGGGAGCTTCATCTCTGATCACAGTTTGCATACCACAACGGGCCATGTTCGCCAACCAGACAGGTTGTCAACCGCCTAACCTAATCTAGCATTTCTTAGTGTCAGTTTATTTTATCTGAACCGATTTAAGTTGAAGCTAAAAATATATTACTCCACTATTATACAACAGTATTTGAATATGAGCTGGTTTTTGAATATAATATTTTTTGTATTTTTTTTAATATATGTACGATCAAAGACTATAAAGATATCTTAAATACATAATAAATTAGCTTGAATATAAAATTATCTTAACTCTTCCACCTAATTTTCAGGGGCTTAAAATAGTTCTTATTAAATATTTCTCCAACAACTAAGTCTTTTTGCCTTTATAGAATTATTTAATTTAGTTGACTGATATTGATATATTCATTTCTTAAAATGCTTTTGAGGATTTCTTTGTATGATTATATTGCCAATGACCACTATTAAATTAAAATGCATTAAAAACAGGTTTAATGCTCACCTTTAATATTCTAAATGGGAAAGGTCAAACATTAGTTTTGCGGCCTTAATAGTTTTGATTTTTAGAGACTTCGCCCATCAAAAAATTCCTTTTAAAATCTAATCAGTCACATAATTTGTAGCCACCCCTTTTCTGGCAGTTTCACGTTACGCCTCTGCGTGCTTCTACATTCAATGACCTTTGTGAAATGCCGCTCAATTTTTCTTTTGTTTTACTACCGCAACAAAATTTCCGCAATTGGTGCAATTTTATTTTGAAGGTGCGCCTCGCATTAGTTGACCAAACTAATCGATATCAGCAATAACACTAAAGACACCGGACAACGTTGACCCGCTTAGCCCGCTGAGCCACCTGTCCAAGGCCCAAGGCCCAAGCCGAAGCCGAGAACCGACCAACGAACGAGTAGCAAGAGCCGAAGCTCCAGTCGATTTCCATGGACTGCGTGGAAAACCCACCCCCAAGAGCCAAGAGCCAAGTGGCAAGTGGCAAGACCCGGCTAGCACGTTGCCATGGCCAAAATATGAGGGCGATGCGTCAACAAAACGAAACTTGGCCACTGCTTGGTTGTTCCCCAGGTGGATGTTAGTTTAGTTACCTGTCGCGGACTTTCATTTAGTAAGTTTCACTTATCCGTGCCAAAAACGTCTGACGCTCGACCATTCCCCAATTAAATGTGGCTAAAAATAGAACGCGACGCGCGTCATATTTCCCCACTTACATAATGCAACTTTGAGTGGTGCAAGTGCAAAAAAAAAAAACAAACAGAAAATTACAAATTATATACACAAAATAATCACGATAAAGAGAGAGAGAGAGAGAGAGAGCATGATACATCAAACGCTAGCGCCGCGACGCAGCAACACCTACGCGGGGCAGCATCCCCATGGCAACATCAACAGCAACAACAACAACAGCAGCAACAGCAACAGCAATCGGAACAGCAGACGTAGTACAACAGTTGCTGGTGGTGGCAATCGTGTACACTGGCGACAACCGCATAAAAAGCTGCACAGCAGCTGCAATGACTTGGATCTGACAGATGACAGCTTGCAGCAGCAGCAACAACAGCAGCTGAGTTGGCGCCTCAACAACAACAGCAGCAAAATGTACAATTGGTCGCAGCGTCCTCAGAGCAGTGGTGCAGACAGCAACCAGAACGGCAACATCGACAGTTTAGCGCCTGGTTCGCTGCATCGCAGCGTTTGCGACATGCCCAACTGTGGCAAGATCGTGTGGCTGCGACGCAGCTTTGATTATGAGACAGCAGCGCCAATGGTGCCACCACTGCCAGCAACAGCAACAACAGCAATGAGCTATCATATTGTCGGTCTGCCACACACACCGTCGCCGGCACAGCGGCAAGCCTATTTGGCCAATCGACATGCCATAGGTGCCTCCATGCCACTGCTCATGTGGCAGCAACAACAACAGCAGCAGCAGCAACTGCAGCAACAACGACAACAAAGCGCCAGTTAGTACTGCGGTTATATATTATAACTGCGCCACTGAACGCCCTTTTTGAAAAGAAAGCCACTTGCCACAACAGCCGCCCCCTTGCCACGCCCCCTAGCAAAACGTTCACTTTCTCATTTGATTAAACGACCTTCCTATTCGGCACTTTCTCACGAGGTGCCTTGTGCAAAACAGAAAACTTGTTATCAGAGAAAGAATAAGAGCGCAATTAATACAGAGAGAGAGAGAGACAGAGGGAGAGGGAGTGAGTGAGAGTGGGAGAGTAAGAGAGAGATAATAAGACTCTCTGTACTTATATATTTCTCTCGATATCTCAGTTTGCAATAAGTTCATCGCCGTTTTACGCTTTTTGAGGTGCAACGATCTTAAGCAGCAGAGTTACTTTTTTATAGTTTGCTGATCTCTTTTTATTTATATATATATTTATTGCTGGCTCAAAGTTCAAATAATTTTCTTTCGAATTCGGATTCGTCTTCATTCGTAATAAATTGCAGTACTTAAAAAATACAACAAAATGGCTAAAAATCATATTTAAAGCAATTTTGTTACTCAAAACTTTTTAAAGACAACGCATTCAAATAGAATTATCTGATTATTGCCTAACATTCTCAACCTGATGTTTTTATAAGAGATAAATTATTAATTCAAAAAGAAAAAAATGTAGAATTAGTTAAAACTAAACTCTAAAATACTTGTGCGAAATAGTTGTTGAAGAATTTTCAGCTAATGAAAACGTGGTTTTTCTGCTCTCTTGAAAAAGTACTTCGTTCTTTATTCAATTTACTATTTTGAAAATGTTTACAACAAACAATTAGTGCCGTCGAGAATACAGCAATAAATATATAAAAAATACAAAATTAAGGGAATAAATATATATGGACTATTTAGGTCAAATTGTGATATAGAATTTATTTGTAGATAACTCCATTCACAATACAAAAGACTACGCCGTAGCTCCCAATGATCTGTAAATTGAGAAATGTTAGAGAAAGAAATGTAAGAGTAAGAGTATGTATTCAATACACTCAGAAAAAAACTTCAAATCGATAGGGCAGCTCACCTTAGAAATTGTATTTGAAAAAACAAGGGCCTTTCTTTGTTTATTTCAAGCTTAGATTTTTATAAAATATATAAAAAAAAGATTTCTTAATCCCAGTGTGATTTAATATGTGTACCCAACAACATTTTTACATTATCTTTTTTTTACTAAACATTAGTTTTTCAAGATATGCCAAATGTTTGCGATTCGAATTCGAGCCCTCGTTCGTGACTTGTGTCACTTTCCACTGAGCTGCACGGTTTCTAAGGCAAACAACTAAACAAAAAACCAATATCGATGTCGAAATGGAAAATTGATGACTTCTTTCTAAATAATAAATAATAATTATATATAATAATATTGATTTGGCATATCTTCATTGTATACCCTTTGAAATATATCCGTCATAAGACAAAGTATTTCTGCAAAATAGAAAAATACTTTCTTATTTTGATTTGTTTTCGTATGTTTCGAAATTATTTCTAGAAACAAGAAAAACTTAATCATTTTCAGGCTGATTTTTGTCAGGTCGAATTTTTTTCCGAGTGTATTTTCTGTAGTAAATTCATAGATTTTTCTAAATCGCAATTGTTGAGGTGTCGTTCAATTATTATCAGAGGTGCGTGAGTTAATTGCTCCAGTGTAACCAAAGTCGAATAATTCACACTTCGTGAACCATTGCAACAACACCAACATTAAGAAGAAGAAGAAGAAGAATAATAAGAAGAAGCAGCAGCAGCAACAGTAATTTCTGAATAAACGTGAGATTTGTGGGTACTCGTTATACGACGATAAGCAAACGATTTAACGCGAGCAACTCGAAAAGGTGTTTTTGGCGCTCAGCTTTCTCAGTTTGTTCAGTTGCTCAGTTGCTCAGTTGTTCAGTTGCTCAGTTGCGCAGTTTGTTCAAGTGCTCAGTTTCACAGTCTTTCAGTTTCATTCAGTTTCAGATTCGGTTTCAGTTTCAGTTGAGCGCAACGTGTGCTTCAGAGCAGTTGGGTACGTGCCGCATTCAGATCGGGGTTCAGTTATTGGTTGGTTATTGGTGTGTGTGTTTTTGTGGAGTGGCATTATCAGCAGTGCGTATAGCCTTCGTCTACTATCTGATGAGTTGCCGCTGATTTTGCTTAATTGGGTGACTAATTCAAAGAAGGGGAAATGGGGAGACATGCCACACAGCACTAAGTGGCATAGGAAAGCTGATTAACAACCAGCTCGAACAACAGCAAAAGTCATGGAAAAGCCGGCATAACTGGGTGTGCAAGTGCACACAAGGTGTATCTGTGTGTGACGGTGTGTGTGTGTGTCTGTATCTGTGTGTGTGCGGTGAAAGATGGAAATTTGCAACACTTTCAAATTGCGGCTTTATAACAAATCAGTGAAAGTGAAAAATCTCTCAAGTGACAATTTAACTTTTTCAACAACAAAAGTGGTTATTATTATTGTTGTTGTGCTTTATGGTTAATAGTTTTTTATTTTTAAGCATTTTGTCATTGCTTAGGCAAGCAAATATTTACACAGTTGCACAGCTCCCTGCCCCAAAAAAAAAAAAATAAAAATACACACAAGTTGTCTTGAGGCAAATTTACAAAAGTAAATTTCTATTTACTGTTGATTGATGAAGGGGCATGGGTGGGTTGGGGCAGGGTCTGGGTTTTTACGACTTTATCGGCTGCTGCGCAATTTTATTAGAATTTGTTTTGTGACTTTGTTCATTATTCAATTGTTTAACTGGCATGCATATCAGTTGAGTGTCACGTTAATTCACTCCCAAGTTCATGAGAAACTCGGTCACTTTATATGCAAATGGTCGAGAAGACTCCCAACCATCCGGAACAAGGCCAAAACAGACACAGACTACGTCTTGTTAGACTAGTAAATCACCCCAGTTAAATGTTTAGTTCCATCTGTTGGTGGGCTCTATTTATCTTCTGGTTTTCAGCAACTTCATAACATTAATCTGGACTTGTTTTTCCACAGTTCGAGTTTTAGTTATTTGCGTAGCTAAATTAATTTGTATGTTTGTTCTTAATTTAAGTAGATAGTCTTTTCACAGAATATTTTTAAATCAGGTGAATAATTTAGGAAAACAAATTATAGAAATATGATAGTCTTATAACTTATACTTTCAAATATATTGACTTATTTTCAACAAGTATTTTTAAACCAGGTGAATATTTCATAAATGCATAGAAGATGCCAGTCCTTGAACTCGTATTTAAAAATACTTTGACTTACTTCAACTTGTTTCTGATTTTAGGAATAGATTTCTTTCCTTCTGTGCTATGCAAATTTAATCCAATACAATCCTGAGAGCATCTTGCATTTCGTAAATAAATTTTAACATCTGTGAAATTCAATAATTGAGTTGACTTTTCTACTTTTTAATTAATGTTTTATGCATTGCGTGTGGAAATTCAATATTAAAATAAAATATTGCTATTGATTTGTCAATTTTTGTATTAAGGAATCAAGGAATTTTCGCAATAACAAAATAAAATAATCTAAAAAGTTAAATTTAATTTTTATCAACTAATCAAGTATTTATTTAATTGCAAATATTCTTGCTAACAAATATGATGATTAAGTAAGAAAGTTGATGGAGCAGTCCCCCCATTTTCATAAATGTACTGAACATCATTTATTAATCGAAGATCTCATAATTGACACCCATTACTTTATAATATTGTTATATCTAAGGGCGTAGCCAGGGAAAGCTTCGATTGCGCAAACTGTAGCTGGAGGGGGGCAAATTGTAATTTGTTTCATAAATTTGAATGTAAGCCGCGTTAAGTCTGTGTAAATTTGAGATGTGGTTAGCTACCACGCCCGTGGTTATGGGAGGGCGTCTAATAGTTTCGATTATATTTATAAGCCCTTCTCACATTTGTATGCCAAGCGATAAGCTGAATTAAGAAACACTTGGCTGTCAGACAGTTGCAACCACTTTCGTTTCAATTGGCGGCTCATTTAGCTATCAGTGGAGCCCAACGAGCATTAACTTCAATTGCGGCTCATTTTCGATACAATGAGAAATGTTAATTCAATTTGAAAACGAGTGTCTCGCGCAGTGTTGTTTTTTATATTTATTTATTTGTTTTTTTTTTTTTGTTTATACTTTCGCAGCTGGGACCTTTGTTGGGGCGGGTTATCTGTAAAGCTCTCGTCTATTTGCTTAGCGATGCGTGCGCTCATCAAGAGCTCTGAGCACTGAGCACTGAGCGCCGAGCGTTGTTTATTTGCTTACCAATTGGCATGCTCAGATAAAGCTACAGCTAAGGCTACAGACAGACAGAGATGGAGTACGAGATAGAGATGGAGATACGTAGACAGTTACAGATACAGCTATATACGATTACAGATAAGCACCCTCGGGTTTCGTAACAGCAGCGACAATATTTTTTATTTTGTGGTTAGCTCGTCTTACAGTTGTGCTCCTTCCTTAAGTTTATTATTATTTTTAGCGTCGCTTCGTTTGTAATGTTTATAAGCCGAGTTTGAGCTGCGAACCCAAGCAACCAGCCAACCAGCCAACCAACCAAGCAACAAACTGTGCTCAGCTAACGCTTCTTGGCCATTTGCTAGTGCTATTCTCGAGTATTCATAGAAACTCCCAATTGTTATTGCTATTTCGATACAGACGTCAACATACACTTCAAGACACCGATAAGGCATGAGTACAAGCAGAACCTATCGGAGGAGGAATTAGCAATACGACAAGCGGAGCATATGCAGAAACTGTATCAGGAGGAGCGCAGACGCAAGTATCTACAGGAGCTGCAGGACATGAATTCGCGACGACACACCGACAATTTCACACCCTCGCAGAAATCGCCCATCGCCCTCAATCGCTACGATGACTTCCCCACAGACGTGACGCTCAAGTCGCTGGTGGGCCCCAAAACAGTCGCCAGGGCGCTATACAATTTCCAGGGACAGACCTCCAAGTAAGCAAGTGAAATTGCCTCTTTGCTTTCGCAATTCTAATCCCAATTGCTTTTCATATTTGAAAAAGGGAGCTCTCATTCCGCAAGGGCGACACCATCTATATAAGGCGACAGATCGATCCCAATTGGTATGAGGGCGAACACAATGCGATGATTGGACTGCTGCCGGCTAGTTATGTTGAGGTAAGTTTCTCATTGTAATTAAACAATTATTTATATTTATTAATGAATTAAAACTCGTCTGTTAACAGATTGTCAGTCGCGATGGAGCTCGCACGCCATCCAAGCGTCCCTCGGAGGGTCAGGCACGGGCCAAGTACAACTTCCAGGCTCAGTCCGGTGTCGAGTTGTCCCTCAACAAGGGTGAACTGGTCACACTCACCCGTCGCGTCGATGGCAATTGGTTTGAGGGCAAAATAGCCAATCGCAAGGGCATTTTCCCAGTCTCCTATGTGGAGGTGAGTTCAAAATAATAGATTGGCTGTCGTTCAGGGAATTTCGGTTCAGGTTTTGGTAAATAACTAATAGAAATTCCGGTACAGATTCGGGTAACGTACCTTGAATTTTTCGGTATGTTATGGTTCATCTGGCCATGTTCGTTTATCCATATGTATCTCAAAGATATATTATCCATATATTTTCTCGTATATCGAGCGCAGATCAAGTTTCTTTTTATTTCATCGATAAGTGTCCCCTTTTCGAATATCAATTGTCGATAGTAAAAGAAGACACACTTTTCAAAATTTGGTCTTTCAAGTGATATACAATATATTTTGATCTATAGTCAAACTTTCATCAAGATCAGGTAAAATCCACCTAAGCATTATCCAATGTTTGCTTTCCCGTATTGATTTCCTTACTGCTCATTTACCATGTACCTTTCTGACCCTTCTGTTCCATGGCATCCACCACTGCTTTACTTTAGCACATTTAACTGTGCTAAGCTATTTAAAGGAAATTTGAGCCAATTTTATATATTTAACTGGGATATCAGAGTATTGCGTAGTCAACTTCATTCAATTAGAACAACCGGTTTTGGATTTGACTTCACTATTATTTTGCTCTCGTCAGCGGGGAGTTTTCCACAGCGGCTTTTGTCATATTAATTGCCCAAAAATAAAAATAAAATTAAAGTAGTATTTATCTTATTCCTACCCGAAATTTCTCTACGACCTTTCGAAAAATCTATTTGCTTTCAGATGTAAGTTGAATTCAGTTAAACACACTGTTTTTTTACCCAACTATTTCATTTAGAAACATCTTAAGTATTTTACTTTAGCATTGTCTTTAATTTCTCGTTCCCTGCACGGGCAACACTTACGCCAGTTCTACGCTTCTTTATCAATGTGTAATAAAGTTGAAAACCCTTGTTCATTTCTAATCTTCCAATTAATCTCTGTGCACAGGTTCTAACCGACATTGGTGCCGAAGATATTGCAGCTAGAACGACAACGGTAATCAGCACGCAGAGCACCACAAATCTGCGCCCAAATCTGGACGTGATGCGCACAAATATCAATCAGGAGTTCAACACGCTGACCCAGAACGGAGCACATCCACCGAATGGCATTCTCAAGGAGACCCGACAGCTGCACAAGACAGACGCTCTGCACGTGGACACCAGCTCGGAGCCAGTGACGTAAGTGGTGAACTACTAATCAAATAAATATTTGACTATTGATTAAATTTCGTTTTGTAATTGGAAAACCACAGATATCGGGCACTGTACAAGTACCGACCACAGAACTCAGATGAGCTGGAGGTGTTGGAGGGGGATCTGGTGCATGTGCTGGAGAAGTGCGACGATGGCTGGTTTGTGGGCACCTCGCAGCGAACGGGCTGCTTTGGCACATTCCCCGGCAACTACGTGGAACGTGCCTGAACCAATTAACTCGAAATGATGCAGTGTTGAGAACCGTTTAGATATTTGTTTTTTTGCTTTGGCAGCCGCAGATGGGGTGAAGTAGATGAAGTAGGAAAACTATGAAGCGATCATCTCTGAACCCACTGAATTTGTAGTCTAACAAACTTGACCCGCAGCCAAAGCAGAACCAATTATTAATTATTTATATGAATTATAATTCATTATAATTTCAATTGTTGTTAAAAAAAAATAATATCAGCTGCTTATCTTTGCCGATGTGTTTCTCTTTAATTTAAATAATGTACAACTATTTATTTATTTTTAAAGAAATGTTGAAATTATGTTTATTTATAAAACAAAAAAACAAAAATATTAATCAGACGTTTGAGCCACACACAAACACCATCCCCCAACACACACACACACACACACACACACACATATATCAGGAGATAAACTAAAATAATAGCATAAGCCTCGATATTTTGTTATATTCTTATTTTTTCGTTTACCTACTAATTTTAACTAGTCACAGCTAATTTCCAAAAAAAAAAAAATAATAATAATAATAAAACTGAAAAAAAAATCACAAAAAAAAGATGAAATATAAAATATTTAAATTTTTGAGTAGGAATCAATTGAGAAATCGCCATTTGAAATCGTTGAACACCAAGTGCCTTAAATATACAATGTTTATTGACTAAAAAATGGAAAAATTATAAATACTAAAAAAAAGAGTGGCCTTTTGTTGTGTCGACAATGCTAATAGATTAATATGCGATAATTATACATTTACATCGTAATATTGAAGAACTAAATTTGTAATTTGATGAGCGTTTATTACACAGACACCTGTTGCAACCGAATGCAAAACTAAGCAAATAAAGTAAACATATAAATAAAAACAAACACCAAAAACAACAACATCAATTGTAGTTTTCTTTTTTTCCAATAATAAATACAAGTTTTCATTGCTTAACAAAGTTAACACGTGACAGATATCCGTGGTTTATCGCAAGACAAATAAATACAATTAACTTTTTTCAATATGTGCGATTCTTTACTTCAAAATAGGCTCCAATGCAGCTGCTTTAATTTTTATCAAATTTTACATATTGATGAAATTGACATATATCTGATATATATATATACTTTTTTCTGTAGCACCCCGGCATATCTTATCACAAAGTGCTCTTTCGTATGAAGTAGTTAATCTCAATCTTATAGGACACACTTCTACAAAGAATGTTCAGCAAATAATGCATACAAATTTAATTTGAATAGTTTTTTTCTTAAGAGTGCTTCGACTACAATTAAAGGCAAATTATGTAGTTTTAACATGTTCTGCATGCTATAATCTGATATCGGCATAAGCTCATCACAATTTATTCACTCGTTTAAACATTGTCTTAATTATTTAATATGATTTCTTATTTTCATAGATTTCAAAGTATATTTTAGCAGTGTATATGTCTATAGATTATTTATTGTCCTACGTTTATACCTGCCCTATTCTGATTTAACATTTATCGAGTGTAATGAGAGGTCAACTATACGTTCAGACAAGTTTTAAGTGCATTTAACAAGTTTTAAGTGCATTTAACAAGTTTTACGTGCATTTAACAAGTTTTAAATGAGTAGCTAGCATTTGAAAAGAGTATATGAAATGTGTAATGTGTAAAAAATGTTACAAACGATTATATGCAAATTTAACAACTCGTTTTTCAGGCTAGACAGCTTTTTAGATGTGATTAGGCATTCTAAGCACAATTATATTCAAATCACAATTTGCTCACTGGTATAAACGTTATCTTTGATATAAAATGTATCTTTTACAGATATCTGTCACGCATAAACTTGAATTCGAGCATCACGTTAGAGCCAATTTGCGTTTCCTTTCCTGTTTTAGCTCTCGCTTAACGGCGCGCTGTTCGAGCTCCTCGGTGTACTCGGCATACATGGCCAACAGGGCTGGGTAGAGCCGGTGATAGTGCCTCAAATCGTCGACAGTCACCTGCATATTGTCGAAGGCAATGGCCACATGCTGCATATCCTCGCTGCTGGGCAGACGCGGGCATTTGGCATAGCGTTGCGAGAAGTGGGTGAGAATGGTGTGCTTCGCCTGCATGTCGCGACCCTGTTGAATGGCCTGCGAGACGGTGCTGTGCGTCTTGATGCGCGCCTCCTCCTCCAGGTCATCCTCCATGGTGGCTTCGTGTATCAGCACCGTTGAGTTCCGGCCCAGCTGCACCAAATCCGCACAGGGCATCGTATCGCCGCTGTAGGTCAACTTGACCGGCTCACCCTCGTGCTGTGCGTGCAGCGTTAGGCTGATACCGTAGGCATGCGGACAGTGGCGCACTAGGCAAGTGGCTATGGAGGCAATGCCCAACTGCTGCTGTAGCCGCTCGTCGGCCAGCGGCTGATCCAGTAACTCCCCATTCCCGACCAGCGTATACGCATCCGCAATCGTTTCAATCTGGCGACTATAGAACTGCAGCCAGGGCTCGATTTGACGGGGTGCGAGCAGCAGCAATGGTGCCGCCGGCAGCAATCGTTGTCGCTCGCGCAGCAGGCCAATGAGTCCAATATGATGATCCGCATGCAAATGGGAGATGTAAACAGCGTGCAGCTGACGCATTATCTGCTCAGCACGTTCGCGTCCATAGAGACGCACAATCTGGCCGTGGGTGCCCTCGCCGCAGTCGAGCAGCATAAACGCCTCCGCCGCTGTCTGGATGAGAATGGAGCTGACGTTCCGCGTCTTGTTCGGTATGCAGGACCCAGTGCCGAGGAATATGATGCGTGGATAGCTGCCAACTGCTGTATCTGGTCGCTGTAGTTGGGCATCATTGTGCAACTGGGCGAGCAGCTCTGTGAAGCCGGGCACTGCATGCGTCTCCTTGACGTACTCCAGCGGCGTCACCTTGGCCTCCAGTGTGCGATCCAGTCCTGCAGCATAAGCATTAACAAGTACTTTAAAATTGTGTGCAAATCAAATTGGAATTGTCCAAGGCAATAAATATATATTTTGGATCTGCATTATTCATCAAAATAATCGTAAAATGAAATACTTTGATGAAGTGGATACTCCGATCCCATATGAATGTATGTGTATATCCTACTCACCCTTCTTGGGCCTCAAATGAAAACTGGCCATTGAGGTGACGCCCTGTTCCGCTTCCGTTTCCGTTTTCACAACCATTCCATCCATTTGCTTTGGCTCCGTTTCATGATTTGTCACCAGATTTTCCTGTTCATTCAGTTTGGTTTTCTTCAGGCTGTGACTGAGCACGCTGCTCGGGCAGCTCCGCTGCAGCTCGTCGGACTCGGCGAGCAGCGGAAAGATGTGCGGCTCCAGCTGATGCAGCTGATACTGAATGCGATGCGCAGCCGCATAGCCGGAGAAGGGATTCATCGGCGAGTTGAGATAGATGTGCTGCGTGCACTGCGAAAAGTTCTGCTCCATGAAACGACGATAGTCCGAATGGGCTGTCAGCGTGGCGGGAGTAAAGTGCACCACCACTGCCACCTCGGTGAGCGGCGTGGCGGCGAGTTTCTTGTACTCCTGTGCCTGTGCCTGCAGAGACTGCATATAATCCTCGCTGGGCACATCAATAAAGACGAAGGAGAGCGCCGTCTCACCAGGTTCTGTCACGTCCACGGAGTGAACTACTTTGCCGCAGGGCAGGACTACGTCGTGTCCATTCTTGAGCTGCCCCAGCAACGGACCCGGCGTCACTCCCTGCTCCACACACTTGACCAGATTGAGGGCACCCGGTCGTGGCTTGAGTGCGCATATATAACTGATGACTGGCTGCTCCGGTTGCTGTTCACTGCGCAGCACCAGCGACTCCACGCTCAAAATGGAATCCTCAAAGTGATTCCCTTCAGTGGCATCTATCGTCTGCATCTGCAGATGCTTGAGCACCACAAAGCGACGCATGCTTTGCAGCATGGTGTCCAGATGTGGGGGTCCATGCAGACCCACATTGCGCACACCAGCATCCTGAATAGTGAGTGCCAAGCCCGGCAATCCGCCCACAGTTTTCCATGTGTTGCGGGTGACAAAGATCTGTTCGAGGCGCGACAGGCGCGTCTTGTGCTCGTGTGCCAATCGCTGTGTGCCCTCGCCGCAGTTGAATAGGTAGCGCGACTGATCCGTGAACAGGTAAACGGCGCTTGGCGAACCATTTGCTCCTGCCCCCAGCACCTGCAGATTCACTGAACCCGGCACAACCGAGGATAGTTTTTTACGCAGCACATTTGGCTCGCGTTTGTATTTTGCGGGCATTGCATTTTGCTCAGCAGCCGTCAACACTGTACTGCTGCTGCTGATGCTCATCGTGATACTGCGCTTAGTCAGTTTTCGCAGCGTTCCATGCAGCGCGATTCGTTGCAATTTCAATAAGGGCAACCACATCATGCGTCCAACAGCTGTTTTACGCTCCTAGAGATGACAAAGTTTCATGCAGTCGGCTACGGGCTGACTGCTACGAGACTGTCATGCATATTGTTGGCCGGTGCTGCCAGACAGGTGGAACACACAAAAGGCCAAAAGATGTACAACGTATACTACAAGATTAAAAGTGCTGCTGCTGCTTGATCACTTATCGTAGCGTTCCATGCGTCCAACTGCCTTTTCTTTTGCTGGAGTTGACAAAAGTTTATGCAGTTTGTTAAGGTCTGACTGCTACAAGATCGTTGAGGCCATTTACGAGGACAATATTCTAACGTAGATAATTTGAGTGAAGTTCAAATTAACAACACATTGCATGCAATAATGGATTTTGCTCTTTCCAATGAAAAGAAAAACATACTTTATCTTAGTTATGAATGACTTTCGTCCTTGCGACTAGTCGTGACAAAAGTCGAGTATTTTCAAAAATATCAATATCAATTATATGCATTTTTTGCTTACTAATTGAACTATAATTGATTTTGCTTGGTCATCAACTATTCGTTCTTTTTGCTTCCATTAATTAAATACTTATGATTCATTTTATTAATTTAAATATTTAAGGTTATCCATGTGAAGATCATGTGGATTTTATTGTTGTCTCAGAACTGATTGTAGGTTTTACTGCCATTTTTTTTTTATTACTTTGATTGTTGAGCTGCGTACTGTGCTTAATGGTTTTGCAACCGGTCAGATTGCGACTATTATAATAATGTGCAAAACAGCTGTGACCCACCTGTTATTCGATATGAACGTCTCAACCGTTGAGTGGTCGTCAACGGCAGCTACTCTGCAACTATCGATTATCGATAAGTAAGCATAAATAAATCTCTTAGCGCGCACGTGGAACTCACCGCGTCTGTTTACCCGCTTCTAAATCCTTACAAAAATATGGTTTTCTTCACATGCAACATTTGCGGCGAGTCCGTTAAAAAGCCGGCCGTCGAGAAGCACTATCAGACGCGCTGTCGCAACCAGTCAAAGAGCGTCTCCTGCATGGACTGCCTCAAAGATTTCTACAATGAGGAATATGTCGCTCACACAAAATGCATTTCGGAGGCGCAAAAGTACTCGAATCAAAACTTTGTGCCCAAGGAGCCGAAGAACAAGAATGCACAGAAACAGGAGAGTTGGATGGACATCATACGCGCCATTCTGGACAGCAGCGAGTATCAGTTGACGCCGGCGCTCCGCAGCGCATTCCAGCGGCTGCAAAGTGTCGACAATGTGCCCCGCAAGAAGGCCAAATTCGAGAACTTTGTAGGCAACTGCATGCGTATGCCTCGCCAGCAGGCCACGCAAGTCTGGGACATACTCGAGCAGGAGCTGAACAAAATGAAGCAAGCCAAACAGGACGAGTTGGCAGCAGCCAAGGCAGCTAAGGAAGCCGAAGCCAGCAAAGTGGAGACCAATGATGAAGCGCCGCCCACAAAAAAGTCAAAGCTGGAAACAACTGAATCAAACGGGGCACCTGGCGAAGATCTCAACGAATTCGATTGGGCTGTGCAGCTGTTGAAACTAGTTGCCAAGCAGCCTGATGGCATTTTCCAGGAGAAGCTCAAGAAGAAGCTTCTCAAAAAGTACACAAAACACTTGGCCCAAACGGAACTGACCGAGAAGCAGGTAAAGAAGTTCGACAAACGCTTCGATAAGCTGCTCAAAAAATGCGATGCACTGCACCTGGATGGGGATCTCGTTAAGCAGTGTAGCTAAATTTAAGTCCTCTGTATATATAATATTTAATAATATAGACTGTAATCATATAAACAAAAATCAAATGTGTTAGCAAAAATAACTCTGCCGTGATTTATATGTCAGATGAAGGAATTGTCCAGCTGTAGCAATTCTTAGTTGTCAAGAAGAGGCTTTTAGCTGTCCCACAGCTGCCTGTTCAGCTGTGAAGCTGAACCCAGGCTGACCTCCAAGCCACAACAGCAGCAGGATAAAACTATATAAGCCTAATGGTTCATCATTTGTAGTTGCCACAATAAATCAAGCAGTCCAAAACAGTTTATTTATTTTAAATCAACGTAGACTTAAAAAAATATAATCATAAAATAAATAGAAAATGCAAATGAAATGTAAAAATGTAAAAAATTGGAATTGAAAGGAGAACCGCATGTTTGCCGATTAGGATTCAGAATCGGAATCAGAACAAAAATTCAAAATGATTTTGAAAACTCACATTTCGGAACTAATATTTGTCTGAATCAGAATCAAAATCATATCCGAGATCTCATATATGTCATGTACATGGAGATACAGACGGAAAGGGCTAGATCGACAAAGTTGTTGATCCTTATCAAGGATATACGCTTTCTTCTACATATTATGTACCTTTTTTATACATTTTTAATCGGCTGCCGAAGATAGCAGACCCTTGCAGACTTCAGCCCACCTGCTGACACCTCAATTTTGTTAGGAAATCTGGCCGATCAATGTGGTTTATGTATTTGTCCAATGTTGGTATTTGTGCTCAAATGATGTTAGAGTATTCCAATGGCATAAAATGTTTAAAAATCAAGGTAAAAAAAATTTGCAAAAATATCGGAATATTTATTTGAATATTTTTTTTTTACGTTACGCACAAGAATCGGGATCAGAACCAAATTCGATTCAGTTTTAAATTGAAAATGATCCAAAATTGGCTTCTAGGAAACACAAAAAACTGTCAAACCGTAAAAATTGATGGGCTTTTCATTAACCACATTATATAAATAAATAATTAAGAAACTTGCAGTATTTTTGAATATGACATATTTATTTATTTTTGGTTATATATATTTGCGTTGCATATCTATGTGTGTTTTTTCAGAAACTGTATGCACTGGCGCAGATAGTCGCGAACAACGCGGCATTGCGCTGTCTTATGGAATCGCTTGGGCGGACAGTTCAATATCATCTCGTTGGCGACGCACTCCAGCACCAGGCCCGGGTAAGGATGACAGCCATGTGGAGCCAGGCGCTTGGCCACCGCCTGCACGCCCTTGTGACCTAGTTGGTCCAAAGCTGCACGAAAGGGACAAGTTAGTGGAACGGGAGAAGTGTGAATATCAATAGAATGAGAGAGAGACTGAGAGAGAGAGAGAGATAGAAGTACGCACCGTGTTTGTCACACTTGATGTAGGTCTGGTAAAGCAGCTCTTCATCCTCGGCGTCGGCCAAATCGTGCTCCAGATGAAAGCGAATGCGACGCAAGTTGAGAGATTTACGATCGGCGGCCAGATATTTGGTGCTGTTGTAAGTGCATTCAGCTGTACACTGTAAAAAATGGTAGGAATAAAATGGGGGGATTTGATATCAGTTTAAATAAATTATAGCTGGGATAGGGCTTGTTGAAGCTCAAATATATTTAAGGTGGTTTTTATGATATTAAAAAAAAAAACAATATAAATTTTGAATGAAATTGACTTTTGTATTGAGTAGCTAAAGTTGTATTATGTATAAGTAATAGTTATTTAAGATTCATTGCATTTGTACTGAGCAAGTGCTCATAAATACATTTTTCTTTTTTGATAAATTATCATTTTTTTAATCAATTATTTCAAAACCAAACTCATCATCCATGCCAACATTACGATCAGCCTTTAAATGCAGAGAGATGTGCTGAGTGAATGAGAAATACAAGCTGAATAATCTCATTGAGTTGCTTTGTTCTCAATCTAAAATTTGTGTACTTCATTTGGGAACTGCATATTTGAGAACATTTTACATTTTTTCTTATAAGGATAAGGATTTTCTCGTGACCTAATTTATGACATAGTCATCCAATTTGCCTGGCTGAGATACATAAATGTAAACATTGCAGAAACGAATTATGATTTTTTTAAATAAAATAAAGAAATGATTAAAAAAAAAATTATATTTTATGATTAAATAAAAAACATAAAAAATTAAATTTGTTTTAATCTTTGTGATTTGCGCCTTGTATAAATCTTCAAATCATATTATCATTTCTTACAGGCGTGCTCCAATTAGCAATTTGGAAGTCAAATTATTCCATTCTGAAAATATGCACTTGCTATTAATTTGAGCATGTTCTGCATTGTTTTTAGAATTATTTTACTCACATCGCCAACAAGACTGGGATTAATTTAGATTATCCAAAAACGGAAACGAAAAAGTTTTGGGTAAATTTGGAGCATGTCTGTAGAAATGTTCAAGCGCCTACTTCTAAATAGTTTCAGCCCATTTACCAATTATCTTGGCTAGTTGCGAAGCACCCCATATTATAGTCGTAATACTCACAAACATATAGATCTGTTCATTCTCCTCGGTGTCATGATAGAATTTTTCTCCCCATTCCAATTGACAGGCGATAAACTGGGGCGTCTCATCGTGCAGATCACAACAAAAGTCGTGCTATAAAGTTAAGGTTATATGCCACATAAGTCGAATTGTTAAAAAGTACATATAATTCCAAGTGTTCACCATGGTATCAGCTGCACGTAGCTCACAATCCTCATCCAGCTCAGGATTGGCCAGCACCAATTCCAACAGCAGCAAACCATACAAAAGTTGGCACCATTTCAGAAACATTTTGAACGGCGTTTTTAAATTTTTCAGTGAGTTTTATAGGCTGCCAAATGGGCAAAACATCTAATTGGGCGTAACATCTAATGTTTTTAATGACTTTAAATTATGAGGTTGAGTTGCGTTTGTTAATTATTTTGCTGTAATTGTTGCAGCTAAATTAGCGGTAATTTTTTAAATACACGTTTCTTTTATTTATTTAATTTTTTTTTTTAAGGTATAAATTATACTCGTAGTTTTATATCTTTTCCTGAGCATACCGCTTTTCTGCTCTGATTCCTGGAACTCCCTGAAGATTAATGATGGCAAGACATTCATCCATCCATCACCGATCAAGCGGCACACAGATACATATTTGTATGTAGTATCTTTGTGACAGACGCGCCCCGCTGCCAAATATAGTAAAGGAAAATCACTTTCGAGTCGAAACTGAGAATGGAGACTGAAAAGCGTCTGTTGAAACAAATGCAGCTGAGAAAAATGCATGCGGAAACGAAACTAGCAAACCCATTCCCGTTCCCATTCACCATTCACCATTACCATTACCATTTCAATTTCCCAGCTGCAACTAATTAACCGAGAAATACATCATAAATAGCCCAAGTAGATGATCATTATGTACAAGACGATGTCCATCAGTCAAGATGGAGACGCAGACGCAGACGCAGACGCTGCGTCGCTAACTCACAACTTCCCAATTGTTTATTTTTACGGATCAGAGTCCGGAACGGGTTGGAGAGAGTTTCTGTGGTGGAGTTGCAACTGCGGCGCTTCATGGTGGCATGTGGCACTGTGCTCAATCGAGCGGCACGTGCCCGCCTGAAGTTCAGTTCCCCGGAATTGGAACATGCCCCAACTCAGCAACTGGGCGCATCTCAGCCGTGTGCCTTATTTTGATGTCTTACATTTTTTTCGGGTCGCTTTTATTTCGAATATCAAAAAAAAAAAAAAAAAAAAAAAACAAAAGAAAGAGACTCACACACCTACAATATTGAGTATGTCTATTCTTGGGGTGGAGCACGAGTTATGGGCTCAAGTTGGTTAATCATGCATATGTTGGGGTCTTGTGAACATGGATAGTTCCAATAGAAGCGAAAAGCTTTTTTAATAGCTTGCTTTGGTAAAAACAATCATTTGCATTGTCACACAACTAATCTATTAATATTATGTTCAAAGTTCAAAGTATTAAGTTTTATTTGTTGTTCCTTTTAAACCACATTAAAATGATATTTCTATCAAGAACATGTTTGATATTTTCGAATATATATAGCTATAGTTTATACAGGTTATTCCATCGAAACGTATTTAGATTCCGATTCTGTTACGTAAAGTATATAAATTCCGTTAAGTATTCCATTATTCTTTTAAATCCATTTTACGGTATTTGGTTACGTATTTCTGCCTTGATTTTACCGGTACAGTACCAGTACTTAACTGTCTGCGGAACTCTCTATATCAGTGTAATATATTATTGACTTTTTTAAATGTATAATGAAATTGAGGTGTCAGCAGGTTGACTGAGATCTGCAACGATCTGTTATCTTCGGCGTGCCTAAAATGTCCTTTCTTGTTTTCTTCTTTTTCTATTCTGAACATATATATATGGGCGGAGATTCACTAAGATTTAGGGTATTCAGGATAGAAGAATATTCATATATATATATATACATATGTATTTACCCATATTCTTGATCAAGGTCAACAGCGAATCGTCCATTTAGGAATAACAAATTTCAGAGACTATGACAGCTAAAGTCTTTAAATTTCAATTTCTCGTATTTGTTTTGGCTCTGATTCGGTCATTCCGGGCAAATAATATCAGGTGCGGTATTTGGGCTTAAGAAATCCTGAATTTAGGTTTTGATTCCGATTACAAACTTGATCCGAAAATGAATGCATTTTCTGATTAATATTCATATGGATATTTGAAAATTCATTTTAAAATAAATAACAATGCGACGTGTTCTTTATCTTAAAGGTGAAATGTTTCTTAAATTTTAAAATTTACACAAATTTTCCACTTTTCCATTTTCTATTTTCTATTATCTATGACATTAAAAAAATATCGGGTGAATATTATTTAATATTATTTTACAACATTTTCATTAAAACTAGTCATAATATATTTATACACAGATGAATATTATATAAATTTTATTTTATGATCACTCTCAATCAACATATGCCCTACAAAATATTTGAGTAGTTTTTTCCACAGTTTTTTACAACTAATCTCAGTCAAATGTCAAAATGTGTGCAAAAATACTTTCGATCTTAATGCGTGTAGAACATAAATGTTAACAGCGAAAGCGAAGTGTCATAAATAAATATGTTAATCGACAAAGATCTGCTGCCTATTTTGTTCAGCTATTCTCTTACGCTCTGTTTCACTTCCTCTAGTATCTCTCCCTTTCTCTCTCTCTCACACACTCTCTTGCACTATTGCTCTCTGCAGAGAATTTGCATTGGATGCCATTTGGATGCTATTTAGCATGCAGTTAACATTGCAATTGCTTGTTAACAGCGCCTGAAGAAGTCTCCAGCACGCGCTTGCCACAGCATACGCACACACACACACACACGCATGTTTATATATACATATATGTATGTTAAGTGTAAGGTTGTTCGAACCGAACCAAAGAGCATCCCACAGAGTAGCGCCCGATTCAGTCAAGAATTTGTTGGCAGCGCGTGCGGTTCGCTTTTGCTCGGTAGAAGAATCGAATTGAATTGAATTGAATCGAATTGAATCTAGATAGACAGGAGTTGTTTCCAAGACACTGTTCCAAAAAGCATATATATATATATATATATAATTAAATTTATATATATATTATAGTTCTAGACTATAGACTATGGTATATCTATAGACTATAGATACTGAGTTGTCGCCGGTTCGTTATTTATAAATCCGATATTTTTGGAAACAAACTGTGCGTGTGTGTTTGTGTGTGTGTGCGTGTGAAAATAATGCTTGCAAAATTGTGAAACACGCATGGAAATAAGAAATTAATCAGAATTTTGATAACAAATTAAAAGAAAAAAAAAACCCAAATAAATCGCAGAATCAAACTTTGCTCTTGCAATGAAAACTTTAATTGGAAAATACAGTGCGTTACTGGCGTCACTGCTTCTGCTGCTGACACTTGGTTCCGACACCGTCAATGCTCAATATGAGCACTATTTGGACACACTGCGTCCCGATGAGCTCTACGAATATGTCGAGGGCAGCGGCAGCATCCAATACTTGGCCAAGGGCAACAGCGAAAAGGCACTTCTGCAATTGGAGAAGCCCATCAGTTTCTATGGCGAGAAATATGAAAACATCTATGTAAGTCGTGCATCGTATTTTGATGTGGTATTGAATTCTGCGCTGAATGAATGATTTTTGCATTCGGCCAGCTGATAAGGCTGCGACGATAACGACAGCAATTGATAATACGAAAATCACTTGCTGCTTAGTTCAATATTTTCTCGGATCAATATACATGTTTGTCTGTGGCCAGCGGTATTTATAGCTTGACGGCCAGAAATCAACATTAATTTTCGGCAAAAGATGACAGCCGAAGAATTTCGACACATTAACTGTGTAATGGACGAGCTGTTTCTGGTCACCCAGCGAAAAATCTGTCTAAAAGATACATTTTACAGCGAACGCCAATTCGCATTCAACCCGAATACCAAAAAAAAAAAAAATAAAATAAAATAAATGAAAAAAAGAAGGACAACAACAAGAAAGCAGAACACTTGGGGTGGTCCATGGCGATGTTTTAGGCACAGTCTCAACAATAAATAGCCAACAAGTCAACCCATTGATGTTCATGTCGCTATGCCGCCTTGGCACGCACCCAAACTTTTAGACGCCTCTTCCGAATTCCCTCACTGGGGGCACTTCAATTTTCTTAAATGAAGCGTAACACATTGACAGGGGCGTATTTGATTCTATACACAGATTGATTTTTGATTAGTAAGACAAAGACAAAGAAATCGATCGGTTGTAAATGAAAAACTTAAACGGTATAGCCTGGCGACGTTTGATCAGTTTACATATTTAATCAAACAAAACGATCGGTCTAGATTATTATTATTTGTTTACATAAATACGATCGGTTTTTAATTGACTGGTTTCAAATAAAAATCTCTTAATTTAACTATATTTTAACAAACTCACAAAATGGCCAAACAAAAAAGGTGCGTTTTGTCTAAAATTTGTTCTTTTTTTTTTAATAAGCCCCGACCAAATTTTAAATTTGTATCATATACATAATTGATATATCGACCTAGTTTATTATTATTATTAGCTTATATGGCAACGATCGGGTGAAAAATAGGCTATTTCATATTTTGTTATTAATCGGCCTAGTTTATTGTTATTATTATTTTTAACAGAAAATATCGCTTCAAGAGTTGGTTGTTTCATATACAAGTTTTATGTTTTTAGAATTATATAGTTAGTGAGAATTTAAATTTCACTTTTGAAAGCTACGCTAAATTTTATAAATGTACATATTTAATCAAAAATTTTCTGACTGAAAATCATGGTTTATTTTCTGATAAATCCTGAGAAACTGATTTATATATTTTTTAAAATCAATAGAAATTATCGGCTTAGAATTTTATTACAATTGTATTCGCAAATTATAGAAACGGTCGGTCAAAAATAAATTTCTTTTCATCTCTACAAGTACATAATTTCAGTCTGTTCTGATTAGATTTTATTTACTGATGACTAATATCAGTTGACACAGAAGAATAAAAAAGTAAAAAATTAAATATAAAATTAAAATTAAAAAATAATACAAAACTCATTTCTCCTTAATTTATATTTGAAATGCAAAATATACAATATTACTATTAAATTAAATCAATTTAATATATATTTAGTTTTTGTCGAGATTAAAATCGCAAAATTTTTGTAGGTCTTAGTTTAGGGTACTTAATCGTCGGCACCTTCAAATTGGCTATCCGACATTATTTTCAAATAGTTTTTTGTTAAACAGCAAGAAATTATGATCTGCTCTAAGAGCAGCGTCGAGGCGAAAGTGTTGCCTATTTTTGTTAGTTAATTAACTGAATTTATGTGTCTGACGTCGAAAAATAGCACGAGGCACAAAATGCGTGGCATTAAAATGGACATAGAAATGCATAAATTTCCGAGAATTCCTTTGACCAAAAATAACCAAAGCGTTTCTTTTCCAGCGACAACGCATTATTCAGTTTTATTGTTGAATTTTGAACTCATGAAACCCCTTTGGTCTCTATAAATAGATGTGTCAAAATCATGAGAAGTCAGTAAAATGAAATGAAAATTTTGAAATTGAGGTTACAGGGTTAGGTTAATTTGAAATTCATGTTTGCATTGCCTTCAAAAGAGATGAAATAAATACCTAGCCAGCAAATTTGAAGATGGACTACAGATTTAAGGATCATTAAGGAAAATTAAAGAAAACTTGATGGAGGATTTTTCTGTGTCTCATTTCTGATATACTACGAGCCAACTGTAAAAGATTGAAAATTACGCAGAATTTTAATTTTTCTTCTCTTGTGAGTTGTAGTTATATATAGAAAACTAAATTTTTCTTTATATTGTATATATGAAAATTAAATATAACTATATGAAAAACTATAATTGAAACCAAAATAAAGTTTCTACAAGATCCACGAGACTGCTGACTGTTTACTTTGTGTGAATCTGGAGTATGCCAAATATTTGAACATTTCCACCCTCAGCGGGGGGCTGCAGAAGAAAATTGTTTTGTCTTACGCTTGTCGGCAAGAAACAAAATATTCTGGAGCAGTTTTACAAACACCTGTGCTCTAGTTCGAAAATTCCGAGATTCCAAATTCCAAATTTGAAATGGAACATTTGTTTATTTAGGCAAAAATTGATGCAGTCTATGTGTTAAAAATAAAAATGCGCAACTCAAAGTTGTGCAAGAGTGAAATGAGAGTTGGAAACTGGAATGGGAAATGCAATTGGAATGAAAGGGGAAGATGCAGGATAAGAGGAAGGCGGCTACACTCAAAAAAGCGGACAAAAATTTAAAAGTACACTGTGAAAAGTATATTGTTTTTAGAAACAATTAAGTAAATATACGAAAAAATTATTTATCTCTATTTCGCAGAACTTTGCAGAATTTTTTTATTATTAAGAAATATATTTCCAACAAGGGTATCAAGAGTATAAATCAAAAACCATATTTAAAAAATAAACTCATTTTGAAAGTCAAACAACAAGTGAGTGAAATAATATTATATGAAATTATAAACTATTTAAAATGTGTGTAGAAGTGATATCGTGAAATACTAATATTTAAATTAAAAACAGCCTAAAATTTAAAAGTCCTTTTTACATTTTCAATATACGCTTGAATTATTGCAAGAAAGATCGGGTTTTTAGATAAATAATTTCTTAATAATAAACTGAGCTGCCCTTGGTTTCGAAAGTATGACGACTTCCTAAATCAAAGTGCGATTTTTTTTTTGAGTGTACGCAGCTGGATAATGTCGGCTTCACAGATGCGTTTTGCTTTTCTTTAGACTAATTTTAGAGGCGTTCTGTGGCTGCCGACAAGGAAACAAATTAAGAAAGTCATTAGTTTGAGAGGGAGAGGGGAAGTGAGAAAGCGACAGAGAGAGAGAGAGAGAGAGAGAGAGAGAGACATTGTGAGAGAGGGAGGGAGTTCTAATGATCGTTTGTTGTTGTTTAGTTTCCACTAGGCGCATTGGCCGTTAAGTGTTAAGTGGCCTGTTTGGCACTTCACAACCGGTTAATGGCTAATTGATGCACCATATGCACTTCCTTTCCACAAGCAGCCAGCCACTTCAGCTCAAGCATCAGATTCTGACACCCATTTACCGTTCTCGATTGCAGATCAACACGAATGGCATTTTGACATTTGATGTGGAGTTCACCGACTACTTGAATCAGCCCTTTCCCCTCGAGTATCCCTCGATAGCGGCCTTCTACTCCAACGTGGACACCAGCAACAGCGACGATCAGAGCAGCATTTCCCTCTTCCATACCCAAGATCCGGAAACTCTGCAACGGGCAGAGCAGCTGGTGCGTTATGCATACAGCGATTTGTCTGAGTTTCAGGCGTTGCAACTGATCGTTGCCACGTGGCAGAATGTGGGCTACTTTAACTCGAAGACGGACAGACTGAACACCTTCCAGGTGGCTTTGATTGTTGGCGAATCCCAAACATTTGTGCAGTTCATCTATCCCCAAGGTGGCCTCAACTGGCTGCAGGGCGAGGCCGGTGAGCTGGGACTGCCCGATATACGCGCCCAGGCGGGCTTCATTGCCGAGGATGGACGATATTACAATCTTAATGGTTCCGGATCGGAGAATGTAAGTTGAACACTTAACTAACTAGCCTAAGTAGAGCAGCAGGCTCAATGAGTGTGTGAGTTGAACTATTTCATAAGCATTTGCATTGATTTTAATTTTTTATATTAATTTAAAATTTAAAAACACGTAAGAAGCCTTCTGAAGTATTACAAATTTATAAACCTTTAATTGTTCAAAAATGAAATAGGAAAATATGAGTTGAAATTTGCGAAATTTGTATCTAAAGCATAGAAATTGTATGTAAAACTGTAAGTAGTTTTCTACAATTTTTTAAATTTAATATTTATAAGCATTTTATTTTAAAAATATGAAGTCTGAAAACACGAGTTTTATATAACGGATCATTTATAGAAAGCATTTCAAGAGCAATTGCTTTATATTCATTAGAAGTCAGTAAAATAAAATGAAATTTGGAAATTGTGGTTTAGGTTTAATTGGTTTGTTTATTATCTCACTTATTCCACCCGATAGAAATATATATTTAATAAAAATAAATAACAATAAAATAATAAATAGCAATCATTATAAATTTTAAACAACAATTAATTGGAGTAACTTAATCTATAAATTCAACATTTTACATTCACTTTGTATTTTGATATTTTTGTGTTTTTTCTTGGAATTTAGATTAGCTTAATTCTGTGTGTTTATATACAATACAACTGTACTTCAACCTTAATTTTTTTCTTTGAAAATCAAGCAATATATTTAAATTTTGTTTGATAACAATATTTACATAGAACACATTTAAATAAACCCCAATTCAATTAAATTTTGTATTGTTTATTTAATAAATTAAAATTGAAATTAAACTTATAAATTAAATATACATGAATTTAAAAGCGATTAATTAATTAAAATAAAATAAAGGAGATAATAAGTTACCTCAACTTGTAATTTAAATAAGCTTCAAAGTAAAATGGTTGTAATTAATGAACAAAAATGAATACTTTAATTTTATCTACAGGTTCGTTTCCTCAGCGAGAGCACCAACTTGGGTGTACCTGGCGTCTGGCTCTACCAGGTGGCACCGCTTCAACCCGCCGAGAATGTGCTGGCACCCAACAATCGAGAGACACACACCGAATCGCCAGCACTTGCTCAGAGCTGCAATGGGAATGGACACCAGTGCGATAGCCACGCCCAGTGCTACGACAAATCCGAGGGCTACTGTTGCGTCTGTGAGCCGGGCTTCTATGGCAACGGTCGCTCCTGCCTGGCAAATGATCTGCCCATGCGTGTCACGGGCACACTGACCGGCCAGCTAAACGGCCAGCCTGTGGACGAGGAGATCAATTTGCAGTCGTATGTGGTGACCACAGATGCACGCAGCTACACAACCATCAATCCGGTTACCTGGGAGCAAGCAGCCCAGCTGCGACTGGTGCTTCCACTGCTGACTACCATTGGATGGCTGTTCGCCAAGCCGATCAATGGAGCAGTTAATGGCTATCAGCTTACTGGAGGCAATTACGAGCACATCTCGCGCATAGAATACGAGACGGGGGAGCGACTGCTGGTCAATCAGACCTTCGAGGGCCTCAACTACTGGGATCAGCTGAGCGTCAAGATTGAAATATCCGGCTCGGTGCCCCGCGTTTCGTCTGTTGCCAAGCTGCACCTTGCGGATTACACGGATGAGTATCGCTTTGTGCGTCCGGGAGAGCTGCAGTCACAGCAATCTCATCGGCTGGAGCTGGTCGAGGAGCAGACCGTGATTGGCTTTAAGGTGGATCAGCGCATCATCTACCAGAGCTGCCTGCGCGACGACGATGCCGATCCCACCGATAGCCGAGTGCTCCAGAAGGTCACCAAGATAGTCCTCGATTATTCTCAGCGCGACAATGCGCTGAGGACAAGCGTCGTGAGCAAGATTGGCGTCGATGCCGAGTCGAATGCCTGCACAGATGGCAGTGCCCAGTGTGGCGAAAATGCGCTTTGTATCATCTACGAGGACACCTATCGCTGCGACTGCCAAAACGGCTATGCCGCCCAGCTGGACGATAACGGCGCCGAGCTCTGTATCGATGTGGATGAGTGCGCCGAGGGCAACCATCTCTGCGATGATAATGCCGTGTGCTCCAATGACGATGGTGGCTTCAGCTGCATCTGCCTCGAGGGCTATGGCGGCAATGGCTATCGCTGTCTGCGCGATGATTCTGCTGACAATATTCAATACTCCACACCGACTGTGCCAACAGACGACAACTCCTATCACAATGAGGGTGATGAGCATACGGAGCAGACAGAACCAGGGCGAGAAAGTGACGAGGTGACCGGCGACAATTATGACAATTCTCAATCCTCAGGCAATGCACAACAGTCTGATGAGTGCTATGTAAGTAATGCGATTCCATTCCAATAAAGCTAGATTTGTACACTTCCAATGCCAGGGTTGATTTTTTTTAAATATTAGAACAATTATGTCCAATTTAAGTCGATCATTGTCATTGTCCAATTTAAATCGATTAAGTCGATCACTGCAAATCGATAAAAACACATATCTCCAACAATCTTCAACCTCTAGTCACCAAATTGGGTTGGTAGATTTTTAGTGATGTCCTTTAAAGATCGGCATTGGCCACGAACATATTTGCCGCCTCAGCATGTCCACACAATTTTAAAGATAGAGCCACCAATCTTGGAACATAGATTGCTGTATCGACACCCTCGGATCGCGTTGAATCCTGCCCCCAAGAACGGCAATAGCCCACAGCAAAATAACTTTCTTCAAACATTGGTAACAAAAATTTCTTGGCTACGTCAGCCCATTTCTTTCCTACCTATTATCAGCTGGTATTATTTTGAAATTCGTTATAAAAACTAAAACAGTTTCCTACTTTTCAAATTAAAGTTCTTCAAATATTATTTACATTTATAAACTATTTAAAATAAGTAAAAGTAACAAAAAAGTTGATGTAAGAAATCTGTGTATACATTTAAAAAGGCATTGGATTTTTTTTTTATTTTAAGAAAATATATAAAAATATTTCATAAAAATAAACTGAGCTGGGCGGTTTTCTAAATTTCAAGGCGAGAATTGAATTGCATTTTTTAAGTAGGAATTTGTAGAAATAAAATCTAAAAAAAAAAAATGGATATATAGAAATAGAATCAATTATAAATAGATGTAATTGATATTTATTCGCATATTGATTTATTCATATACAGATCTTCTAATTTATTATATAATTCATCTTTTGATGTTTTGCTTGCAGCTTTGCTCACCGGATGCAGACTGCTATGAGGGACGTTGCAGGTGCCGCGATGGTTTCAATGGCGATGGCATCAACTGTACGCGGATCTGTGGTCGCGATCTTGTTTGGGAAAACGGACGCTGTGTGCCCATCCTGTTAGGCGAACAGGAAGTGGAGTCCAGCTGCAATGTCCTCGGAGACTGCACATGTCCCTGGGGCTACGAGCTGAGCGAGGACAAACGCATCTGTCGGAATCTTGGCGGCGGCTACGATGGGGAAAGGAGTGAAGAGCTGATACCCTGCGATGTGGATGCCAACTGTCACATCAATGCCATCTGTGCCTGGAACGAGCACGAGCTGCGACACACTTGCATCTGCAATCCGAACTACAGCGGCGATGGCTACAACTGTAATCCCAATTGGGAGACCTCCTGCGCCATTGTGAGGGAAAATGCCAGACCAACACATCCCGATTAACCACTAATCATTGCCCCTTGTCCATTACAGAGACCAGGTATCTGTGATCCCCATGCCGCCTGCAGCTACAACGAGCAGCTGGGCAGCTCGGAGTGCGTCTGCGATAGGGGCTACACAGGCAATGGCTATCGCTGCCAGCTGGCACCCGAATGCGATCAGGACAAGCATTGTGGGGAGAGTGCCTATTGCGATGGAGGCGTCTGTCTGTGCAACGAGGGCTACCAGCGGGATGTCAGCGACATTTGTGTTCCAGCTGGTCAATGTGGCTCCGTTTTCTGTGGATCGAATGCCCTCTGCAAGCTGGATGTGAGTCTGGGAGTACAGTACTGCGATTGCATCGATGGGTATCAGGGTGATGCTCAAACCGGTTGCACCAGCATTCCCATACCCTGTAATTTGCGCAACAATTGCGGCATACACGCCACCTGTGAGCCCACAGAGTAAGTATGCCATTTTGTTGAGTATTGCACACCTGTATTCCCTTCTCCTCCTCTTGCTAATCCAGAGATCCTGCGAATTATATGTGCCAATGCATTGCTGGTTATCGTGGCGATGGTTATGTGTGCGTCGAGGATCAGAACTGCCTTAATAATCCAACAATGTGCGACATGAATGCCAAATGCCACTCGACCAACTTGGGTCTAGTCTGCTCCTGCAATCCAGGTGAGTGCCACGCCTTCTTTCCTATTTGGTTTTGGTCTGCGGCACCACATCCTCGGGGCACGGTGTGCACGAGTTGATGAAACAGAAGCTGAATATGGCCAGGGCCAGCACCACATTTAGATAACCGTTGTTACGATCCCAGGTCAGCGGATGCATAAAGAACTCACGCATGGACTGCAGCATTGTCGTCTTTCTGCTATACTGATCCACCCTTTGAATATAGCGGCGCTGCTGGTCCTTAACCATCGGCACGACCGGTTGACTGGTCACTCGCAGGATGCCCATTCGTGACACTTTCATTAGTAAACTTTGCACTGGACGCATTGTGTTTTTGAATTTATTTTCCGAATTGAATGTATCTTTATACCGAAATATCACCACAAATTTTTGGTTGAAATGAAACTACTTAGAAGTATTATAGAGATTTGGGAACAGTAGAGTAAGAAAGTGCCTACTGTATTTTATTCAAAAACATTTTCAATGCTCAGCACTTAAAAATTATCACACAGTTCAATACATTTTTCAATCACTTCTTTAATACGCATTGTCCAAAAGTAATTACATTTAATTACAATATTTATTATAATTAAGTAGCGCTTTCAATAGTTTCATTTCTTTAGATACTTAGGTATTTCTTGGGCTTTAGTTATTCATTATTCACTTGAGATTTCATTAAAGTCCTGTGACTTAGCACTTTGACTACAAAAATTGTACGCAAAACTCGTCGCCACTTGAATTTGATACTCTATAAATATTTTTTTTTTGTCATCCACTACTCTCAATCCGAATTTACCAGAGACTTTTTATTTTTATTTTTGTTTCTTAATCAATTGCTTAGATTTCGACGTAAGGAGTATTTAATGGTAAGCCTTTAAATAATGTCAATGAATTATTAGCCAAAATCCAGCAAAATAGTAGGTCTTAAGGAAACGAAAATTTTAGAAAACTCAAATTCTTTTTTAACGAGAAAATTAGTTGAATAAAAATATGCTCTAAAATTTCAAGTATCTTGTTTGGAAGGGAAGCGTATAAATGTTTTAAAATATTTTAGTGTAATCGTGCCTCAAGGCTTAGGTAAGATCTGATATATACACACATATATATATGTATATATGAGTAATTCTAAATATGTAGACCTGCTACAAGATAACGTGATAAAGTTTAATTGAAATAAATTTATCTCACAGTTAGAACTTACTGCATTATATACAGTTTCCCATTCACTGCCCTTCAATTGAATATATTTGTAGATTATAGCATATTATATTGTGATATCCAACAGGTTTCTATGGCAATGGCTCCGTTTGCCACGAGCGTCAGCAGCACGATTCGGACTTCCTGCTTGTTAGCTACGGAGTGGGAATAGCACGAGTTCCTCTGAATGGACGCGATATAAATCCGATTATGGTGGCTTCGATGGCGATTGGCTTGGACAAGGACTGTGTGGAGGGCCGCGTCTACTGGGGCGATATTTCCCTCAAGATGATCATTAGCGCCAAATACGATGGCACTGATAAGCGCGACTTTATCACCACAGGTAAGATGACGAATAATGGCCACGATGATCGAAGCTCCCATTTCGAATCGTATTTGCAGACATTGAGTCACCCGAGGGTATTGCGATTGATGTCATATCGCGTCGCCTCTACTGGACGGACTCGGTGAAGGACACCATTGAGGTGGCCAGCTTGGATGATCCCACACTGCGCGCCGTCCTTATCAACAAGCACCTGATCAATCCACGCGGCATTGCTGTGGATCCCCACAGACAGTGAGTATCTGTAAAATTGAATCCAAGCAAAAAAAAAAGAAATGCAACTTCCTTTTTGGTTTTAGAAAACTGTACTGGTCCGACTGGGATCGCTCGTCTCCGAAGATTGAGTATTCCGATTTGGATGGCACTGATCGTCAGTTGTTGCTGGGCTCGGATGCTGTTAAGCTGCCCAACTCGCTGGTGGTGCTGGAGAGCACTGGTGAGCTGTGCTATGCGGATGCTGGCGCCAAGAAGTTGGAGTGCATTGATGCACAGAGTCTCCAGATGCGCACCGTATTACAGGAGCCGTCCTATCCATTCGGCCTGGCATTTATACACAATCAGTTCTACTGGACCGACTGGACAACGTAGGTTTCCCCTTGCTTAACCTTCCTATAGTCTCATTTGTTGTTAACCAACCGCAACCAACCCATACAGCAAGAAAGTTGAGAGCGTGGACAGCACCGGAGTGCGCCAGAAGCCCATCCAGACAATGTTCTATGGCAGCCACAAGATGTACGCGATAACAGCCGTGGAGCAGAACTGCCCCCAGGCCCCGAGTCAGTGCCAGAGCAACAATGGTGGCTGCACCGATTCCCGTATATGTTTGGTCAATCGCAAGGCGCCCTCCGGCAAGAGCTGCAAGTGCACCAGCGCCTCCACCACCTGCGCGGTGGCATCGCCCTACGCCTTTGCCAACCCACGGAAGTAGAGTCCTTGTCTGAGGGAGTACATTTAAATTAATTGCAATGAAATAATAATGAAGTGAAATTATTTTTGTATACGCATAACAGATATAACTAAGAACACAGAGAAACCAAGAAAACCAAACCAAAAATTAATTCATAAACATAAACTAATGTGTGTGCCATCTTTTGTAAAGCTACTCAATCTAATAAATACATACATACTATAAATACATACACACACAAAAGACTAGCATCATTTTCGATACTATTCCAATTTGTTGACGGAAGATACTTTGTTGAACAAGTTGTCTTTGCATTTTGCGTTTGTATCTCAGCTTCTACTTCTATTTACACCTGAGGTAAATACAAGAAAGAGAACACCTCTCAAAGATATCCCTATCCGTATCCGGTAAGCCGTATTGTTTCGAAATGAAAAAAAAAAACAATTAAAACCGGATAAACTTGGTGGATATAACTATAACGATTTATGAATCGAGGAATGTGCTTTAAGTCGCCATCGCACTTTCACAGGTGGAATATTGGTTTGGGTCGCCCTTTTATATTATTAAATTTGTCAGCTGTATTTTGTTTCATCAAATATAAATTCGAATGTGTACAAAAATATACTTCAAAGAGCGTTTCCACGAAAATCGCTTATTACTGAAAATACTAGCACGTCAAAGCCCTTTTAATGAATTAGCGACCAAATTGTGCAATTACTTGAGTAGACACCATACTCCCTGGACTTTAATATTATTGAAAAGGTTGTCCCGTAAAAGGCTGGTAGACAATTTGAAGATTATAAAACCCTTATCGATTTTTAAAGGGTTTTTAAGAAATGGAAGGAACACCAAATATTCATTTAATCTTATTTAGTATATTTTTGAATCACAAATTGATGCATATTTTTGTGCAGCATTTTTGTATATGTTTCAATAACTACTTGGTTTATAGGTTAATTGTTATGGTAGCTGTTTAATTAAAGAAGCACACGGATAATTTTATATGATAAGTGAATATTAGAACATTTCTGAGAGCCTTCATCACTATGTCATAGAATTGATTGCTACAAATGACATATATTTATTAAGTAGTCATCATGGGAATGTACTAAAAGAAGAAATTTAATTTTTTAGGGGTTCTCAAAGATTTTGAAAGATGCGCAAAAAAGTCTTATGTTTTCCTATGGAGTTTGATAAATTTCAAGAATCAGTTAACTAAAAGCTGCTAAACAAAAGTTATAAAACAGATAACTCTTTCGTATGTGAAAGTTGAAAATAAAATGCTACCAAACTAAAAGATTTAATGGAATTTAAATATATAAAATGTAAGGATATTAAAGCTGCTGAGTGATTTCAGTTTTCATCAACTATTTACTTTGAATTTATTGTGAGTTTCTTGTCATGTTGTCAAGTGCCTTAAAGAGCACAGTTAAATATTACAGCAAGTTTTATAATCTAACCTTTAATATGTTCTGAATATCATCATTACATAATTAAATATATTAAGTACATTTGCTTTTTATTAGTTTGTTTTTTTTTCTAGCTTTTGTTGTTCTTCATCTTTTGTTTGGTTTTCCCTTAATTTTTTGTTGGTTTGTATGGTTCTTTGATAACTAATTGTAGGCATTGCCAATTTGCTTTTTGTACATTGAGACATTTACTAGTCGCTAGTTTAGTGGCTGCTAAGTATTACCTAGTGCTAAGTCTATAGATACTAAATGTATGTTTAGGTGTGCTAAGCTTTGGCTTATCTAAGCGCGTTTGTCGCGTAGGTTCTTGAGACACTGGAATGCATATCATGTTTTTGGGTTCATCCTCAAAATGAACCGAGTAAAATTCCCTTAGTATAAAACTGTCTGTGCTATCGGTATAACTATGTATTTACCTTAAGGATCTTCAATATATATTTGCTTATACATATGTATATGTATATGTGTGTGTGTGTGTGTGTGCTCATAGTAGGTACATTGTATGCTTTAGCTACATATATAAATTTCCTTGTTACTGGGACGTGTTTGGGTACTTAGAGGTGCCAACTGATTAAATTCAGTTTGGTTAGATATATTTGGTATGCATTTCTGTGTATATACAACTATTGAGTAGTACTTTGAATAAAGTGTAGCTCATTGAATTTGGTACAGTTTTTTTTTGTTGTTTTTTGGTTTTGCTATTTTAGCTGTAGGCTTGGGCTTTGAGCACGATCTCCAAAATCGAACTAGGAGCTTATCGACTAAATAAATATTTGTACATATTTAATCGTAAACTAGTTTCTGTTGTTTTGCGCTTTAATTTTTAATTTAAGTTCTAATAGTTGGTACTTACAACTATTACATATTTATATATACAGCAAACTACATAGCATAGTTAATTTATTTTTTATTTTTATATTTTTGTTGTTGTTTGTAAAGCATTAGAGCATACCAAAGCCTTTTCTTTCGAATTTTTAATGTTCTGAAAACCGTATATTAATTTTGTGTTTGCAAAAGATTTAAACGAAACTTGCAGTTGTGTTTGGTACAAAACATTGATAGCACCTTTCTTAATTTTATCTATTTTACGAGTATGTGGTAAATTATTCAAGTGATAACTGTGCAACATATGAAACCTAAGGAAGTAGCTGTGAAGAACTGTCTGTGAATATTGCAGCAGGAATAATTTGACTACTTTGAGTACTTATATTTATCGTATTTACATCAATTACTTGGTTTTATTTTTTAAAGCAGTTTAATTACTTTTTTCGATGCCCCCTAATTTGGTTTTGTTTGAGCCTCATGGTTTGGGGCTGCTAATTATCATTAGAGAGAGAGAGAGAGAGAGAGATATGCTAGAAATAAATCGATTTGTTTTGGCTTAGATCTATTGAATGCATTAGCAACTAACACATATTCGCACGATATATTTACAGCTAGCTAATGTGATTAAAACCTCATTCATGCCAATAGTTTAACTACTTTGTTTGTTCCCAAAAACACATTTTGCCTCATTTGAATAAAGCATACCGAAATTTTGAATATAATTGATTGCTACTCATATACTTAGGCTAAGCTATAAGCAAAATGATAATCACTTCTCCTCCTTCTCACTTCTCACTTCTCACTGCTCACTTCTCTCCATTCAAGTGGCCAAAACTACGCAAATTGAAGTGGGTCAGGGAAATACTTGAATTAATGCATTTCTTCAGACACACACAACACAGACACTGACTGATAGGCTGCTCTCGGGTGGGTTGGGTTGGGTTAGGTTGGCTTTCTTAGTACATACCTACAACTTACAGATGATGGCGTGATTCGATTAATTCGTGACCCGTGATATAAAAAAATAATGATACAACTTATAATATAAATGTATTACATAATAATAAACATGTCATTGTATGAACATTCTATGAATGGGGATATGAATATGATATATGTTATGATATATGAATATGAAAATATTGGAAATTAGCATTTCATGAGGCACCTCTTATGAGGCAATCTTATGTTTCTATTTATGCATTATGTTGCATTGGTATATAGAAAACAATGTTGAATAAATTTGTAGATTTTATTGAATTTATGCCACAGTTGGTTCATACCAAATAAGAAAGATGCGGCTTTAAAATAGTGTCTACGATTGCTATCGGAAATCGATTATAATCTATGTGCGGTAAGCAAAGAAAGTTGTCGATAATTAATTTGATTTACATATTGAAAAAAAAAAATAATCTAAATATAAAGTCTTTTTACTTAGTCATACGGATGGATGTCGAACCGACTCTAATAATAATAATAATAGCAATAAGTAAATTAAATAATTATAATAAGAATAATAATATTATTATTATTATTGATATTGAAAATAATAATATTCTTTAAGGTAAAGAAAAATGTCGTATGGAATTTACAGATAATTTTATTATCTGCATTCGGCAAGGGTTTCCCATTTTTGACTATATCTTATCATGCCTCGAAATATCACGAAAATACAGCCGACATCTCTTGCTCATATATAAATGGATTTGGGTCTTGGGCTAGCAGCTAAACTTAATAATAGGAGTTAGCATTTGTTGGCTCTAGAATTTATCTCGACGTCTGTGTGTGCTGGCCGTATTCTATATCCATTTGTTCTTCGACATCGATGAGCGGAATCGGCGACCCCACATCAGGTTGTATCATACAATCGTGCCCTGCAGATGCTGCGGCGACGGCACCTGCGACGACTGCGGCAACGAGTCCTGCGCCTGCAGTGAAGCGCCCGATGAGGTGCTCGGTCCTGGTCCCAGATCAGCGGTGTTTATCGCCAGCGATGAGCCGGCGCCCAGCATGCCGGATCCACTGCTGCCGCCGCCGCCGCCGAGCGCTGATGGATTAATGCCACCACCGCCGCCGCCTCCCAAAATGCAGGGCACACCCAACAAGGGCGTCGGCTCCTCCGGCGGCGTCACCTGCAAAGAAATCTGATTCTGTGCGAGAATTTGTGAGTATGGTAGACTTGTCTATCTATCTAAGGTCTATCAACTATTTACCTCCATGCCAATGCTGCCGTTAAGCGATATCTTGATGGGATTGCTGTGATTCGTTGCCTGCATGAGCGTTGTAAAGTGACTGATACCAATCTCCTCCAGCGACGACTTGCGCCGCCCGTGGCTAACGCCCACGCTGGGCAATCCTTGGCGGAGCGATGAGGAGCGACGCAGCAGTATATCGCTATCGATCTGCAAACAGAAGAACACGAAAATTTCCAACCAATATTGGTGGACATTAGCGGAGATGTGGTTGAGCAAAGTTAATGGAGCAAAATCGTGGCCCCACCAATTAATACACATAATACATGAATTACACAAAACATATTGGCTAAGATTATTTTTTGGCCTAGGGGCAAACACGCACATATCGAACACATTGAACTCAAGTCCATGGTGCACTCTTGATTATATTTGATTATTTTATTAATTTATTTATTTTTGGCATTGTTTTTTGCTTGTGTGCAACCAAAACGAGTAACGGAAACGGAAACGTGATGTGGATTTATCCGCTTCGTGCGTGCGTTATGGTTATGAATGTTTGCTGAACTGGTCGGTTGTTGTTGTTGATAGTTGATGTTTTTGCTGATAACATTGTTGTTGTTGCTGTCTGGTCTGGTCTGGTGGTTGTTGTTGTTGTAGCGGCTGTTGAGTGCTGCGGCTTTGAATCGCGTCAATTTTGTGAAATGGATTTGCGAGTCTTTCGAAAACGAAATGCAACCAAATTTTGATGTTCGAAATGCTTGTGTGAGATTGTGCATGTACTATGTATAAATATGTATGTATATATGCACATATATATATAGATATATATATATATATATATATACATGTGTGTGTTTGTGTGTGAGCATTGTTGCATTTTACAGTATTTTGTTCTCCATGCAACAGCTGCTGGCCCAAGTCTAAGTGTTGTGTTAGCCAATTGGTAATAGAGACAGTACAGGAAACTGAACTTCGGTGCACCGAAGTCAATTATACCCTTGCAGAACTAGTGAAAGCCATACATATAAATAAGGAATTTATTTTACTTAAGTCATTGCTAAAATTGCAACAGCAATTCAATTTTTAAAAATGTATTTTTTGCTTTTTCGATATTATTTATAAATACTGTACTCATTTTAGATTAATATACAATATTTAACTGATTTTTTTGCTCAATTCAATTGCTAAGAGACTCTTTTGTTTTAGTTAATCAATACAAATAAATATATTTAACTAACAGCCTTTTCCATTTATCTGTATGTAAATTATAGTTTATTTAAAATGCAACTGTTTTTTAACCAACTTTAAATTATATTTCTAAAACATGTAGTAAATTAGTAAAATTATATTTTTTTCTTTTAAGTTTAAATTGTAAATTGACTTGATGTTTAATTTTTTAATGTGCTTAAATGAAAAGATTTTTGTTTAACATGCTCAAAATAATCCTTTATAATTTTAATTTAATTTTTTAATGTGCTTAAATGAAAAGATTTTTGTTTAACATGCTCAAAATAATCCTTTATCCTTTGAAATTGACCCCAATCCCAATTACCCCAATTCCACTTGGCACTTTAATTTTAAAACATATTCAGGTATTCCTTGTTCAAAATTAACTCAATGGTAAATCTTTCTTAAATTGAACCCAGTCCCAACCAAATTTTAATAACAATAATTTGTTGTCTAAATTGGAACTTTATCATCAATAAAATATATTTATGTTTGTTGCTTTCATAAGCAGTTTCCGCAAGAGTATGCAAATCAAAATTGGATGAATTTGAATTCATGCTATTTGCTGTGTACTGCATTAGCTACAGAGTTGCATGTGCCATGCTAAACGTTTCTGATAACGATGGCAACTCTGGTGCTCGCTGACAAATGCACAGAAAACGGCATTGATTTGGCACAATTGTGAACACAAGTGGGGGTTTGTGGGGTGTTGGTAAACGTGAACGCAAATACGAAAACAGTAACAGAACTTGTGTGATTGGGTGATTGAGTAAGTGAGTTAGAGATAGAGATAGAGATAGATGGGGAGGGGGGGAGGGAGATAGAGAATAATAGCCAACCCGCAATGAGTTACTCCTGCCGCGCTGTGAGCCAACCACCGTCGGACTGTCGGGTAGAGAAAGAGAATTCGATTTAATTTGCTGTATCGGGGGCGTACAGCGCTGCGAGGATCCATACCCGGCCAATGTCTGAACGCTCTGCATTTGCATTGGGTTCAAACCGGCGATGCCGGAGCCTCGACGCGAACCAGCTCCGACGGCGGTGTTGGGCATGCTGGGCATTTGTGCGCCCATGTTGATATTCGAACAGAACGAAATGTTCGACTTGCGACGCGAATTGTGGCGCTCGAATGTCTTTTGCGCCGAAAACGGTGAGGGTCGCACCAAATAGCTGTGAATGATACAGAAACCAAAACGAAACATGACTTTAAACTGTCTTCCTTTCTTTTGTTTATTCAAATGGCTCTTATGGTTACATTTGGAAACTTTCATCTCTCAAATTAAACTGTTCAAATGTTGCAATTTTATTAAACTTTAAATTGACCGCATTCCAACGATTTTCACCACAGAATATACTCTCTCAAAATACATTTAAAAAAAATACATTATTTAAGCATGTCACTAGCTGAAATTCTTCTAGATGAATAAAGAACCTCTTTTAAAAAGTGCTAAGAAGCCTGTCAGAATAGAATCGGAACTGGAAGATATAAAATTTAATACTAATTAAATTCGAAATTGTCCTAAAGTTGAAATACCGGAATTGATATTGTTTGTCCCGAATAGATCGTAGCGAAACATTAAAATATTGAAGGTGGTATTTGAGAACTCAGATTCCAATTTTGAAGGTTTCGATCTTGCAAAGGTTTCAGTTTTAGAATCTTAAGATTTTATTATCAAATTTTATTTTTCAAATAAAGTAACTTATTCTTGATCGATATCAAGAGTCGAGTCGTCCTGTTTCTGTATTTCTATGCTTTGACATATTGCTTTCAAAATATCATCAATTTCATATCATATCTTAAATGTCATTTTGGAACATACTTTTTAACTAGTTCATTAAATCTAGAATTCTGGAAAAGCCATAATCAGACCACCAAATTAGCAAGATTAAAACCGTTAATAGTGGGTAATAGAAATCAACTTACATTAGATCGCCCTCCTCCAACTTAAGATCACAGCTTGGATTGATTATCACATAGGATAAGTGATTACGCTTCTCGCTG
Source organism: Drosophila ochracea (assembly GCA_035044125.1). Taxonomy (NCBI): domain Eukaryota; kingdom Metazoa; phylum Arthropoda; class Insecta; order Diptera; family Drosophilidae; genus Drosophila; species Drosophila ochracea. Next base: position 2,450,409 of record JAWNML010000046.1, read on the forward strand.
ACATCGTCATAGTCAATGGTCGGTAGATTCAGTGACTCCATCCGACTTCGCACCAGATTGGCAATCTCGGCTCTTTCGATTTGCTGGGCATGATTATCGCGTGCCTCATCAGCCAGATTAATCGAGTACTGCAAAAGATGATAGTAAATGGGCAGGGTAAACTTTTGATTAGCTACCTTTGATAATGACTGTTTTATTTACATTGGAATGTATATTAATATGGGTATTTGTGTGTGTATGTGTGTGTGTGTGTGTGTGTGTGTGTGTGTGCAGCTAATGAAACAATCTCATGGATGTACTTAGTTTCTGGCATCCAAATCCAACAGCATGCGTCAAAGCGTTCAAGAACCACAAAACGCAAAATCTCACCTACCTCGTCCGGGGAAGTGGTGGGGTCAAGGGGGGGGGGGGGGGTTGGATTGAAGGCCTGCTATTAAATTGCCGTGTGCTCTGGTTTTTCAATTATTTTTGTATGATGTACTTACGGATGATCCCTTTCGCTCCGAACAGCCACCCAGGCAGTTGACCGACTTCTGGCGCGGACGGTAACTGGACGAGGCGCCACCACCTGATGAGGGGGGACGATATGTGACGCCTCGCAGCATTTCGGAGCTATCCTTGGTGGAGTCGGGAGTGGCGGTCTCCTCATCGTACTGCGCGTAATTTCGGTCGTATGGTCAGATGGATTGTATGCAAATTTCAATGAATTTCGGTTAAACACAAAATGATTTACATTTTTAATTGATTTTTAATTGAAATGGCAGATTGTTCAGCGTTGTGCAAGAATCACGGAGTATTTTCTTGTTGTTTCGGGCTTTATGCTCATTTAATGTTAACGATGTTATCATATATATATATATATGTATGGATGTATTTGTATTTTTGTGTGTGTGGCCGAAACAAGGCAACATTTAATGTATTGTATATCATGCCATATAAAAAGCTTATAACTAAAAGCCAAAACATGTCCAGTTTTTATTTAACGTGTATTTAGCTTACATCATAAATGAAGTAAAATCAATCAAGAGCAATTAAAATGAAAACTTGCAACAAAATTTAAATTATATTTGAACTGGTGCTTGCCAAGCGCATTTTAGCATGTTTTCCTTCAACATATCTATTTAAAATACTCAACAAGGCTGTTTTTGTGCGAGGCAGCTCTATATTGTAAACAAGTGTCGGCTTAAGCTCAACTTTGCTAATTTGCATTGATTTTTTCATCAAACAAATCATTTTAATTAGCATTTCACCAGGGAACTGCAAATGAAAACGTGAATTATTGAAAGGAACTAGCAATCAACATTTCAGATGAAAAGCAGCAGTACAAAGTTCAATGGCGAATAGGCTTGTGCTTCTTTTAAGAGAAACCCATTAAGAGATTAGACCTACGATTCCACATGCAAATAGAGCTTCGATTGGGAACATCAATTTATTTGCAGGAAAACATTTGGCCGAATGTAATTTGATGAAGGTAATTACAAAATTTACAATGACGTTGTGCAAAAGCAGGCAGAAGGAAGCATCTCCAATCTCATAAGTTATATAAATATACAAGGATCTACAGCCGAATCACTATCATCATATCTTAAATTCTGGAATATATATTTTTGTATGGTTCCCCAAAAGGAACAACCTTTTGTAAAGTATGTTGCGAATGTTATAAATGATAATTCATCGAATTTCATATGAAAGTTTTGGCAATATCAATGTCACAATCAACGGATATTTCAAGAAAGTAAAGCGCCTATTTTAAAATACAAATATTTGAAATTACAATAACTTCCAATATAACTTGACATAATATTTCTGTGATTAAAAATATTCAGCGTATCTTAAAGTACTTTTTTTTCAGTTTTTGCTTATGTTTGTTCTTATAGAATTGTCGGCAAATATGTATAATCTTGCAGATGATATTATATGATATCTCCGTTCTTAATTAGAATCAATAGCATAGTTTATAAGGCGCAATTTGAATAAGTGGCGTTTCGGTGTGGAACCGTAGCTTGTGATATATATATACTCTATATTATTAAAGATTAGATAGATTAACACAACAAGGCGGAAAACAGGCAAATAAGTTGTGGGGCTAAGGGAAAAGGGGGTTGCGGGGTGTTGGGTGTTGTCTGTGGTGTGTCTTAGCAACGCCTATATTAATAATGTTGTTTGTGTCCAGCTATTGTCCTGTGGTGCAGGTCGCCCAACAGGCGCATGCAATTGGCCAACTAAAAGGCCTGCATGCAAATGTAAAAAGGAAAAACGAAAGCAAAAATAAATAACAACAACAGCAAGAAGATGAACAGAGTCATGCAAGCAAAATCCTAACAAATTGAACTATATCTACACACACACACACACACACGATATAAACACCCGACCACACACACGACAGGCAAATGTGGTTGTTGGCCATAGAAATGCGACAGGCAGAGATATGAAATATGAGAATTGTTATATTTTGATTTGGTGTTTTTGATTAGTATTTAATTACTATATTTTGTTGTTGTTTGTTTTTGTTGTAGTTCCTTTCGACTAGTCTATTTAATAATATGACTCACTGCGTGCGTGTGCGTTTTTCAATAGCTGGTCAAGTCCAATACAAACGCAAATCAATTAGTTTATTTTCTTTGTTTAACATTTAGGCAAATGTTAAGTTAGTGGTTTGTATGATCAATAATTTTGGATTATCATATTTAGCAACAGAAGATCAATTGTTATTGGATGGGCGATGGGGTTCATCATATTGTTAACTCATGTGTGTGTTTACTTAGGCAAAAATGAGCTAATAATGAGTAGTAACAGGGGTTTTGGGGGATACCAACTTGCGACTGGCTATTGAATAAAGTATATGTAAAAGAAAAAACTACAAACTTTGATTTATTTTTAAAATATGTACAAAATTAATTTGGGAATTATGTCAATTAATACTGAATCAGCACGCTATGCTTTCTTTTAGTAAGGATGGGGTTTATTTGATTTGTATTCGGCTAAGCATATGTATGATTAAAACTCTAAATATTTGAAAGCAAGTTATAGTTACGTTAATTGAGAGTTCGAGAATATCTTTAGCTTTGCCATTACGTTCATTAAGTTCTAGTAATAATTGAAAAATAGAGTTGGTACACTAGATAGTTGAGTAGTAAATGATATAGTATACGAGTACTTATAGGTAAGTAATATATGCATACAGGTACTGAGTATAATATGCAAATGAAGTATTTTTAAGTTATCGCAGACTCGTCTCAAATGCAGTTAGTTTCGAAGCGTAAGCGTGTGATTTTAAAAACAATCGACAACCAATTAAAACAAATAATTTCCAAACTTATCGAAATAATACAATATTATTATGCCTGCGCATATAAAAATAATAAAATTAAAAACCAAATGCTTAAGAGGCTCAAATAAAACTAATTTCAGCGTTTTGCGTGTACCTAATTTGTTAGGCGAATCAAATCAATTTCGATGACAAATCGAAATCAATCGAAATTGTGTGAGCAAGAGATAGACAGAGTAATATATATATATGTATATATAGAGAGAGAGAGAGAGAGAGAGAGATAGACAGAGAAAGAGACAGGCTGTGTGTGTGTTTGAAATGTATGTGTAATGTAAATAAGGTAAAGAGAAAATTTTTTTTTTGTTTTAATTCGTTTATTGTGCCGCCAATTCAATTGACTGAATAGATTATTGTGGAGAGCCCAAATTTGATGGTACATTTTTTTTTTTTTTTTTAGTTATTATTTGCTGCATTTGTTTTGGACTCACCGATGGACGCAAGCGCACGCAATGCCTGCTGAAGGCGGAGAAGGGACCCCATCTTTCGACCGGCGAGCTACTCACATGTGACGTATCCGCATTTGAGGTATCCTGTGTGCGATAAATACCGATCGGTATTTCGCAGGTCGTCGAGCAGAGTTTCTGATACAAGCGGCCATACGTGCGTATCCACATGTCATCCTTGGTGATGCGCATCTGCCAAAAGATACAAACCAAGACAGAAAGGGAGACAGTTAAGAATCCATAATCGGATTTGATTCGAGGCCACACTCACCGAGGTTAGAAATCCGCTGCCCGGCGCCTGATCAATGCCAAGCAGGAGGCGCACAAACGTAATCACATAGTCCTTGACGAACGCCTGGTAAAGCAGCGTGTCCAGCATGGAGGCACTGAAGACCGCTCCGGCCGCAAAGGGCAAACGGAACATGTAGGAGATGTGCGAACCGCGTTCCTTCTCGCGCTGCAATTAAGTGAGCGACAAATTAACCAATGACAACTGCGGCGAACACCGCAACGGGCCCATTGTTACCGACCTTTTCCATTTTGCTCAGATGCAGTGCGTATTTATCGTGGGCCCGGAATTGCATGAATCGCATGTTCGAACTCTGCGACAGCTCGGTGATGCTCTTGATGCTCGGAAAGAATCTGAATCGAGCAATGCAAAAATGTTTAAACACCGAGAAAGAGAAACCAAGCAATTAAAATCATTTCGAATGATATATTTACACTTAATTTAAGTAGAATAAATATATCTATCATCGAAAGCTTAAAAAATATTGGAGAAGTTCATAGGCAACTTGTTTAAACTTTTTCAAAATATTTTCCACCTTGTGGCTAATTTAATTACTCTGTCTATAAATGTATTAATTTGAGTGTCGTTCTGTTATTAATCTGTTGATCTGTGTATATTTTTTGAAAGCTCAATTCTTGATTAAATAAAATTATAGTTAATATAGTTAATAATGTTAATCAATCTCTATGCAAAAATATAAGTAAATATTATTAAAATAAATTTATTTTACTATATAATGAAATGAATATAGTCAAATTATATGAAAGCTTATTTGTTTATTTATAATTATTTTATTTATATATTTGTTTTACTTTAATCATAAATAAATTAAGTTATATTTAATATTTTAAAACATATCAAATATATATTAATTTTAACGATCTTATAATGATTTTACTTACTTGAACATATTCTGCACAGCAACAATGGTATTGCAGTCGGAAAGTGAATCCTCCTCGGCGGAATTGGACAGCTCCTTGTTGACCACGACAACACTCTCGGCTAGTGTAATGCCAGCCCGCAACAGATCGTCCAAGCAGTCAATGGAACCAAGCATCCAATATACCTACAGCATTTAGATCGATAAAGGAGAGCTCAATGGAGTTGAGGTCGAGAAGAGCTCACCAGTGGGAAATAGGAGAGGGCATCGAGAAAGGCGACATCCGGTCGACGCTCTAGCAGCAAAATGATGGGATTCAGCGAGGTCTTGGAGCGAAAGTGAGCACGCAGCGGTATGATGAAATTGTAGATACCATTCGAGGCATAATCAGCGGCCAGAATTATGGTCTTGTTCTGCCACTGATACTCCTTGGCATTGCGATAGCTGCAGTGCTCACACACCTGCCCCAAAAGAACATTTCGAATATTTCAGCAAATATCCTTTCCGTTGATTGGGCGAACTCACCTGGGCCAGTTGCAGGCAGCAGAGTGGCTTCTTCTCTTTGAGCAGGTAGCAAAGTGTCGGGCTGACCCCGATGAATGGGGAAACTGGCGGAAAACCTTTGACAATCCTGCAAAGTACAAAATGTGAGCGTTTGTGGATGGTATGAAAATGCGCTCAAATCAAACGATAGCTCGAATTTAATGTTAAGCGTATAGTTTAAAGGACAAGCGTTAGGCAAATGATGAATGTGGGTTATGAACATCAAGAGCAGAGTATTTTACACACTGAGCTTAAATCATAAAAGTAACTTGCAGTACCTTTAAAGTGACTACGAACTACAACAATGTATATTAAAGAAATGTATCTACAGAGTTCTTGGCTATTTATCTTAATTGTGGTTTTTACACTGTTTTCAGTGGGGATTGTTAGTGCATGCAATTAACGTGCAGCACACGGCAGCATTTGTAAGCTTGCGCTCAAGAAACAGCTGATGCCAATTTAAATATTAGAGAAATCCCCCTCGTGTTGCTCCTCAGTGTTTCAGACAACAGCGCATTTAATTGCACAGCCCAACACTGAAAATGAACAGCAGCTAAGGCAACAACGGCAACGGTTAAGGATACCAAAAACAAACAGTCCAAAGAACAACAGCTTGAAGCGACAACATTTTCTATGAATGCAAAATGCAAAATGCAACTCAGCACAAAGCAAACAAAACCAAAAAAGATGCAGAAGCAGCAACAACAATAACAGCAGCACAATTAGGATTGACATTAAATAGTCGAAATGATCGACTCTGTGATATGCTGTAACAAAACTGAACAACATTTGTGATGTAGAGAGCCTTTTTGAATGCAAAAAATATTTATAATCTATTAAAAATGTTACATTTGAGATCAGAAATAATTAGGAAAAGTAGGAAATTTTTAAATTACAAATATTTGTAAGCATAATTCTCTTGCATATTTCCATTTTAGCAGACAGAGTCAGAATTTATAAATATATATTGTTTGTTTTATTAAAATATCAATTAATTTATTATTAGTTCTTATACGAAGTAGTTGAGTCTTTGTTTCTAAAGATTAATTTATGGAACTTGGGACTTAATATTTTTATTATATTATATATTTATTTATTCTATTACATTTTATGTACTTAAACAAATTTATAAAATAAAAAATATTTAATGTAATATTTCCAAACTTTACAAAATAAATTATGCTTAGCCTGATTCCACCATAAACATATCTTACATTCTTGAATGACTTCAGTATGTTGAAAGTATATTATCCCTTAAGTGACAACATTCTATACATTCAACATTCGTAAACTATGTTGTGAATGTTAGAAATTCGACCCTCATGTTAAGAAGATTATTGCAAACATCAATATTTATAAATAGTTCATATATTAAAAATATTATTTTTAAATACAATTATAGTTTAATTCATTGAAATTATTTTTATAATGTATTTATGCTGCATTTGCAGAAAAGTGGCTGTGGCATATCTTTTATTTAGTTTATTGTTTTATAATTCCATTCTCACAGAAAAATCATCCAATTGGAATCAGGCTATAGCAGACTACTTCGCATATAAACATACCGAAATTGAAAGGAATTTAATTCCACATTGTTTTCATTTAAAGGAAATGAGATTTTGTTTGCAGAAAGTTCCATAATTGTTATTTAGAAACTAAGAGACTATTTCGTATAAGCAGGCACACCTCGAATTTAATTAAGTAAATTTAGACAACGGAAATTAATTTTTTTTCTTCACAGATATATAAGTTGTTAATTGCCAGATACCCTGTGGGGGACTTGGCACTGGCAGGGTATATAAGTATTTATGTAAAGGCAGCAGAGAAGCATCATCAGCAAAGCTCAAGTGGTTCCACGCTGTGTTTAAGGTGAACGTTGCAAGTCATTAAAAGCTGCCCCGAGGCAAGAAACTAGCAACTGTCGCAGGCAACAAAAAAGCATTGCATAAGCAACTGAGAAAGAGTAACAACAACAGCACAAGCATCTGCATCTGCAACTGCAACTGCAACTGCAACTGGAACTGAAACTGGAACGAGCAACGATAACAACTCTTCAACAATGGAACATTCCAAAATGGTAACTCCAAGTTGGTGGCTTCCGTCCCTCCCTTTCCCAAGTTTTCCAACTTACCCGGAAAGGTCGGATGCCCAAACCGGACGCGCCAAGCGACGCGTCTCAACGGAACTGCTTGACGTGAATGTAAAAGCTGGCGGCAGAGGCGGCTGAGGTGGCAGAGACGACGGTGGCTGCTGGCCGGACACGTTGCCCAATTGTGTGGTGCTCAGCGCCAGCGCCGCTGTGGCGGAGGTGGTTGTTGTTGTAGTACTGCTACTGCTTTCGTGCGAGAAGCTGCAGCAGCACCTCTGCAGCTGACGCCGTCGTGCCGCCAGCATCGCAAGCGTGCCACCGCCCATCCCCATCCCCATTCCCATCCCCGTTGCCGCGCCCTGTATCAGCCGCTGACTGGTGGCGGTGGGCAGGCCGCACTCACTGTCACAGCTGTAGCTCTTCTTCATGGCGCGCCGGCGCACCGGTGCAGGCGGCCACTCACTCGCGCTGCACAGACAGGAGCCAGCTACGCTGCCCCGCTGATACGAGTCCTCCGAGGAGCTCATGATGAGCGAATATGTTCGCGATTGTGGAAAGTGACCGCCCAAGCAACTGCGAGAGTCAACTGGGAGTGTCAGTTGGGCTGCGTTTCATTCGGCAAAATAGTCTAAGCTAAGCTAATGCGATTACAACTAATGCGACATTTACTATATATGAGTACATACATATTTACATAGTATATAGAGGCTGGGCTTCAGCGATATTTTCTGCATTGTTATTTGAAATAAAATATTTGATTTTATTTTACGTACTTGTGGACTGATTTTAGTTTAAGAAAATGTTAATTTAATGTAAAATTACAATTTAAATAATGCATAAAAATATATATAAATAAATTAAAATGTAAAATTAATATAAAAAATAATGCATATAACATATGCGAGAGTTTGTATTAAAATTTTATTTTAATTATTTATGACATAAACACAAATTTAACTTCAAAATTTAAATTTCAATAGTTAAGTGAAAAATAAAATAAAGGCTATAATAAATCTGAGGATATAATATGTAAAATAATCCAAAATTTACTGCAAGGAATGGGAAAAAAATAGAGCAATTAACTAAATCAGACCACAACTTGTGAAATATTATTAACTTAATTATATAGAAATTATATACAAATAATATTTAATAAAAACAATGCAAATTAAAAAAAATATAGGATTATCGTAGTTAGGATTTACCCGAGAACTGATAAATTTGAAAATTTGTTTAATGAAAGATAGAGATTAATAAACCTTTCGCATTTTCGGAACTATCGACTTAAATATTGTCAACAGTTCGTAGAAAACTACTTCAATTAAAAATCAAATTAATAATTAATGGAGATAATAATGATCGGTCACGACAAATTTGAAAGTTTCATGTCATATTACATTGATTTTAAATATATATTTGAAAGTATTTAAAACATAATTTCAATTTGCTGTGATTCTGGGAATTCGTTGAATATTATTATTATTTGATTAGAATTGCATATGTAGGATGTAAGGTGAAGTGATGCAAAATGCGACTAGCAAGAGACTTTGAATTTGACTAGATAAAAATATTTAATTTCCAATTAAGAACTTAACACAATAATGCTGAAAATATCGCCTTTTCAAACTATATACATATGATATATATATAAATTCTAAGAAATTTCGTTAGATTGTTCATAGTACGCCAATTTGAGGGTTTATTTCTATAGAGGTACACTTATCTTGTACAGTTATGGAATACAGTTAGAGGTTAGTTTGGTTGTTGGCTATGTGCATTTGGAGATTGCATTGGTCATTGGGTTATGATTGGGTGTACACAATACAGTTATGCATATTTAATACTATAGTACAAGGGTGGGGGAAAGTGCCTCAATTATCAATTGCTTGGTTAGGAAATAAAACTTCAGTGTCACACAGAAATTCAAGCTTAGAACTTACGCAATCTTCTCAGAGGGCGACCGCCAGGGCATCTCGTCATCGATCTCATCATCGCTCTCGTCACCCTCGTCGCCATCATCGTTGCCGGCAATGCTGAACGAGGAGGAGGTAAACATATCCGGCACGGGCAGTATGGAGGGTCTCCGACTACCTATGTTTCAGATGCAGAGGTACGGATAAAGGTTAGTTAAGCAGAGAAATAGTTAACAATAAAGCTAAGCGTAGAAAGTATTGTTGTACTGAATTATGGTAAGAATTGCTGTATAAATATTTCTTAAAATTATAAACGATTCCTCTAATTATTATGTCCTTTATTTTATTCTTAATTAATTATTTGTATATTATTTGAATAAAAATATTTATAATATTATTCATTCTTAATTTGCTCTGTGACTTTTTATAATCCATTTGTTATTTGCTGCCAAGACTAGATGCTTACCTCTACGCTGATTGAGCACATCGGGACTAAGTAGATTGGGATTGTTGGCATATGGTAATTCCAGATGATTTCCAGTGGTGTTGTGCGCAGGTGTTATGCTCAGCGAGGTGCCCACGTTGAGACCCATTCCGAGACCGCCTCCACCACCGGCACCACCCGCTCCACTGCTGCTGGAGCCGGGCTGTGCGCCCATTGTTAGGGGCAGCGTTGTGGATGCTATTGTGGTCGTTGTGGTTGCCGCAGTTGGCAGATGCGTTGTGCTCACCGTTGTGTCCTTTAGATTCTGCCTCGAGTCCGATATTATCACAGCCGTTGGGTGGTCGCTGGCTGTCGGTTTTTGCGAAAGTAAATGCAACAAAGTTGTACAAAATTTCGTTTAATGTTCTTCTTGATGCTCAAATGACGACAGTGCATTAAGGTAAAGTAATTAGGCGTAAAATTTATCGCTACTTGAACAAAGTTTCGCTTGCTCTACAAGAAATTCACTAACATTTTAGACGAAGGAATAAACAATTAGAATATAAGAAGCAGAACAACGTACACAAAACCAGCAAAATCTAGCAAAAACACAGAAACAAGGAGAGAAGGAGAGAAAATCGACGTGCAAGAAAAGGACTTGTCAAACTCATTAAAGTCCTTGCAATTTGAGAACGAAAACTGTGCTGCCAAAGCTGTGTACATATTGCTGAATTGGTTAACAGCAGCAGCAGACTTTGGCCAACGAGTCAGTGACACGAGCCTAAAGCGGCCAACGTATTGGATTAATCTTATAGCAGTGTTTAACTAGCGCTTGAAATGACCTCGAAATTACATACATAATATACACATAATGGCACTTTGAGCTTTGAAAACTATTTAATGGTCAAATTAAATAATGTAAATTGAGGTGCATCAGTCAAACTTGAATTAATACAACGAATATTGACTGAATCATTTTTTTGCAGTTGTGCCAGTTAGTTAAGCTTTAATTGCCTGATTCCATCATCAACATTTTTCACAATCTTAAATGGGATAACATTTTGTACACTGAGCGCTTACTTTGAAATAATAGCGTAATTACATTAATTGAATTTATTTATTATTTGCTGCTTATTTATTGTATATACAATGTACATATGGCATAGTGATATGGTTATAAAGGAGTTTTAAATACACAAAACACATGAATAATATGGTCTAATTACAATTAATACTTTGGGGCATTGTTCTACATTGGAATAATCACTAAACTATTAACAACATTTGTTGAATGGGCTGTTAAGAACTCTTCGCTCACAACTTAAATATATTCACAGCAAGTGTCATTGGCTAGTGTCAAAGGCTGCTTACAAGTTTTTGTCCAAAAATAAAATTGGCTTTCAGTCAGCGTTTGCAGTTGAGACTTAATTGCTTTAATTGCGTTTGCTTAAAGCTTATTCCAATCCAAACCCAAGTGGACTTGCCTAATGACTTTGCCACATTTGCTGACTCTTGTTACGCTTTAATTATGCGACAAGCGAACGCAACAGCGACTATATAAATTGTTGCCAGACATTTTGGCTAGCCAGACAACACGCAACAGTTGCCACCACACGGCGGATACGCAATTTGTATTGAGCGTAGTGCTAGCAAATTGTTGCGTGCACGTTGCGTATAATTTACAATAGACAGGGAACATCAATAGAACAATAGCTACTATCAATAAAGGTGCACAGAAAGAAACGAAAAGGAAAGAAAATAAAAGAAAAGGGGTGTAATATGAGACATGCGATGAAATTGGAACAATCGAACAACAAGTGCAGTAAGCAAAATGAAGCAAAGACAAAAATAGAATAGCGGAAGTAACAAAAAGTGTTCAGCCGGATGTCTATTGACAAATTGTGTGTGTGTGTGTGTGCGATTGTGTGTATCTTGGAAGTTGTTATTGTGTGTGACAGAGTTGTCGCTAATGGCTTTTGAACAGCGGAAATGGTTTTCAGGGTGGGAGGATTGGTCGCTTTGGCTAAAGGCATTTTGGCGAATGTGGGCAAAATTTAATTTCTAGACAAAAAACATGTATATGTATATATATGTATATTTAGCGAGAGAGTGAGAGATATAGGGAAAGAAAGAGAAATAACAATATATAGAAAGAAAGAGTATATGTAAAGCTAAAAGTATGTTTATGTTTTGAAGGTGGTTCAAAGTTGAAACTTGATTAATATTTTTGGATTTGATTCATTTGTTTTTGATTATTTGTTAACATTGGAGTTGTTGATTTCATTCCGGTTCAAATTGTCATTTGCTTAGGGGGATTTTTGTATTTTCTTGGATGGGGGTTTTGTTTTTGGAGTCACACTCACGCACAAATAGTGTTGTATAATCACTGTCACATGTTTGTTGTTGCAATTGTTGCGGATACGGTTGCGGTGACGGTGACGGTGACGGTGACGGGAACGGTGACGATTGCGGATACGGATACGGTTGCAAGTGTTGCCGCTCGGCAAAGGGCGTGCCGGCGCCAGACTCATATGTGGGACAGTGGGGCACACGAACACAAACAGACGGCACTGGTGCAATGGCCGCTTGATTCAAAGCGGTTGCTGTTGTTGTTGTTGTTGTTGATGCTGATGCTGATAATAATGTTGATGATGTAAGAGTCGTGCTAATTGTTGTTGTTGTTGTTGTAGTTGTAGTTGTTGTTGTAGTTGTTGATTGTATTGTTGTTGATGTTGTTGTTGTATTGGCTACGCATACATTATACGATTTGATATTATATACCTATATTAATATTGAATGGTTTTGTGTGTGGGTGTGTCTGCGTGTGTGTGTGTGTGTCTTCGTGTGAGTGCATGTGTGTGTGTGTGTGTAAGGTTTCATGTGATGTTTACTTTTAAGTTCCAATTAAATGTTCTCAGAGTTGACAGTACAATTTTGTTGTACACTAAGTGAAAACTATCTTTTTTGTATGGATCAATTGGTGTGTGAACATAGACCTCAGTCTATGTATTTATTCTAACTGAGTTACTAGATATCAGCAATACGAGTTAGATTGGGAGTCTTATGAAAACCACTTCCAAAGGGGACTTTTATTCGTTTACATTTACTTTCCAAATAGGCAGATATTTGCTTGGAAGTGGCTTAAGGCTCCAATATAATCTTATATATGTTCAGCTAACTCTAGAAATGTTGTTTCAAATTATAGAAATAATTGGTAAACGAATTTAGCTCAAGAGGCAATTGTAGTAGATAATAATTATAGAGAAATTGGAGGAAATTTTTAAAGAGCTAAAGAATTGCCAAACATAACAAAGCGGTGTGTTCCTGATTTTATTTATTTATTTGTTTTCATTATCTATTTCTTTGAAATGAGTTTCAGCACAAGATAATTAACTGATGAAATTAAAAACCACAACTTTCAAGACAAAATTAATAATGGTTATTAGAAACGGGCACGCGCACACACATCTAAAGCGTTTTGATTCATTTATGTTTTTCTTTCTTGTTTAGTAGACAAATTGACAACCGCAACGAGATTCAATTAAAATACACAAATAAGGAGACAGACATATAAATTATAAAACTTCTTGCGAACACGCAACTGTTGGCAGCATCAAAAACCAAGAGCAAAAAAAAAAAAAAACAGAAAGAAAAATGTTGCTAAGTAAAAAATAAACTTATTCATAAAATTTTGCAAATTTTTGGGCTTATTTGCAGCGAAGTTCATTCAAAATCATTCAGACGTGTTTTCATTTTACTTTCTTTTTTTAGCTTGTTATTTAATTTGATGAATACCAACACAGAGAGACACGCACACACACACACTCACACTCGAATACACACACTATAACGTATGTCAATATTAGTTTATATGCAGCATTCTACCCACCAGTTGGATGTGGATGAGTGGTGGCAGCACCACTGCTGGTTGGGCCACCATCTTTGCCGGCTGCGGTTGTTGTATCCGTAGTTTGATTTTGATTAACGACAAATGCCGAGTTCTCCTCCTTGGTGATGCTCATGTAATAGCACGTGTCATCCTTTTTCATAATGTGCCTGGGTCCTGGATTTAGCAGTATGGTATCCTCATAGAATTCCGGCAGCTCTGCCGGACGCACTCCCACCAAGGCGACACCGTACCTTTTTTTTTATATATTTTCGGGAGAGTACAAAATAAATAAATAAATATGAAAATATTTAAATGTAAAGCAATTTTGGCATTTTACATAAATTTGTTCTTGAATGGGCGATGCGTCTAACAAAAATGTGAGACGAGTGAGCAGGTTGGCATTTATTTATGCCCATCCATCCAAAAAACAAGCGCAAAAAACACCCCCATCATCCACCGTCATTCACCATTCAAACGTCAAGTTATTCAGTGAAAGCAGTTTTGTTACCCAAAAAGCATTTTGAATTGCCTCACTTACTTGCGATGCGAATGAAAGCTGGCATAGGTAAAACTCTTGCCTTCGTACTCCCCGAAGAAGCGGCTGTCGCCGAGCACAATGTGATAGATCTCGTTGCCCGAACATTTGCCATAGAGCCGGTGCCACTCCTCGGGCGACTGTTGGCCTTCCCTGCGAGGAACACACAAAACGAGGTTAACATTTTCGAGCCAAAAAGGTGAATTAAGTTTCCAGATTCAAGTTTCAACTTTCAATTCAATTGAAATTCTCGTCTGGCCGCAAAAAAAAAAAATTAAAGTGCGACTGCCGTCACGCCCCCTCGCCGCCTATGATAACACTAATTAGAATTCCTCACTTGACTAATGCGTCAAGTTTTACGCGTCGTATGATTAATCTGGCTTGCGTGTTGCTCGTCGAAATGAAAACACGTCCTCAAATTGAAGCCACAGCCAACGAGCGAGCATTTAATTCATTTATTTTTTATATTCTCTTTGTTTTTTATTTTATTTTTCTTTTGTGTTTTACTCACTTGTGGACGACTGGGGAAATTTACATAAAACACAGTTTGCTGTCAGAAACAATTGCGCATTAAACTTAATTAAAACGCCCACTTCAAATTGAAGTCGCATCGCATTGTTTATTTCTCCAACTAATGGCTGATACTTAGCATGATAAAGAGAATCTTCTTAATTTCAGTCTTCATACTCAATAATGGGTTTTCAATTGAAGAGCCGCATAAGCAAATACCCATACGAAATAAGTTTACAAGAAATTCAATTAACAGTTTTCTACGGATAAAGTTAAAAAATTTTAAAGACTGACCAGCTCCGATTCGAGTGAGAAAATTAAAGATATGAAAATCCCAAGGTTTATTTTTTAAAGAGCTTCAACTTCGCCTTTATCAATTTGAGGGATTTAAGATTCATTTACTTTCTAAATATGGAATTATTTGTTCTAAGTTCTAATATTCTAATATCTCTTATATAATTTAAACTGAGTTACTTGAATGTAATTTAAACAGTTGTAATTAAAGCAAAAATATGTAAAAGAAAATAAAACTAATTAAATATATCAAAACCATAAATTAAATTCAGTAGTCTATTTATATATTTATTTTGACCACTATTAAGATGCCTTCACTTTTATCCATTTAGCAATTATTCTGTGGCTTGGAGCATTGTTCCGTTTCAATTTAAAAACATTTTGTAAAATGTCCAGCAATAAACTGTCGCCCTGCTGTTGATTAAGTGAGCGAAGAGATATCATACCATAAATAGCGAGATGTGAATTACCAGCTGACACATATATACGATATCTTTTACGGCAATGAACTGTGACGCATCACGGCGGCAAAGCTGATGACGCATGTGAGCTAAAGGTTTTTTTTCTAGTGCTTTGGCTGACCATTAACAGTTGACTGGACAGGATATATGTATGTTCATACACTCAGAATAATATCACCACGAATTCACCCTGAAAACTATAGTTTTTTTTCTCTTTAGCAATAATTAATTGTGCTATTTTTCAGAAATACATTTCTTAATAATGAAACATATATATAAAAAAAGAAGAAAAACATTTAATTAATATTAAATTTAGATTAAATAATATTAATTTCGTGAACTATTAAATGTGTTTTCGCATGGGAAATCCTAATATAATATTGTTTAATAATAAAATAAGCCACAAAAAATAATAATAATTTATATGATGTTTGTAAATGAACACAAAAACAATTACGAAAGGAAAACTCATATTTATGGAAAGACACAACATTAAATAAATGTGTTTTCTGAATAATACATTTACCACTATGCTTGGCGATTTTTTAAGATTCATGGCGATTTCTCTGTTTTTTTTTCTAAGTGTAGACCTGTATGTGTGTGTGCATTTATACGTACTGTCCGCGTGACGTGTGCAGGAGTAGAGTGACCAGTGTGCTGGCGCCGGGGCAAGTGCAGTTGTTGGCCAGCAACGCGTACTTGAACTCATCCTCGCAAACCACGTGCTCCGCGAATTTCACATGCAGCTTGTGCTCCGGTCTGGTCAAAGCGAATTTCAGCAGATAAGAGTATATATATATATATATATGTATGTATATATATATTTAGGTTAGTTGAGTTGTTGAATACGCACAGCGCGTAAGCAGTAATTGAAGCAAATTAACTGGGGCTTGTTGCCATTCAAGAGAGACACGCACGCGAACCACTCACCTGAATATCTGCACATATTGAGGCACATTTGGGGCAAAGTCCTTGACAGCCCAGGAGCGTAGTATGGTGTGTTCATCGGCAGCCGTTTTATCGGCATAGTTGCGAGCTGCCAATATAAAACAAGCCTCCGCCTCGTTCATGCGTGCTCGTGCCAAGTCGCCATCCTTTAAACAGGATCCCTGTCAAATGCCAAAGTTAAATGCCAAAATGTGTGAATGCAATTCCAAAATCAAATCACTTGCTGACGAATATTGAACCAACCTGAATGTAAATGACGCGCTGCGCCCAAATAGGCACCTGTAATATCATTCGCATCGTTGTGTCCAGCTCCATGGGACTCAGCAGCACCACATAGAAGTCCTGCAGCAGTGGATGCGCATAAAACTCGTTCAGAAAATCCATTATCGTATCTGCATGCAGCGTTGTGGAACACACAACAACATGTTTCTCGCTCTGTGCACGGTGTGAGGAATAACTGCCTCCCAGTTTCTGGCGCTCCATCCACGTGAAAGCCAATTGCTCAAACTGCATTTCAAATTTGCAATTTATAAGAATTTAAATTAGTTTTCCCCAAAATACAATCGATATTTTTAAATTTATGCACTGACAGCTGGTTAGACTTATTGTGTAACCTTCTGAGGCTATTGCTATATCATCATTCTCAATAAATGCACGCATGGGAGAATCTCTGACGGGTTGAGGGTTTCTATTACTGCCGAGCGTTAGTCACGTGGTGGCTATTTGTGGGGATTCCATTTCTAATAATACCTAGTTTATTTGAGTGACCCAAATCTGTTCTTCCCCATTTAATCACTCATCATTATATATTCATTTAATCATCATCATGTATTCAATTTGTATGATACACCCGGTATGGCAGCCATACCACAGAAGAAATTTAATTTGAATTATAATTTTCTTAACTATAATCACACTCGAAAATTGTCAATTAAAATGTATATTCAATTAAGTGTATATTGAAGTATTATAGGCATTATATACCTATGGGAAACTTATAAATATACGCATATATGTATATATTTTTATTCTATAAAATATATGGCCATGAATTGATAGATTGATGACACTCCATATTGACAGCGACGGCCTTTTGCTTAACTCGATTGCAGTTTGTGCTGCAGCATTAATAATTTCAATTAAATTTAAGTGCTTTGCTTCCGTTCCAGAACAGGCGAAACACACGCCCAAACGCCCACACGCCCACACGCCCAAACGCCCACACGCCCAAACGCCCACACGCACAAGCAGACAGCTAACAGTTTGGTCACAATGTTGCTGTTATTGTTATGGACGGTCATAAATTGTTGGATCGCGTCGCGAAAAATGACATGCAGCTTGCGCTTGTTTGACAGAAGCGCCTGCAGCCAGCGCCGAAAAGTATGCTACGAAAAAACACGGAGCATTTGATTGATGCTCTTGTTTGGCCAATACTCGGCGAGCAGTCAGTCATATTGTTCCGTAGAACTTTTAGATGCTACTGACAATTACTCGTTAATTGTTTTTGACCCAATGGCAAACAAGTGCAAGTCAATGCTGGCCATGAGTCATTTTTAGACAGATTGATGACCAGTCGCAGGACTCATTTGTTAATAGCTAAATTGATTGATGGCCTGGACACTGGAATCGTGGCAGCTAAGCAGCTTAAAACTGTATGTATACACGCTGAATACAAACATTCGAAGCCGTCGATACTGCTCAGATAGTCCACAGTCGAAAAGTTCGTCGAGGTCTGGCATTATTGTTGATGTTGTTGGTGGTGGTGGTGGTGGCTGTAGCAGTGGCAGTGGCTCCTCTGTGTAGCACCGGAGGCAGTCATGCATTAAATGCAGTTACTCACCTGCGTGGGCAGCACAATCAGCGCCACACAAATCATGATAACCATATACAGTTGCGACGGCCAAATGTCCGGCACGAAATCACCGTAGCCAACCGTGGAGAAGGTCACAACCACATAGTAAGTGCTCTGGAACAGATTCAAATGTCGATGACCAGCGCGCTGAAAATGCTGTATACCGCAAACACTTGAAATTTAGAAATATAGAGTGAGAAAGGTTAAGAGAATGGAAACTAGTTTAGCAGACTTTTTCAGTTACCTGGTGAACACAAGGCATAGCAACGTGGCCGACAAAATGGTCAACTGTTGTGACAAAGCCGATTGTGATTTTTGCATGGCACGATGTAAATCGTTCTACGGAATATTGCATCATAAATTTGAAAGTTAAAGTTAGTTGGCTGGTTTAGCTAACAGACACTTACAAACATGTTCTCCAGCGAACGCTTGGCCAGCCAGCAGTTCAGGAAAATTGGTATGAAAAGATTGCGCAGTGGCGGATGCACAATCTACACCAAAAGGAAAATCAATAATCATTAATAATGCACCATCATTGAGAGTTTGAGAGTATTTTAATTGCACTTACCGTTAGTGCAAAGGGTATTGTCGTTACTAATTCTAGTATAAAGTGAAATGAGAGTATTTGCTGCCATATATTGCCCTGTTGAAAAATAGAACAAAAATGATTTCGATAAAAAAATATTCCACTGGGAAGTAAAACAAACACCGGAAAAGTGGGAAAAGTAACAAATGTTACTGCTTATTAATATAACACAATACACACGTTCTTACTAACATATTATGTTTAATATGGATTAATATTTTTAATATTTATTTTAAATATGTTATTCGCTGGCTGCAGGTCAAGTGACGCTGTGAATATCTCCTCAGCGCGAATCCCAAATAAAAAACATTTGGCTTCGGGTCAGCGAAAGCACATTTAAATTATTGAACCAGGTCAAATGGTATTTAAAATTTATAAGCTTTCATTTTTAATTTTTATCATGTCATTATTATTCACATTAGAATGTATGCTTTTTTGTCAATTTAAAAATGTTTTTCTTTTGTGAGCTAATCAAGAATTAATTCTATTAAAAGAGTTTATGTGATGCCCAATTCAACTATTATTTTAAATTCAAATAATTTAAATGTTATTTAAGTGTGTTTTAGAGTATAAAATATTTTTTTTTACTATTGAATATTTTGTTATATTTTAAATAAGGTAACAAACAAATTATAAATGATTATTCATTTCAGTTTTTTTTGTCAATAATATTATCAATAAAATTATCAACTATTCAGGGCACTTTAAACATACAATTTGCAAGACTCATTATAAATTTGTATGAATGTTGAAAATATATTATTTACCTTATAGCCTAGATATGTAAGAACCAAAGATTGAGTTAACGACACCATGGCTAGGAGTAATTGTAGCACCCAGAGCACCGTGGGGCGATTCACCCAGAGTATTGCATCCCAGTTAATAATTGGATTCTCCTGGAACTCCTCCTCCGTTAGCTTGGCAGAAATGATAAACTCTGTCTTATTGGCCACTTCGCAGCCATAGCTAGCAAGATAAGAGAGAAAGAGCACAAACACAAACGCACAGATAGACATAGGAGGAAGGGGAATGGGGAATTGGGAAGGGGGAAGGGGAAGGGGGAAGGGATGACAATAAATATTGTATGCTTTTCTGATTGAGAGTTATTTGTGTGTGGCATTTAGCTTACCATGTTATAAATGTTGGATTTTTATCCAATATCACACGTATTATGTAGAGAACACACGACAGTAACTTAAGGAATAAATCGGCAATTCGTATGCGTAAGCCTTGAAAGAGAAAGTAGCACAAAGCACAACGAAATTTAGGTCAAATAACTAAATTACATGAGTTCGTTAGTTCAGCTTTTATCTGCCTAACCTTTTGGTCAGTTCCCAACTGACGGACTAACTGACCAACTGACTGACTGACTAACTGACTGACTGACTAACCCCTATTTGACTGAGTGTTCAAATATTTACCTGTCCACTTTTCAACCTGTTTACCTGTACAATTATTTCGTATCCAAATCAATATTTACTCAAGTATATTGCGTCTGTCTCATCCGTTTTGGCTTTTGTTATTCGTTGCTGTTGTTGTTGTTGTTGTTATTATTGTTTTTGTTCGTCTGTTTCCTATTGGACTTTCACCTGTTTTTCCAATTGATTCGATTGGTTGTGCGGCCTAAGAAAACTTTAATCGCTCTGCATTTACTGTCTGTCTGGTTCAACCTCAGCACAATTCAATTACGCGATTGTAATTAAGTTAAATATACGCACAGTTGTACTTCTCTATACGGAACGCAAACAAAAAAATATACACCTTGCCACTTAAACAGAAAATGCAATAAAAATACTTGATTGCCATGAAATCGAGTGGCTCCACATTTAGAATTTAGAGACATAAATATGTCTATGAACTTGTGTGAAGGCGAAAACAACCAATTTAAATCTGTACTTAAATCAAAGACTGAATATCTATGAGATATATTGTAAAACTTAGCAACCGTACTTCAAGCAGCACTTTGAATGGTTGCTAGGTAAAAGAAAGCAGAACAAAAAAATATTGCATAGCAAGAAAGAAAGATTCGTATTAATATTTAAGTAAAGAATGTTCATTCAATAAATATAAAAAAAAGTTGCTTCTGCCAACGAAAAATGTTGCGTAAAATAAGTTGAGCTAAAAATAAGATATAAAAAATTACAAACTTTTCAATCGATCTAGAATTTATTTATTCGCATAGGACAAAATGTTCCTTGTTGAGAAGACAATTGTGTTTTATAGACTGAAGTCAGTAAATATTACATTTGAAATACTCACTTGAACGCTGGTTCTTAATGAAATAGAGTTGCAGTCTTTCTTTGAATGTGTTTTCATTCACATAGTACTCCACACGCACTCTGCAAAGATAAATAAAAGGAAATTTCGATTTTAATACGATTCGATTGAATGTCTCCACAAAAGCCGCTTACTCAATGCATTCGACTTATGTGGCAAATAATTGAAGCCATTGTGCAAATCACTTTGACTGTGAGTATCAATAAAATGGCAATTGAATTTCCGCCGCTGCACTTGACAATTGATGCGCTTACTTATCACTTTATGTGGAGCGTAAAGTACCAGCCGGCAGCTCAAGTGCAACCAGCATTTTTCCCATTTTCCGTTTACCACATTTCTATTAGGAAGTGCGTGCAACGAGTGCCACACAAGCACATATTAAAATGCCAGTATCTTCGCTCGGTGTTAGCTGCTTGACAGCACAACAGCTGCAACTGCCACCGAAGCAGAAGTGGCGTTGAAAATAAATTCAATGACGACACGTGCTGCAAACTTTGACTTCCATAAATATAAAAGTATATCACTGTAAATATTGGATGTTTATTGCATAAACTTATATACATGTATATTACGTTGCTAAAAAGTCACACAAAGTATATAAGTAAATAGATAATTTCGATTACAAGCAAATTTTCCTATTTGAAAAGCTCAAGTTTACTTTATCTAATAAAACAAATAATTTAAATAGTTGTTAATTTTTCGCTTTTGATATTCGCACTTGAAATCAACTGAGCTCAGAACTCAAATGTATAGATAGATTCCTTTATCGAATTTCAAATCACAACTAAGTAAATTTTTTAATATTAGAAACATATTATCGATATAACCGATACAACTAAGAGAGATATAAGTATAACAATTCAATGACCAACTTGATATTGTGAATAATTTCATTTTACATTGTTTTCATTTAGCAAAAGTCCCAAAAAAATTCAAAATTCGACTCACATAAATAGCATTGCTTTGGAGTCCAATCTCCTCCCACCATATTTTTTTTTATTGAATATTCATATTTGAATCATCTTATATTATATTAGAAATATGCTAAAAAGATTCAGTCATATAATATTATTTCGATATCTAAATGCTACGTATGTAAGATTTTTTACCTTTAAAATATTTCACATTGCACCTACTCATCATCATCATCATCATCATCATCATCAATTACATCTTATCCAGACAACAACAGTAATGTCCACCCTTCTAAAATTAAGTTTTTCTCTTTAGAATTCTCAATTACATCACCGCAAAAGCGACTTATGTTTATATTGTAAATGACCGCTATTAATTTATGACATTCATTTAATGACTTTCAGTAAAAAAAGTTATAAAAAAGCTTTGAAGGAAACATTTATATAAATTAGTGCTGAGCAAGTTAAATAAGCTTTTTAGTTCAATGATTTTTTTTCTAGCTAATTTCTTTAGAATCTAATTTCGATCGATGTTTTCTATTCATGATAATATCAACATTCACAAATAGCTTTTCAAAAGATATTTCATTAATTTATTTGATAATAATTTATTGTAATGTGATGCTGGAAAAATAATAATTCCTTTTTAATTTTTACATTTCTTCTTATTTATTGGGTTGCTTGCAAAAAAGTGGTTTTAGCCAGTCAAATATTTTAATTAATTAGGGGAATCAGGCTTTAACCAACTCATAGCAAAAAATCTCCACTGTCTTAAACTCAACCTCTGGTGGCATAATTATTTCTTTATTTATTAGCACACCTCTTGCTTTGTGCAATATAAACATCAATCGTGCAACGTGGCGCTTCAAAATGGAAACTGACAACTGGACTGAAACCTGCTCCAAACCACAATTTAGTTGAGAGACACTTGTTAGATACAACTCGTAGATACTGAAGTTTAGCATATAAATTGCTTGAGCTTTGACCATTATTCACAATGTTTTGAGTGCGATACAAACATCCAAACATTAAAGCAGACCTTGGTTAAACACTTGACTGTCCCTGACATTCCTGCCTTGTATCTCTCTCTCTCTCTCTCTCTCTCTGTCTCTTGATTGTCTGTCTAGAAATGGTAATTAAAAATGTCTGAGTCTTGTGGGTCTGCCCCAAAACAAACGAGCATTCAAATACGAAATGCAAAGCATAAGAATTGTTAACGTAAATCTTTGTTTTGCAGTTGCCAACATTCTGAACTAAAACCAAATGGATCTTGGTCCAGTGAATATTCATGTCAAGGTTAATGCACCACGCATAAATAAAGCAAACGCAGTTTGTTTGCCGAATGCCGGAATAAATGATACCCTTGGGCAGCAACTGACAATTGGCAAGAGGCAAGTAGCAAGTGCCAATGACTGCAATGCATGGCAAAAATTAATAGTTGCTCACTAGTGTCCAATCCGTTATGCCACATCACCGCAAAATGTTGCACTGCATACAATCAACTCTGACCCCGAACAATGTTGCCAGACGGAAATTCGCAGACAAAGTTCATTCCACTCGGCCATTGAACGCGGCACAGTAATAATTTGCAGCTGGTTGCAAATTTAGTGGCATCTAACGTTGAATACATTCGCAATGCCAATCAAAGGGCAACACAAGCTGATAGCAGCAGCATCTAATACTTGCAACAAGGCGACTTGAATGTTTTAAGCCCGCCCTCCTGGGGACCAAACAATGCCAAAGTTCAGCAGCAGCAATTGAACCCAGGCGACTTTTGATATTTGTCCCCACAGCATTAACTCAAGTTGCGAACTTGCCAAAAATGTCACTGAATAATTGCAATTCGGCTAGTATTATAGTGTATTATATTTTAATCAGATAACATTTTAGGAAATGTAAGTTTTTCCTTATTACTGTTGGAAGGATTAATGTTAAAATGAAGTTAAATATATTTAAATTAAACAGCGTAATTTTTGGTGCTGTGCTGCTTGACCTTTTGAACTTAAAATATGTAGAAAAGACTTAAATTAATTTTAAAAAATTGATTCAATTGTACTTATTTTGAAACTGTTTAAAAAAGCCCAAAGTCGAATAAAAACTTTAATAATTCAATCAAATCAGCGTCGGCTTTTATAACTGCGTTGTGGCAAATAAACTAATGGCAACTAACTTTAAGCTTGTTCTTCCAACTTTCAACAGCCTGAGCCCCTACATTATTCTAGTTTTATTCTCAATTTTTAATTATAATGAAAACTTTGCACACTGAAATATAAGCATAAGCAAAAGTATTATCATAACTTATTCTCTATCAATATGATAATAAATATTGCAAAACAATTTGGATGTTTTTCAACTTTTTACTGCTGATGAATATGCAGATGGACATATCGATACGACTGTTCGTCCTGATCAAAAAATACATATACCACGTGGGGAAAGAGATGTTTTCATCTACCTGTTTCAATAGGTTTTTTTTAATAGGTTTACGTTATAAAAGCTGGTTCATGGCCATGCACAAAAAAAATGCAATTGCTGGTGCATTATATTTTCGATAAAATCAATATGCAAATGCTGTAATATTTGCAGAAGCATGGCCCAACCAGATTTTGAATGCAAGTGGAAATCACATTTTGTGGCAACAGTTTGCCAAATACCTTGTGCATGCATACATATTTGTATGGGGCAAAAGCTGCCTGAAACTCTGTTTTTTTT
The DNA here is from genome assembly GCA_035044125.1 of Drosophila ochracea. Taxonomy (NCBI): domain Eukaryota; kingdom Metazoa; phylum Arthropoda; class Insecta; order Diptera; family Drosophilidae; genus Drosophila; species Drosophila ochracea. The sequence continues at coordinate 2,475,302 of JAWNML010000046.1, forward strand.
TTTTTTTTGGTTTGCAGCAGCATTTTAAATACTGTTTGCCTTGAGGCAGAGCAAATTGCGCGTTAATGTGTTTTTGTTGCTTTATCATTTGATTAGAGCGTCAAATTTAATGTTGATATTGAATTTAAAGCGGAGCCTGCGGGGCTCTTACAGTTCTATGCCATTATCTACCTACACATAAATTGTGTTTGTCCTTTATCGATTTTCAAATGTGATTCATGTTTTTTTCTTGAGTATTTTGTCTAGGCGGAGAGCTGGCTCTCATTTCTATTAGCAACAGCATCGTGTTTACGGGCGCTCAGATTTGATTACAAGACTTGATTAAATTTCACTTTGAAACGAATTTGTCTCTTAAAGCACATTTGAGGCGAGGTCGCCACCGAAAATCAAAGCCCATCAAAGTGCTCTATGAAATACCTGACAAAACAATGGAGTGGCTCTTGTTGCTATGCTCTATGGCCTCACCAGAAGCACCGCCTCACAAAAGGCCTAATGTCCATGCATCAACATGCAACAAGAGCTGAAAAGAGTTGTTTCTGCCTCAGCTTCAAATCCTATTGGTTAACTTATGTCAGTGAGTCCCAACACAGATTTATAGCGGCACTTGAAAGCGAGCGAATGCCCTGGCCTGACCTGAGAAAAGGATATGCATGGCGGACTCATTCGATGGAGTCGCGTTGAACCAATAAACAGACGCTCGAACGAGCTCAGAAGGACATAAAACAAAAGCGAGTGCTCCTTAAAACGATCCAGCCATGTTAAATGGTCGGAGAGCTGCTCACGCGTTGATTACCCCAAACACATTGAGAGCTGATTGCGGCCCATAAAATGTTAAGAGCCCTTATAGTGAAGTCGCCTCAGTGCGCACATAATTAAACGAAAGCTAAAATAAGACTCATCAGATGGTAGTATTTAATGACAATGGCGAACACAAAAATGAACGCTCGGATAGTAAAATCATTTTCAACGGGATGGACGAAAGTTCACTTCCTTACAGCTTAATGTGATTATTATTTTAAAGAAATTAAGAATTTCTATGATAAATTACTCCGATGTTGATCATTATATCAAGTGAATGGAAGAGAATATTAATTGAAAATAATAATAAAAAATATTTTCATAATATGCTATGCATTATTTATATTTTATTTTTGTGAAGTATGTGAAATAAATTGTTATCATTTTTATCATTTTAATACCCCACTAAAAATGACTAACAAGGGACACGTGGAAAAATGTAAAATGAAAAAATAAAAATATAAAATGACATAATAAATTTGGTGATATTTAAATGTAAAGCAGTCCCAGATAGGGGGGATAGAGGCAGAGGGGAAAACCAAGAAAAATTCAAATCAAACCAAGCTGGCAGATAACAATTCAATCTCAGTCTAATAAAAAAAGATACTTTAAGGCTGAGCTGAACCACAGTTTAATAGCAAACTGACAATGTAACAAGACACCAAACTAAAAATAACTTTGCTCAAGGCAGAAACATGGCAAGTATTTAATTAAAAATAGACTTTCTTTAAGCACACACATACACACACACACACACATACATGTACATTCCCACACACACAGACACAATTTAGACACTATTGTCTTTGTGATGTGTGCTTTTAGTTGGAAATTGATTTGATTTGATTGTTAATGGTAATCAAGTTTTGATTGCTACTTAAATGCTTTTCTTATTTTCTATTACATTTAGTTGACGCGTCTGTCGAAAAGCGAGAGAATGCTTTAAAAATCAATATAGAACAAAAATCGAATTAACTACAGTGCTGCGTATACGTAATTGGATTTGTTCAACAGCAGCGAGTAGCATTTGTTGACACAACGGCAAGTCGGCAGTCAGACTGTTCGACAGTCAGCCAGTCCATCTGGCAGTTAGTCGCCATTTTTGGAACCTTTTACATACCTGGGTATACGATCGTAGGAGTCCCACGATGATAGACAATTGTAGGACGAGTTGCGACTGTTGCCCGCCATATTGCATAATAGATGATCCATTGGCCAGTCGTTTTTAATTAGATATCACACACATGAGCCACACACACACACACACACACACACACACATACACTCAGTTGTATGCTTATGAATATTTATAGTTTATAGCTTTTGATAGATACTAGAAATATGAATAGTGAAAAGACTGGTTTTAGTGGTTTTACTGGTTGGTATCAAAATTCTGCATGTGACCGCGATGCTTTTAGCTTAATTGCGACATATTTTCAAGTGCTATCGATATCTGTTTGAAGTATCACGTTTTAACCTATTACTAATACTATGCATGTGAAAGTGTTATTGCGAGCTGTAAGCAGTTCACGTTCTGCATGTGGCAAGTTGTAGGCAACTAAAGTTCCGCAAGTTGTTTCAGTTAGTCTGGTTTAGCCAGCTGCTAAATAATTGATTGTAGTTTGGATTCCGTTGGTTGCAGTCTCCAAATAGAATTTTCGATGTTGGCCAAATATACTTTAAGACAGTTGGCTGACAGTTCCGGAGTACAGATCAACTTTAATCAAAATTGATTGCCTGCCTGCAATTAATCTGTTGTTTGAACACGCAATTCAGAACGCAGCCAGACACCTACACATAAACAAATCACAACACACACACACACACACACACACCGTCGCACACTCAAAGATTTCAACATGATGTCTATATGAGTGTGTGTGTGTGTGGGTGTGTGTGAGTGCGTGTTTATCGTCAATTGTTTGCACTTTGGTCGTTTAGTAAATTTATTGGCGCCACAGCCTTGAAACGGTGGCGTGAAATGAACATAAGGCATTTTTATGTGTCAAGTGACACCAGCTGAAAGTGTAGCTTTAAGTGTGAAAGCAGCAGCGAATATTCAAGAGGAATCCTTATAATAACAAGAGAGAAACAAACTTCTTTAAGCTCAAAAAGCAGCTTATCAAATGTTAACACAACATCAGCGACATCAATCAATTTTGATTAGACCCCGCAAGGTTTTGCAGTACCGAAAATAATTAATTTTCATTATTTTATAACATTTATTTTAATACACACTTTAAGTGGTATTCAATTGCGTAGGCTTTCCTATTTGTATTATCCATCACTCGTTAATTTTATTAGGGTTTCCGCACAGTCTTTAAAGCACAATATATTTGTGTACTCAAAATGTTTATAGGTATAACACGTGTGAGAGAGAGGATACCCTTTAAAAAGCGGAGTTAATCGAATGACATCTAAATTTTGGTTCGAAATTTGAAATATTTTTATCTATTGATTTATATGTTTTGTTTTTCAGCATATTTTCTGCATTAGGAGATGTTCCTACAGTATTTTCTTACACACAATATGTTAGTTTATTTATGATGTTTTTTAATATTAAATTACAAGTATTTTAAAATAATAGTATTTAAGACAGTAAGGAGTCCCATTAACTGGGCTCCGGATTGCCAAAACAAACAAACAAACAAAAAAAAAACAAGCAATTTCGACTATTGATGAACGTTTTCAAAAAATGTTGCTTTAGTTGATGCTGATGCTGATGTTGTCTATATGAATAGCTTTTCACATATTTGACAAATGTTCGATGTCGTTCTGTGTGATAAGCCTACAAGTATTTAAATCACAAATCAATATATGTGAATTAAGAAATGTGAACGGAACAAAGAGCTTGCCAGAAAATTATCATCGTTTGTTGTTAATTTTAAAAGACTCTATAGAATTGTAAATCAGTTCAACCAATCCCAAATGCTCAAGCTGAACATTATTAAAATAAATTTTATTTGAAATTTAATGTCAAAATATGTCATTATTCTAAATAAACAGCTTTTCAAATGTTAAGCAATTTAAATCACGCATATCTATATGTGAAATAAACTTAATATTAGATATCAGGGAATCGCATTTTGCTGATGTCAATTATATCTTGACTTTAGTCCCTGCTTAAGACTTTATCGGAATCCAAATCTTTAATTCATTTCAAATGTGTAGACTGTAAATAAATATACAGGACGACAATGAAATGGACAATAACCTATTGATTACCTTTGAGAGTTGCCTTCATAATTAATTCAATATTGCAATGTTGCTTGGCTTTCTTTCTTTAAGCAAATATTATTTTGACTCCTTTCCACGCTCATTTCGCATTTTTTAATTATTTCATCTAATCATTTGTGCCCTTTTGGTTGCGAAAGCGGCCACTTTGTTGAATTTGATATTAACTTATTTATTAATTACTGATTACGCCTACTTGTTATTTTGAATGAATTCGTTAAACGTTGTAATTAAATCTCATTATTAAATACATATTATTTGTATACATTTTAATAGGGATTTAATTTGTTGGGGCTTCAATTTGGGTTATCAAAGGCTTATGGGCCTGATGAGGGCTAAATGTTATAATTAATTTCCATTATTATTCAACATGTATTTTTACACTTTTTAATTGGTATTAAATTTCGTTGGCCTTACTATTTTTGTCATCAATGGAACCGCTAATTGTATAACTGCTTTCAAGCACTTTTTTAAAGCACAAATTTTTCATATAATTTTTGCATCTATTTTCTAAGTACTAAAAAGGATTTTTAATGTATTAAAGGATGGCTTGCGGATGATGAAATACCATTGTAGATAAGAGTTAATCTGCTGATACTTAAATTTGGGTCAGAGTTCGAAATTTATCTAATGACAGCTATATGATATAGTAGTTCAATCCCGTCGGACGTTGAGTCCTGTCTGCCTGTGGCAACAATATGCATATATACGGAGTTTCAACAAGTTACCATTAAAACTGAGATAATAAATTATTCAAAAAATTAGTTTAAAAATTGTAGACGGTCAGACGAATAAGTGGACATAAAAACCCTAAACATGTCATGACAAATGTATATAAACTTCTACAAGAGCATCAAAACTGTTGAACCACATCTGGAGTCAAATGAATGAATGAATAAAACAATGCCACACCATCGTCCCAAAGGAGACTGTCATATATTTTCTTATAAATATTTGAGTAGCTTGAAATATGCTTTGTCGTAATGTTTTTTTTTGGAATTAAACAGCGCACGTAATGCAGACAAGTTGGCGCCACCCAAAAAATGATACTGCAAATTATTTGATTTGTCTGGATTTCTGACACTCTGAGCGCGACCACTAAGCTAATTTTGCGTGTGGCTCAAATGTCAAAGTCAAAGTCATCAGACGTGATCCCGAGCAGAGAGCACTTAGAATTCAGGCAACAATAGCGACTAAGTGACATGTTGATAAATGACTAAAGGACTGGCGGGCCAAATCAAAACACAAATGCCACAGACGACTAGCAATTTGTCCGCTTTTAGACCGGGCCAACAGCTAAGCTTCAAATTATGATTTTTCGCTCAGTGCTCAAATCCAGTTTAATCTTTAAGCGCTTTGGGTTGAGAGCTTTAAATTGTACCTTCTGCTGTGGCTTTATATTCAATTTAAATTTGCAGCCCCAAGCAGCTGCAATTTATGGCCTCTTCCCTTGGGCTGAGCTAGCTCGCGAGGTCCGAGTCCTTTTCAATTAAAAAATTTAACCGTTTGCTGCGTTTGCTCATATTTGACAGCAAGGATATGAATCGATTTTCAATTGTCTCATGTATTTTTAAGTCAACGCTTTCTTCGCTTTTAGTTAAATAATAACACAAAAACCAACCTGGGCAACAATGCTTGACTAAAGGAAATTATATCTTTTCTAATAACACACAATGGGATAAGCATAAATTATTTAGAAATAATAATATTCCTATGCAGAGTGTGTATATGTTTTAAAATTTGCAGTGGTTTGGTAAATTTATTTCTTCACTTCTAAGATCAACGTTTTACTTTCAAAATAAATATTTCTTACCACCCATCCTTTATTTGCAGGGTATTACCAATAAAAAAGGGAAACTGAACTCTATTTACATGCTGTGTTCATATTTTTTCCTTAGTCATTGTCAAGTGGTGAATAATTGACGAATTTCCTGTGATTAATTGAAGTACTTTTGGGTTTGAATAACTCGCGCATTACATGAGTGGCGCCACCTTATTCAAATTTTGGGGAGTTTGGCAACTGCCAATAAAAGCGCCTACGTTAAGTATACGCAGAGTGTTTATGTTTTATGCTGTTGTCATGTGTTTAATGGGTGTGTTTCTGAGTGTTTATTGTTGTTTTTGTTGTTGCTGCCGTTGTTTGGCACTAAATGTTCACATTTTATGGTTACGGTCGGTGTTCTGACACACATGACTGTGCGGCAATTACATTAATTACCACTTACTTATTTTTTTATCCTTTATACTTCTTGGAAATGGCTAAGAGATAAAAACAGGTGGAAGGACTCATCTTTGTATCTATAAAGTATATACATATATTCTTAATCAGCATTAAAAACCGATCAGTCTCAGTTACTACATAAGCTATGAAGACTAACTCAAGTCAAGTTAAGATCAAGTAGATTTACTTCATAGATATCTTCACACCTTTAACAGTTGAATGATGATATTCATTTTGAAATCGAAACTTTCTGCGCTTGTTTCAAAAAATTGATTCACTGAGAGCGAAGTAATTCCGAGTTGAACAGTCTCGACTAGAACAGCATTAATTGGACTCACATATTTGTTACAGCTTTGACTAGATGGATGACCCAAATAAACAACATTTGTGCTTTAATCCCTACTGAATTCCATTACCATTTATCATTTTGCAAAATGCATCAATTTCAGTTTCTTATCGCTGCTCATATCAACCAAATGCATAATGGGACTTGCACTCAACTGAATTGCAACAAGCACAAAAAATAACAACTGAATCAGATGTGGATCAACTTTTTTGCCTTTGAGTTTTGTTTGCACAAAGTGGCGTATGAGTTATTTCCGAACTAGCTTCACGCGACAGTTAATTTTAGAACAAATGTTGTCTGTCTGTGTGCTCGGGCACTCACAGCTCATTAGGTCCATCGATTGCCACATGTACAAGGAACAAACACACACACAGAGAAAACAAGATGTGCTCAACTTTGCCTAAATGTATGCAAACATTTCAATTTGCAAGAAATTTCTTTTGCGGTGCACTGAACTGTTGATGGGAACGAGGCTACAATTTCCACAGTCTTTATATATACTACAATAAAATATAAAGTGCATTGCCATTGTGTAAAAGAACAAAATAACTCTATTTGGCTAGCTTTTCATGGCTGATGGCATAAAATTTAAATCGCAATTTCAATCCGTTTCATTTCCATTGTGCACAGGCTCCGGGCTTTGGGCCATTGTTTCGCCAGACACTCCCAATGGATTTCCAAGCAGCAACAACAAAACATCTTCATTCTGGTGACCTTTGGAGTCGTCAGCTGCCAGTTGCAAGTTGACCGCTCAGCCAACGAACCGAGCGAACTCCGAGAAGCACGGAAGTCCAATTCACAAAGACGTCAGAGTTCGTGGACCCGTTTATAAATTTCTTATTTGCTTTCACTTTCTCACAGGCGTACTCATAAAAATGGTTGAGCTTGATTTCAGAGCGAGGCACCTGTATCTATTTCAAAAATCAACACAATTTCAATTCTTAATGAACTTTTCAAGACTGATACTTTTATCATTAGCATACAGCATTTATCCATTTTAATCTGACTTAAATATATTCTTTCTTAATAACAATAAGCAAAATCAAATCAACAGAAGAAATTTATTTTAATCTTATCGTTTGTTTGCAGCAAGAGTTAGAATTGAGTTAGAATAGAATAGATAAAAGAAAAGATTACACAATCTTAGATAAATCTTATCATTTTTTGGCATTCAGAGTTGGAATTGAGTTAGAATAGTTTAGAAAAAATAAAAGATTACACAATCTTAGATAAATCTTATCATTTGTTGGCATTCAGAGTTGGAATTGAGTTAGAATAGTTTAGTAAAAAGAAAAGAATACACAATCTTAGATAAATACAAAAGTTAAAGATGTATTTAGTTACATTTATCTATTTATCCAATGTTGATTGAGACAGGGCACAGTTATTGAAAACAGGATTACCATATAATAATAATTGAAAATTCAATTTAAAATAAAAAAAAAATTCATTTTATATGAATGATGCAATAAATATATTCTAAAAATTGCACAGCAATTGCCCAATAAATTCAAAAATAAATAAATAATTTGCCATTCTCTTTATTAGTCATCATTGTTACAGGGTATCTCTGCGTTAAGCATTCCGAGCTATAATCTTTTGATGTGCTACCAACTTTTGTTTTATGAGTTTTGGTGCTTGTACTCAGTTTTATTGCATGAGCTTGTCTTATGTGCAGCACATAAATTTGAATATGAAAATAAGTATGATGTATATAAGCCTTTATGCCATTAAATTTGCAATTTAAATGGCTCTTCTTGCTGCATATTTCGTTTTGCACTTTGCGTTTTGATCATCGAACTGAACTGAATAATCGAGTCATGCACTATGCTGGGAATTTAAAAATGGCCAAATTAGCATTACAACGAGTTAGCGAGAAATAAACAGAACGTAACGCCACATTGGTATTTCCCACGCGAACCAACAAAATGGCATCAACAATACCAATACCAACTTGGCCAAGTTGCGTGCCCGCGTCTAAAACTTGGCGAGCAGCCAGCCAAATGGTGGGACAAGTGTGAGAGGGGCTGACAGGCAACAGGCAACAGGCGGCACGCCCTGGCTGACAAAGCGCGCAACAGTTTAAAGTAGGCGTTAACCAGCAGGGCGCGACTCGTGTCACAGCTAAAGGAAATGCCCCTCCAGCAACATGGGCAAACATTAGACTTTGGCTACACAGCAAAATGAAAACTTGTTATATCTTCTGCCCTCAAGCATTTCTAAAGAATTTAAGAGATAAATACAAAAATTATTCATTTAATGCTTTGGGCTCACTTAGATCTTCTGTGATGAGATCAGATTATTTTTAGATTTTCATGTTTTAAACAACAATATTTTAAAGAATTGATAAAGTAAATACTAAAATTATGTGTTTCAATCTTTAAGGTTTTTTAATTTTCATATTCTTTGCAAGAACATTTTAAAAAATTAAAGAAATAATTAGGCTTAAAAAAAAGTGAACATACTTCTGATTTTGGTTCAGTATATCACCCTCTGGCAACTGTTGCTTAGCATATTGGGTCGAGACTCTGTATTTTATCGTGCGGAAGCAATCTTTTGCCGTTAAATGGGCAATTTGCCCAAATGACGTCATTAGAGCAAACAAAAACAAGCGACAAGGGGAAAAGAAAGAAAGAAAAACTTGACGAAGGAATGCCCAGTTAGAAAGCGCAAAGAGCAACGGTCGCCAAAGCTGTTCACATAAATCAATGCCCCAAAAGTAGCCAAAAAATGCACACAACCTTTCCCAACAACAACAAGAACATCATCAAAAGAATTAGAAGATGAACGAATAATGTGACGAAAAATGCGAAAATGTGTAAAGTGCGGTCTCAGCAGGCAAACAGGCAAAGAGGCAAACTGGCGAATAGCAGAGCAGAAACTTGAGTAAGCAGCGAATTTATCACTTGAGCAGCTTAATGACACTTGGCAAACAACAACGGGGAGAACAACAGCACAGACACACATATATATATATATATATATATATATATATACATATATATACATATACAACTATACAAAAGCGCATTACAAAGCGTTTAGCAAGTCTTTCCATTCTCTTTCCATTCTCTTTCCATTCTTCATGCCTTTCTTTTGTTTCTCTGTCAGTTTATTGCGGTTGTGCGTGCATTTGAACGCATGTAAAAATGAAACGGACAACAAACTCGCACATAGACACATACACACACACACCCATACACACACACACACGCATACATAGATGAAGTGGCAGCCAGAACACAGCTTAAGCGATTGTTTATGAGAGTTCGGGGGCCAAATGAAGTCATAAGTGAATAAACAGCGCCGCTCATCAGACACAATGAATCTTTTGAGCTGGTAGCTCAATTGGATCAGACATTATGCCTCATTTAGTCCAAGGTAGATTAACATGATAAGAAATTCCATTTGTGAACCAGCCACCACAATCGGAAAGAAGAATGGCGAAAATCGCTCTGTAAACTAGAAACAAATTTCTGGTCCTTGGAAATAATTTCTTAACATACGAAAATAAATGTATTCCAATTAGTAAGATTTGTTTTAACAATTCAATTTTAAAATTTAAAAATTAATTTACTTTTTTCTTAAGAAAAATTACTTTCTAAAATTTAAAAAGAAATAATGAAATTTGCTGCCTCGACTGCTGTGTTGTCTGACTTGGGCTGAGAACATACCAGGCATCTGGCAAGACGTCGTTTTTGTTACACAAAGCAGACAAAGACAAGATGACTTGTCCTGTCTTGTCCTCAAGCGTCTTTCGGTTGTCGATATATATATATATATATATATATATATATATATGAAGACAGACATGTCTCGTTGAGATTTCTTTCTCTTTCTTCATCCTTCCCCACATTGCTAGCGATGTTGTTTACAGGACACCATTTAAAAGGCAATATGTTGTTGTTTTACCAATGAGGCCATTATGGAGTTGAAAATATGTATGACTAAAAAATGTTTCTATTGTATTTACTCAGCGCAGAGTTTCTGTCTTACTTAAAGACACATCAAACGAAACAAGCAGACAAAACGTATAATTTTTCTTTCTCATTTTGTTCCATTTTGTGCATTTTAAAGTTTATTTAAGACATCTTATGCCACAAGGACTTTGCTTGTGCTGTCAGCTTAAAAGCCGTGTAAAAAAAAAACATCCTTCTAATAATCTAAAAAAAATCGAAACTGGAATTAAGAAAAGAAAAGCCATGGTTTTAAGACACATGCCTTATACATATCAACTTTCTGATGTACACTTTCTAAGGTTCAGGGCGAGTTTTTTTCTCAGTGCAATTTCTAGCTGATCTACGAAAATTTCATTTCATTTCACAGCCACATTTGAACTGAAGAGTCAACAATGAAATAAACTATCGCTCAGCTGAAGCCATATTTAAAGAGCAAACAGAAAAAATTAAACACATTTGAATTTTAATTTAAATCTTTAAATTATTGCGTGTTTTTAAAGCCGTTTTGATCTTTAAGACTTGTATTGTTTATCTGCGCATATTTTATGCAAATACAAATGCATATATGCTGGAAATTTATGTTTTTATTTTATGGAGACTCACTGGCGAAAAGTCAATTGGCAATTTGCATGAGCAAAATTATTTTTGTATTTATCCGACACATGAAATTATTCGTCATGTGTGTGCAACGACAAAATTGAAATTTGTCTCTCTCATGTGTGTGTGTGTGTGTACATATGCATATGTGGGTGTGTGTGTGTGTGTGTCTGTGTCTGTGTTTGCAGGGATTAGAATTATGTGCCAAATTAGCTTATTTGACATTTCAATGAGCAAATATTCGTACAAATAAGAGCAAGTGCAAAGTGTTCGTTGCACGCCTGACTGACTTGGGTATGTTTTTCTCGGTTTCTTTTTGTTGTATGTGGTTGGAGGTCTAAGCTTTAAGGTGTTATAAGCGTGTGTGTATGTCTGTGTGTGTGTGTGTCTAAGTGTCTAGGTATGCGTGTCCTTGGTGAGCTGTCAACGCTAAAATAAACCTGGCAGCCAGAGTGCCACCTCTGTCTCTCTGGTATTTATTTATCTGCTCTTGTCAGTTAATTTCCGTTCAAGTAGCCATTAAAACAATCATTGCGACGCTTAGGCCACACACACACATCCACACACACACACACAAATAGACAGAAACACACACGCACGAGCACACACACTCTCACACACACACACACACACAATGCAATTTCGATGTGACAAGCTTCATTTTTATGGGATGCCATTAACAGCTTCAGCTTGTTGTCACATCAGCCATTTAATAATAATAAAATAACTAAATCCAAGTGAAATAACTCAATTATGCGGTCCACAGACATGGACTTGCTTCGCGGTTTAATCCATACCCAAAATGCCTGCCACAAATCCAGCTCCACTCAACTATCAAAATTGTGCCTTCAACAGCATTCCATTTGCCGTTTCTGATTTGGCTTTAAAACGCAAATATGTATCTATATAAATATACATATATATGTATATATATAGCCATAATTTGGATTGTGTTCGTATTGAATTTGTCGCGTATATCATGTGGCACCTACTTACTGTTGCCCCAAACGCAACTGGCTGTCAAAAGTTTGGAATAAGTTTTAAACTTTTGATACAATGCAAAGCCAATTTATCTGTGAACTTGACACTTAACTCAACATGACAGCGTGTTTGAAAAGGGCTTAAACTTATACTGAAACAACCAGCCAGCTGACTCACAACCAACTCACAACACATTTCTTACCTCTATTTTATTAGTATTAAGAGATTAAGGTATCATTCATTAAATTTAATTACTATTTTAATGGTCCCTAGAGGGAACCACTTCATGAAACTTTTCTTCTCATTTTTATTTTATTTTGTTACTTGATATTTATTTATTTTTGCATAAGGTGCATAGTTAGCACATCATTTTTAAAAATTATATTTTTTCCAATAATTTTTGTAGTTTCTAATTACTAATGTGAAATATTATTCTGTTAATCTGAACGCAATTCTTTTGATTCGCTTTAAGTTTGAGATCTCATTTGCATAATATTTACTTGTAATTTTAGCTGAAGTTTCAATTTAAGGACAAAAAATATAATTTCACAAAAATGTGAGCATCTTTACAAAACTAATATTTATAAATTAACTTCAATTTCGTAGTTGAGTATGAGTTGAAGAAATCGCTTCAAAGCAACTGAATACTTTTCACTGATATCACAGTATCCATTTGGGGTAAAAACTCAAATCGGTCTCCGAAATTTTTTACGATATGTCCAAAATTTGCATTTTGTAATTTTATTAATATATTGACACAAGCGATTTACACGTAAAATACAAAACAGATAAGCAATTTTCTAAATTTTTGTAAATCCATTTCATTTTATTATTTCGCATATTAGTTTAAGCAGAATTAATTAATTTTATATTGATGGTTTTTATTTACACAACTAATTGATTTTAGTTTTTGGATCACCAATAATATTTTTAATCATTTTTGTATATTAATATTGTTTACTCATTACTTCGATTATTAGTTTTGCATAATTCATAGATACTCAATTTTATATTTATCTTTCTTATTTACACAGTCAGTCAGGCAGACCCAAATCTCACTATTCGCCCGAAAGTTTTATAGCTTTGTTTGTGGCAAAACTTTTTTGTTGCAAAGTAGAACCATTCGCAATGAACACTTTTGAATACCTGTCACAACCGTCAATCGCACACACACACAAACACACGCACACTCACGCACAGACACAGACACAGACACAAATACACAGCCAAAAATGGAGAACTATCGCGCGACTCGCTTCGCAATTGATCAAATTTGGCTTGCTTCGGGTGCAACAGGACTAGACCTCGTCCTTCCCAATTGCTTTCGTTCGCGTCGGCACAGGAATAACGACTGAGGCAAATCGAGCTTGTCCCATAGAGTTGGTCACGATGTGGCCAGAACTCACCACGGCCCTCTGCTCTGTGGTGGGCTGCGAACAGCTGCTTACCGAAATGGCGCCAAAAGCCGGCAAGGCATTTGTTTATGTTTCAGGCTTGATGGAGAGAGCGTGTTGGTGTGAGTTAGAAAGAACGCGTAGAAAGCTCATCAGTTAAGAGAGCCAGTTAACAGCGTAAGAGAAATGCTGCTGTTAGGCGAAAGCTTTGCAAAAAATATTCTAATTGTTGTTGCCAACTGAAATTCAAATTGGATGCAAAACTTTGTCTTCGACATGCAACTGCAGTAAGCCAAGAGCTTAAGTAATAATTCAACCACTATGAAAGCGCTTAAATGCATAAGGTTAAAAGTTGTTTTCTTTGGCGATTTACATTACAGTAATAAATAATAGGTCTCAAACTGGCCAAATGTCCTTTAGGCAGCTCTAATCAGAAACGATTTAAGCAGGTAATATCAATGGCGAAGAATAGATTGAGAACACTTACTGTAGCCTAAGATATCAAAGGTATACAAAGTACACTCAATTGCAGAATTAAACAATTTTGTGAGAATGAGATGGAATCCTCAAATCACATCGATGCAGATTGTGTCGTCTAAGCGAGAATAAAATATAATATTCTCGGGAAACATGTTTAAGACTGAAAGGATATTAAAGCCATCAACCCGACAAAGATCTAAAATCTACATCAATACGTAATTAGGTATAATAATAATAATAATAATAAATTATTGTAATTATCTTGTCTCGTGAATACCACTTTTGAATATATTTTTAATTTCACTTCTCTATTTATTTTATTTATATTTATATTTATTTTAAAGTTATATAAAACTTTTGGATTATATTAAGAGTTGTAAAACAATACTAAATATATGAAAATTAAATTAATAAAAATGAATCTATAAACCTAACTACAACATGGAAAATTATCGACATTTATATAAATTATTTTATTTATAAACAAATTGATAAGCAAGGATAATTAAAGCCAAGCAATATTTAATAATAAAATTAATAATTCAATATAGGAAAATTACCATCATTTTGAGACTTGTTTGTCAATAATTGAAGTTTTCATGTTATTTGCTTCAAATAAGTAAAATCTATAAATATAATCTATGAATCTGTGAAATGCATTTTGAATTTTTTACAGAATTTGTATGCTGTATCCTTAATAGTCACAGACAAGACAAACAAAGAGGAAGACGTGTTACTCAGCTGAGAGCAATAATTTATATATGTTGCAAGGTGATCAGCTCCTCCTAGCCTTACAGCTTTATTATGTGTTTATTTATTTATTTACATTTTTAACATTCCTGTGAACAGATTATATAAAGATGGCCTCATTCAGTAAGGTTTGAATTTGCGGTAAGAGACAGAGGAGCCAACTACATATATATCTATAGAAGTGCATACCTGTTGTCGGCATAATATATGTGTGTATATTAAGCAACCGGAGCTGAATGTGGCCCAAACAATTTAACCTTTGGCGCGGCTTGACAATGCCATCAATCATTTGGTTCTGGCAGCCATCATTTCATTTTGTAGGCAATCTCGCAGGCGCTTATCCTTTAACCTGAACCCAGCCGCAAACTACGAGCTCATTCAATTACCCAACCGGCAGCAGAGTTTTTGGATATGGGACTCCGGTTGGGCTTGCCCTTTGTTTGTATTGTTTCAGATAAAACCCATCTAAGTTATGCCAAAACGCTCTCGAGCCACTCTCAAGGCGAGAATCATGAAATATTTATGCGGATTGTGTGTATTGTGTGTGGACGTCGAACGAAACCCGAAAACCGACTGATTAAAATGCTGCAGTGCCGACAGCTGGCCCACAACTAACTTATTTGGTTTTGGATCTCGATTTGGGGCTGGGGCCCATTTTGCTGGCCACACCCAGCTCATTTGTTAAACGGGCCCACATCATATTCCACTGCTCCGATAATCAATCATAATGAAAGGAAGACAAACCAGCCAGCCCCATACGTGATTGTGGGCGTGTGTGTGTGTGTGTGTGTTAATTTTATAAACTACTTTACAATAATTTATTTCAGGTTAAACAAACTTTGCCAACTAATTAACGCAAACAAGTCCCATGTAAATTTTATACAAGGGTTAATTGACTTGGCCATTAGTTGG
This sequence comes from Drosophila ochracea, assembly GCA_035044125.1. NCBI lineage: Eukaryota > Metazoa > Arthropoda > Insecta > Diptera > Drosophilidae > Drosophila > Drosophila ochracea. Next base: position 2,490,974 of record JAWNML010000046.1, read on the forward strand.
AAAGGTAGCTTTAAAGATAAAAAATAATAATTGAAAAGTGTTGTATATCCAGTCTGCCTCCCGCCTCCCCATCTAAGGGTCATAAATGATAAAGTTTTCCCCATCTGCGTCTTGCGGAAATTCGAGTTCAACTTTCGCGATGGTCCATATTTTATTGGGTTTTATTGTTGGCTGGTTTCGATGTGGGTCCTTTCAATCGATTTGTTGCAGACAAGTTGCTGTACAAACTTGTTGATGACGGTTTACATTAGTTTTTGTTAACTCTACTGGGATGTACGAACATCAGTCTATACATTAAAGCAATTCCTTCAGTAAATAAATAATCAATACACGCATCGAATTACAGTTTCAAGCTCAAAATTAATTACTACAAAATTATTATTATAATTACAAATCGACGTTCAAAAAAGGTCATCATCCCAATTAACGCCGCACAGTGTCCGCTTTCAGACCTGTCCAATTAGAAGTTCCATCTCAAAGACTATTGAAGATCATTAAAATTGAATCATCTAAGTTTTACCATGTGCTGCGGTTACTTTACTTTACTTTAATATACATTACCAATTTTGTTTATTAATATTTTAGTTTTTAGAAACATGAAACTATTAGATTAAACAAATTAAGCATCAATATTACGCATGTCTAAGAGGCTCTATTAATGCTGCATTTCTGGTTAATAATTATTAGATCCTTATTCTTTGTACAATTAGAGCATAAGAACACGCCGCTAAAATGTTCTAAGGATCCTTAATCTGTCTCAGAATTCGCAAGTGTTTGAATATCGACATTTTTTGAAGTCCTTGCATTTCGCTTTGTATTCTTCCTGGCCCAAGTCACCGATTGACAAGCATTGGCATTAGAATATTGTTCTTGGTGATCCAGTTCTATCCCAATAAAAATTTACTTTAAAAGGGCAAAATAGGTTTTATTTATTTAACTTCGGGAAGCCCGAATGGTTTTGCTTTTGAAATACATTTTAAAGAAAAAGCAAGATAAAAATAACAACGAACAAGGGCTTCCAAAACCTCTTTTTATTGATGATTTAAGGACATTTTCTGGTGCTGTCATCCCTTGAGAAAAGTATTTATCGATTACATCTGTCATTTAACACAGTCACACTTATGCTCTAAGAGAGAAAGAAAGTTGTACCGATTTCAAAGATATTTTTTTATCCGAATGAACTATGAACAATTCTCTATAAAATGTATTTATATTTATTTTAGAACACGCCTTCATCAAAATGTTTATTTTTGACAAGCTTTCGTTCGATTTAGGTTGTCAAACAATTTGTATTTATTTGTACATATTTTGCAAACACTCACAAAACCTGCCACACAATTATTTAAAAAATATTTTCGAACGAATTAAATCGTTGGGTTATTTCAGAAGTAGGCTGCGTGATTAAATGTCAATTTGTCAATTTAGCAGGACTTCTCAGACTTATTTTTCGAAAATATTCATTCTATTTTTTCGAGCAGTTCTACGCAAAATTATCAAATTTCGGGTTTTCTTTTAAATATAAGTGCGTACTTATAATATTCCTAAGATGCAGCGACTGATCACATTTGTTGTTGGTGGTATTGTAGGCTATCTAATAGGACAGCATCGCGTAAGTCCAAGCAAACAAACACAAATAATAATATTCTAGAGTAATATGCACATCTTGTAATATTTTTGCAGTTTTAAATGGATTTGCACATGGTGCATCCCGAGTAATTCAATGAATCAGTATACAATTCAATCATATAACGTATGCAGCCATTTCTTGGAGGTTCTTCTTTTATCGGGGAAGCAAACACCACACAAATCATAAATAAATATAAATATTGAATGGGAAATATTTATAATGGAGCATCTCATCCTATTTTGTATCGGCATATTTTTGGGCATGAAGTTGTGTGACAGGGATCAGTAAGCAATACTTATTCAAATTCGAATGGGCCCATACCAACTATTCACAAGAATATAAAAAATACTATAGCGCATTGCTGAAGATAACTCGAAATGTGAAATCAAATAAAATGAGATAAACGGATGAACATTAAACTGTTGATTTTATTTTACCTTAATGCTAAGGAAAGTTTTCTGCTTCCCTTTTAAATAAAAATAAATAAAACATTGACTTATGCCCAATTTAATTACCGCTGAGAATTTCATTTTTGGTCACTCCAGCAGTAGTTTCAATTGTTGTAAATTCAGAGACAAAATTACATTTATTATTGCCACAATGAGCCACAATATGTTGCACGCACATAAACAGAAAGAGTTTTTTTGCTGACACACATGGAAAATTTTAAGTGGATGACAAATTATTTATTTAACATATCTTTATAAGATATTTGAGTATGGCAAAATAATTCTACATTATAAAATATATATTCGAATTTATTGCTCTGCAGTCTGCATGCATGACGTCAGTAGGAAATGCTTCATTGAGAACTGTGATAAATTCCGGAAAATTGGTCATGAAGGCCCGACAATTAATAAAGCCATGCAGAAAAGAGATTTTTAGCATTGTTTCAAGGTAAAGAAGCATTCTTCGATTAATTTTGGTATAGCAGATAATTTTGCAATGACTCTGTGATCAGAATCATAACACATTTCTTCTGAAGGATAGACGAAATTAAAGAGCATTAAATTGATTTTAAATTTAGTTTTTCTTTTAATTAAGCTTTGCTTGACATCTTAAAGTTTCACTTACAAGGTCCACAACGCCGTTTGCATAATAACAAGCCCGTTATTAGGCCCAGTGCAAATGATATTACGTGAGTCATGGCTGAGTTTTCGGGATTATTCGCTTTGGATAGTATTAACAATTATAAGCCAAACTTTCCAATATCTTTAAAAATTATGAAAAATATATAGTTACTGTATCATTCGGTTTATATAGATTATGCTTAGATTGCCGCTAATAGTTCCTTCCAATCACAAAACCAGCAGCAAAACCCAAAATCAAGATAATCAGCCAATCCAATTCCATTTTATGCCAATAGAAAATAGAAAATCAAAAAAAATATATTTCTGCAATAGTTTATAGCCTAAACAAGCTGACAGATTCTATATGGCCTGCTGCTTACGGGTTCGAAAGCATTTAAATCAGGGATTGGAACCGACTGTGATCAAAACATTTAAAGGAAAAAAGTTTATTGAGGAGAGAAAAACTCGTTACCTGTAAAAATACCTCGCATTTAATCTGGCCATGAAAGATATGCACAAGCTCAGCAGAAGCTGTCACTGGACTCTGGCTGAAGGTATCGATTCATCACTGCCTCCCGCCACTCTCCGGCCCGTCGTAGGAGAAGACCACATTTCTGTGGTCTTCCTGCTTCTTGGATGTTGTAAAATAACGTGGCAAAATGAAGAGTCAAACGAAGTTTCTAATTATGGATTATCTTTATTATGAGCGAGTGCGTTTTTACTTGTTGAAGAATTGAGAGCGACTCAACTTAGGAGAATACAATGCAGAAAGAAAACACAATTCAAGTGTGACCAGAGCGTCGATATTAATCGGTATATTGATACTTAAGTATTAATCGTTGCTGTGATATTCAAACATATTTCAACATTGGACATTTAGGAAGTTTCTAATATCTGCAAGCCAGTTATTCACAGAGGCTGTGGAAATATTCCAAGTGGCTGAATCGGAGGGTGGTGTTCTTCCCCCTTAACCGCCACAATCATTACTTATGAAAAACAAGTAAAGCTGTGAATGTTAAAGGCAGTTGAGATATATATACATACAGCCAGTAAGGCCTATTCAATTGGCTTGGACTAAAAGACTTGTCTTAAATTTGTGTAGTGTTAATCAAAGATATTTATGATATGACACTATTGACAAGAAGAATGGTTCCATTAGCCAATGCCCAACTAAATATATAAATATGACGATTTAAATAATTTAATTTGACTGGTGGTTCAATATTAGTTTAGTCCAGTTAGTTCTACACTTATTTAGTATATATTTTAGGTGCAAAATGATTTTTTTTTATTTTGGTTTTTCGGTTCATTGACTTGCTTACTGTGTGTATATAGATAGATATAAAGATTTACTTTACTTTCTGTGTACATATATATATACATATATATTTATGTATTCATATATTATGTCAGTTGGATTTATCGTATGATGCTGCTGATGCTCAAGTGCTGGCCAACTTCGATGCAAAAAAGAAAATTTCTTGACGAGCGACTTATGTCAGCTTCATTTTACGAATTTACTTTCTGGCAGTCACACGCTCAAAATTTCAAAATAGTGTACAAAATTGTGTTCAGTTTATTTTTTTATTTTTCATTATTCATCGTTTAGAACTATTTTAGAATGTGCAATAATAACTCTGGATCATCTGGCCAAGGCCAGTGTGGCTGCCCAAATCCCTCGTGTAGACCACCTCCGTCACCGCGACCGACATGCCGTCCACAGCCGACGCTTTTCCAGAAGCTCAACTGTACTGCCTGTAATCGACTTTTCTTTTTTGTCGTTGGCGCGGGCGTTGGTCTCTACTGGAACAAGTTGAAGGAGGCCGCGAAGAAGGCACAAGAAGAGGCCAATAAGGATCCCAAGCAAAAAGAAAAGGAGCGAAAGGAGAGGGAGAAGAAAGAGAAGGAAGCGCAAGATAGGCGCGAAAAGGAACGCAAAGAACAAGAAAAGAAAGACCAGAAAGCGGAAAAGGAGAGAAAGGAGAAGCAGAAGAGGGATTAGTCACATCTAAGAAGAGCGAACCTGCAGAATCCCAAAGAGAAATTTCAATGCACTTTTTTTTTCTCAAGCCGAATAAATAAAATTGACTAAAACCACCAAATTAGTGCTAAATGCTGGACTTTATTATAATAGTAAATCGAGTGGCAATATTCATATTTGTCTATATGCGTGTTCGTACTTTGGACTGCCCGTTCCGAATCCTCTTCAGCATCCTTTTAGTTTCAGAATAGAGCATCTGTATCAAATGAGACATGTCCTTAAGCAAGGAGATAGTTATCCATACCAGGGATATGTCGGGCTGCTTGATATTTTCTTGTTCGGCTAAGGGGAAACAAGATTATTTAAAAACGAATCAATTCACGAGTTGCTGAAATGCTTACCGTTTCTCACTTCTTCATGCTGAGATCTGCGTTTACTTTTTCTTGTCCTTTCCCTTGTCGTCCTTGGACTCCTTCTCCTTGGGGAATGTTTTGCCATACCAAAGGCCGACCAGTATTCCGGCGAATGTAGCAGAAATTCGCTCGCACAACATATGCATTATGAAATTTTATCTTTTGATTTACTATTACAGAAATGTGTCCAATTTACCCTAATAATTTTGTATAAATTTCCTAGACTTTAATATTTTACTGATACGTTTAGATGGAATGAGTAAACTGAATTTATCACAGCACAATTTTTCCGGGGCTGAAATATGGAATCCACAAAACAAGGGCCTACTTTGAAAATTCAAAACGTGCTTTAATTTTATTTAATACTTTCGCAATTAATTAACAACTAAAACATTCTTTAGTCGAGTATCAGCCGAATTTGTTTAAAGGACAAAACCGTTTGCTTAAGCCTTAAGTCCCAAATTACATCGTCTTTTAAAAAAAAAACCAAAATCATCATCTCATTTAAAAAATATCAAACTGATGCCATCAGCCACTTTTCTTTGGGTCACATAATAATTTCATTTGACAATTGTGGCACGTCAAAATGTCACAAGCCGCGAATGTTCGTGCCACAGACTTACACAAGGCCCAATTGCTTCGAGCAATTCATTACCAAGGCGCCTTTTGACGGTGCAAAAAAAGACCGAACATAAAATATCAACTCACTGCATACTCTTTTATATAAGTTCACTCGAAGCTTATAATTTCACACAGCGTGATTTGAGCACCATGCAGAAGTCAACAAGATTTTCGAAAAAAAAAACAGATCAAAATTTGCCTTTTATATCATATATATGCCATTGAAAAAATCGTTTACTTTTCTCATATAATAGTTAAATATTGATGTGAGCAGTTGAGCTCCTGGCTTCAAGGGTATGTAATTTTCGGTTTGCGTAAGATAGATTCCCATTTCTGCTTCACATATAATTAAAACACTCATGAGATTAAATCAACCATCAGGGTTCATTGCATTTTCATCTTCCTTATAAAAAGGCAGAAAGAACATCTAAGGAAATATTTACAAATTAAACGTAACATAAATAATAAATTTGGTGAAGGATAAGGATGAGGATTTAATTTTGAAATTCCTTTTTTATTGGCAATGCTTTGAGTCACACAAACTCTATCGATTTCCGGTGATATATTTTTAATTTAGTATCTCGAAGGTGAAATCTGTCCGCAATGTGGAATTCGAACACGAAGCTGTATTTTTTATGTGTTTTTCTATCTTAGATTTAAAGCCATTTTTTTAATACATTTTTGTGTGATGCTGTTTCATAAAATTACTTGGATTTATTATTAATATTATATTTCATAATAATAATAAGCGAAATACATGTTATTATATGAAAAAGGGAAGCAGTCATCGCCATCTACCAGTTCAAATAAATATACATTTCCTTGACCATTATTAACAGCCGATTCAACCAGGTCATTTTATTTATATGAATACCTTGATCTTGGACACTAATTGGAGCTGTTAAAATAAACTGTGGAATAAAAGTAATTGTGCGAATTTATGGTCTTCTTCTGTCTCCGGAACATTTGTGTGATTTCCGTCCTGCTCTGTCCATCCCTTAAAGTTAGACAAAGTATGATTTCGATCAAATTTATCATTTGAAATCACAATTCTAATGCTACCAACCTCGTTGTTGGGATTATCTTGCATATGCCAGAAATCCCAAAACACTATATTTCTTGTAAATTAAAAGCTAAAGCAACCTAGGAAACTCATACTCCGAAACTCAATATGCAGTTTTCAATATATTATTGCTTTAATATAAATAGGTTTGTTTCAAACAGGCTCACACTTAATATTAAAAGCTTTGCACAAGTATTTTTTATCAAAAATTACTATGCCACTTTAATAAAAGAGGTCGAGCAGTTTAAGACATAAAATATAAACAATCGATTCATCACTTATCGCTGACCACAGTAAAAGAAGACGGACAATTTTGGGGTCACCCTTTCAAGCCATGGGATTGCCTCAAGGGTCTCCAATTTAATGACGAAGTGTTACGCGAGTAAAAGCTGAAGGGATTTAAGTCCATGTCGCTATGAGTCGGTTCGGTGCCATCAACCAAGCTCAGCAGTATAGGACATCAATTTGTATAAAATGAAACGATTTTTCAGGAGAAGCTTGATAAATTCGCCAATTTGCATAAGCAAAACACAAAAAATTGGAAGGCATAATTTTATTATTCCACTTATTTCTTAATACTATTATTTTTTGTCCCCATTTTAAATACTTGTGATGATATATTTGAATGCATTTTAGTTAAAGTTAATATTTTTTGGAAAACTAATTTGTTTATATATATTAGAGCAGGAAGAAGAAGAAGAATGCACACAAGAACTCAGAATTAATATTCCTTTTATAAAGCGAATTATAAGAAATGGAATAGATAGTTTTAGAAGAATTATCGATGTACGAATTAATAACTTATAAGAATATTCCATATTATTTATTATTGAGTGCCAAGCGATATTTAAAAACACATTACTTATGACGAGATTATTGATGATGCACAGTTCTGCTCAACAAATAAATGTAATTTGTATCTTAAATCATAGTCAGCAGTAATCTTCGTTAAGCAGGCTGCATTCAGTTGATTTCAGACTGTTATCCGAGTATTATATTGTCAACTACTTGCGACTTGTTTTTCAATTTGGCAAAGTAACAAATGACATTGAGATTGTACATCACACAAAGGTTAACCGATTGTGAATTACACAACGGAGCGGTGACTTAAGCTACGTACTTATTATGTTATATAAGAAAGAGCACAAATAGCTCCTGGCAGTCGAGTCGAGTTGAGTTGAGTTGAGTTCAGTTGTGTGGCAGTGTTGGGCCACGCCGCACGCCTCAATGCCCCGCGGCACAGGTAAAGCAAAACAATTTCAGTTAGCTGGCAAAAAGTTCTTCAATTGCACACAAGTTGTAACTGTGGCTGTGGCTCTGTGTGTGTGTGTGTGTCTGTGTGTGTGTGTGTGTTGAGTGTGTTTGTTTGCGCTATTGTTCTGCTTCAACAATGTACTCATAGCACACACACACACACTCACACACACAAATTTACCCCGAGAGTGGCAACTCACCTTGGTATCTGCAGTGCAATCTCGTCCAGGCTGTCGGATGGACTCATGGGCGTGCGCTCGAAGAGGCGCGAGGGCGCCAGCGTTAGGTGGCCAGTGGAATCGGTGACACATTTGAAGACCTTAGCGCCACGCCGCTGGCGCTGCTGTTGACGCTGCTGCTCGGCGCGCTTCTTGCGCTTGTTCTCCTCGGCTCGCTGGAGATTATGCAAGCGAAAGAAGAACATTGACATTCTGCGGGGTGTATGAGCCAGGGGCGCAGCGGAGAGGGAGGGGCAGGGTGAAAATTTTGTTGTGCAAGCGAAGCGGGCGAAACGGTCTTTTTTTGTTTAATTTTTATTTTTATTGTAACCGCAATTGGAAATTTTTGAATTTATTGTTTGTTTATTTTTAATGCAGTTTTTAACGCGCACATTGTTATTGTTGTTGATAAAAGTTGTTATTATTGCATTCCAAATAATTGAGAAAAGCATTTTAGTTATTTTTGTTGATGTGGTTGTTGTTGTTTTTGTTGTTGTTTTGTTTTCATTTGTTTTTGTGGAAGCATCATGATTTATGCAACGAAATCGACGAAATCGTTACGTTCTCTGATTTGAGCTTTGTGCTTGTGTGCAAATATATATGTGTGTGTATGTGTATATATGTGTATGTGTATATATGTGTATGTGTATATATGTGTGTGTATGTGTGTGTTGCGTGTGTGTGTGCTGCATTTCTGGGAGCTGCTGTCATAGAAAGTCATTATTCTACACATAAATAAATACACATTACTTTCAAGTGGCTCATGCAAAAAGCAGAAAAGTCAGTCAATCATTAATACAAATCGAACAACTGAGAATGCTTTAGTGGGAAGTGCTCGACTAGCATATACCCTGCATGGGATGCTTTAAACACATTTGCATATATGTACATTTACTAAGTCTCTTAATTGCACAATTTTTGTTACTATTTGTTTTTATATTGCCATCTAATTTAAAATGTATATATATATATATATGAAATTTATCGCCTTAATCAGAGGAATATGTAATGTCGTAGAGAAACATGTCATAAGCCCGGAAGACATGGAAAACCTCAACCAGAGAGAAATGATCGAGTTCGTGCAAAATTCGTTGTTGATAGAAGAGCTATTTGGCTCAGAAGTATAAAATAATAATAGAAATTGATTTATACATAAACTACTTAATAGTTCTAGATTGGTACTAGATTGGCTTAGCTATAGATGCTTATTAAGAAATTGTATTTAATTGGGAGTTGGTCTGGTATTCTGGTAATCCGTTTAATATACCCTTTTTGGAGAGCTCTCCGGGCACTGGGTATTGAATAGCAAATCAAAATGACATGTGACCTCGGGGCACACATAAAGCATAGCAAAATCGACTTCCGGCAGCATCAATCAACTTTAAGCACTACACAGAGGTAGAAATAGATAAAGAGAGATTCAAATTCAGAGTCAGAGTTAGAGGCAGAGAAAGGGACATGTATGGAGAAGCTGGATATGGGACATAGTTTGACAGCAGCTTGTAAGCTCTAAGTGCGAGCCGGAAATTGGAATATGAGAGAGATTTGGGTTTCTTTAAAACGATATCTTTGTCGAAAGAGAAAATCAAATTCAAAACCAAATCGGAAACGAGCGGAAATTCTTAACCAAGGCTCCAAAGCAATTCTATTTCTTCACTTAAATCGCACATGCACAGTTCATTTATTTGGCCACAAACCAGCTGGCAGGAAAATCAACGGACAGAAAGTCAAAAAATGGGGAAAAAAACAAGGAAAAATAAAATGAAAATAAATTAAGTAGAATAAGAATAATGGAAAATTTCGGGCATTGATTGATCAAGTCGCAATCAGGCGTTAAATACATATTAAATGAGAATGATTCCCTTGTCATCAGCAGCAATGGGCTTCCGTTCAATTAGACAACAGTTACTTTGCCTAATGACAACGCTCTCGCCGCACCTAATGAGCCAGCCTCAAGAGCGGAGGCGGGGTGGGCCAGTGGGGGCATGGCGATGTTTGTGTCAAAAAATAAATTAATCGAAATTTCCATAAATTGACTTAAGACATTTTCGTGGCTACGGCGGCGTCTGCACCAATACCAATCGAACTATAATGCGGCTCCAAACCTAATTACCAATCGTGTCCCAGACGGGTACTAAGGCAGAGCGAGAGAGAGTGTGAAAGAGATAGAGAACCAAAGAGAGAGAGAGAGAGAGAGAGAGAGGAGAGGGAGTCAATACAACAAATTAAAGTGTGCGCAAAATAGCTGATGGAATAGCAAATCAGATTCCCTGGAAAAATTCATCGAAATTCAATGTATTTTTCTAAATCTAAAATGTATAGAACATAATAATAAAAAGCACAACAAAAATATTCGAGGATTCAGTGAAAATATTTCAAAATTAAATTCTTACAATATGCTCAGCTTTACCTGATTTACTTATACCTAAAATTAAGCTACACAAATAAAAATCTCGAACTTTGCATGTGCATCTCGGCTAGAGGGTATCTAAAATCGAATACTTTGCATCATCATTAGCTCGTTGAGAGCGACAGACACTCTGCACACTTTGTTAATTAGGCAAACGCAGTTTGTCTTTAATGGCTTTGTAATTTCACCGAGATTTCCATTGCGCACATTTTGGGGCCAGAGCTAAACGATTCAAATGCGCAAACTGAAGTAAATTAAGGCTTAATAGATATCTGAGTGCCTAGAATTTAAATGATCAGTGCAAAGTATTTTTAAATTATTGCTTAAGACTTGACTTCTCCTTAGCAAGTCAAATTGGTTCGATTTCTTTCAAAATCGAAAATAAGCTGAGGAATTTGAACATCCCTCAGTGCAAAGTATTTTTAAATTATTACTTGGCTTGTTAAGCAAGTCAAATTTAGTGCAGAAGCATAAATTGATGAGGAATTGTAGAAACAACGTCTTCTTTTTAATGCTAGAGATATCGCTGGATTCAACAGAGCTCTTGGGCTGTGTATTGCTGAAGGAGAAGACGAAGTGTATCTGATGAGATGCACGATGGATCGATGACGGGTTTCCTTAAAAATGGTGTCAAAGATACCAATGCCCAAAAGCGAGATTACGATGAGAAGTGAAGACGATAGCTGTAGAAGTACTAGAAGAATATCCAGAAGAACAACAGAATTTACTAATATGAATAGAGTATAGTACTCTTGAATCTGTGCAATAATTATAATTAAATATTATTTGAAATGAAATAATCTCTTAGTGAGTTGAATATTTATCGAAACCAAAACAGTAATTGCATTTTTTTCAATACACTGATTTATTTAACTTTATTTAACTTATTTAACCATAACAAATTAAATTGCATGCTTTTTGCAAATAGCTTCGAGGGATTAAATGCGAATTGTGCGCAAATTAAAATATAAAGCTTAAAAGGTAACTCATTTAGTGCCCTAAAGTCAGTTGATAATGGTTGTGGCAATTTTACAGGTGGCAGCCGCCGCAGGCGACTGCTCTCGATAAACAGTTGTGCACCTTGAAATATGGGAAAGTATGGGAATATGGGAAACCAAACACGTTTGGGTATGACTGCGAGGACTGGTATGATTGCAAGGACTATATATTTTTTATTTTAAAAGGTTAGCTAAATAAACTTGTAGTACGTCAAGCAAAGTTCAAATGACAGTCGGTCAGTACAGTAATTAAATTATAAAGTTGGATATCGAGGATGATGTGTATAATGTAGTCCCGTCGACTTATTCACTTCCTTCCATTTGACCCCGATCTACAATACAATGTATAAAATTAGTAAAGCAGTTAAGCAAACCTAAACACAGCTTATCAAATGGGCACTGTTTGCCTCTTCGTTCTTCCAGCTATGAGCCACGTAGCTACGTATTAAATGATTTCACGCCCACTGCCAAATCGTACAACAAAACAAACAATGCCAACACACTTGGACAGCATTTCAACAAGCACAAAACGTACAACGGGCAATAAAAAAAAAAAAAAAAACAGAACAGAAGAAAGAAAAAAACAAATGGAAAAAGAAACATCAGCCCCATAATCATTAGGGCACAAAAACATGGTCAAAAGCAAAGAACTGCGATACGCTGGCTTTTGTCTCCGATTGGGTTGAGTGCGTTGAAGCAAACAAAAATACACACACACACACACACACACACACACACACACACACACATACACACAATCAAGTGCTGACCAGGGCACTATTAACAATGGGAACCAGGCCGAGGGAGGTCGGAGTGTTGCGAATATAAAGCAAAATGCCGAAATAAACACTTGTGCGTGCTCCCACTGTGCTGGTGCTTCCCTCACGCTGCTCAGCTGGCAACAAAAGGGCATATTTTCCGGCTCAACAGAGTGTGTGTGTGTGTGTGTGTGTGTGTGTGTGTATTTGTGTGTTAGCGTGTACAGGACACAGGTCATTTCATTGTGCTCATGATGAGGCCTGCCGTAAAATGCGCCCTTGCTGCCCAACCGCAAAGAAGAGGGAAAAGATGCGTAATAAAAATGTAGACAATTTTTATGACACAGAACAATGAATGAAGATGGCCACTTTATTTCTTCATTAAAAACCCGTATTGATTGCCTCACACGCTTCAACACCAAACTAATACATAATCCCTCCTCCCTTCTTCGCTGGCAACCAACCTCATTTTGATGGTTTCACTTCAATTTTCGGAGAGACAAGGTCGCTTTTGATTTAGTTGACTTGGCAGACACGCACGTGTCATAGTGTTGTGTACATAAGTAAATAAATGTCAATAATAAATATTAATCATACGCAATGTTGAAATAGCCACTTGCCACGCTGCAAATTATTTTCCTGAATCCGAAGAAAATTCAATTGCATAAGCGTTTCAATTGCCCACTGAGGTGTGATAAATCTCTTTCATACCCTGCACCGTAAGAATATGAATAAAGAAAGGAGTTAGGCTATATTTAAAATCTATTATTATTTTCTATAACTCTGCCAACGCCATAACAAATATTGAAGAAATCAACAAAAAAGAAGTATAATTTATTTGTGTATTAGGTATTTAAAAGTCGTGCAAGCCCTGCTCCTTTTCATGTGCATTTTTATTTGATAACAACAGAAAATTGAAAAGTTTATTTTGCACGCACAGCTGGCTTAGCCCTGTTGTTGGTTTGCCTTTTGTCTGGATTCACATTTGAGTCTTTTGTATTGTTTTGCGGCTTTTGATCTGCCTGAATTTCAATATGTCTGAGTTTGACATTTCATGGAGTGTTGAATTGCCGAGTATTTGCAATTTCGCTTGTGCAGGCAATTCTATTAAATTGTGGCAGAAAACTCTACATCAAATTATAATCTCTCTCATAAATATGCATAAAATGCATAAAAATTATGCAAGCTATGTTTCAGCATATCAGATTATTGTTATTGATTTAGTCTTCAAAAATTGCACAAATTTGAATATGATCCAAAATGTATTTTTGGTCAAACTTCTGAAAATGCAGTTAATTAAGTCATAGCCTAAAGTTTCCGATTAAACGGAATAATCTATACTGAATGTTAGCCAAAGTTTAGGGAAACAATGGAAGCAATAAATATTTCATACAACAGCTCTAAGTTTCGAGAATGTAAAATATGTTTTTAGTTATTTTGTGTGAAGACTGGAAAACTTTGGCATGCCAGCAATAAGAAAACTTTCAAGCTAATTAAGACACTCACTCACATATTGTGAACGCACTTGAGCCAATGCTTGGCCAGGCCAACATAAAGCAGCCCAAAACTCGACTTGAGCAAATAAAAGGAATGAACTCAAAATATGAATATAAGCTATATATATATATATATATACATGTATGTGGAAGCGACTACAATGACTGAGCTCAGACGAGTTTGCGAAAGATGACGATGATGATGGGGATCATGGGGATCATGTGGATGGTGGGGATACTGTGGATGGTAGCCAGGTCACAGCAACAACAACAACGACAACAATGGCTGACAGCGTGTGTGTACGTGTGTGTATGTGTGTGTGTGTGTGTGTGTACGTGTGTGAACGTGTGTGTGTGTGTGTGTGTGTGTGTGTATCAAAAGGATTGGCATTTTAATTTGATTTCGCATTGATAGCATTGAGCAAATGGTGACAGCTTACACTGGTCATGCGGGTTGCGAGTTGCAAGTTGCGTAACGGGTGCAAATAAGTGTAAATAAAGGAATGCTGCAGCAAATAAAGAAAACTTACATGTGAAAACCAACCAACTAGCTTGTGGTTGCGTGTAATAGTTATAGGACTATCGTTATTGTTGATATTATTATTGTTATTATTGTTGTTGCTGCTCATGTTGCATGTGGACGTGATAGATACAGATATAGGTGGAAAGAGAGATAGTTGCTTAAAATACAATTACACAGTTACACAGCACAACACAACACAACACAACACAGACAGAATTAGGACATGTAGCAATTATTTGCAATTATATTATAATTTGGCAGCTCCCAAAATTGTTGCTTTATTTATTTGTTGTTTACCTGACGACGTTTTAGTTCAGTTAAATGCTTTATACAAATTCTTTAATAGTTTAGATGTTTCTTGTGTTTTTGTTTTCTTTTTAGCTTGAGCACAGTCTGTAGTTACACTTTCAGTTGTTTTAAATTGTTTATATTTACACTAATTAAATTTGGCCAATTGATGCCAAAAGTGAAGCTTAGTTTATGACTTAGATACTAATTAAAGCTTTTACCAAACCGTGTACCATTTTTGTGGTCATATGTACACTTAAATTTAAATCTAATAAATAGTGTATTTGGATATAATTCAACTACTGTATAGAGCATTTGACTACATGGCTAATACGTCTAGTATTTTATATTAGTTATGCACGAGTCTCACATTGATGTTGCAACAGCTTAGAAGATTCTATAAAATTTTATTTATGTTTACTATATTTTTTTTATATATATATTTAGTAGTTGGCTTTGTTATTGGTCCGCAGTTGAGTTAAGCACACCGAATTCTACATTTATTTACATATAATTACTTTTTATTTATTTATTTTTTACACAGCACATTTCTGTAATTTATATTTGGTCAGTTTGTTTAGGTTTAATTGAAGTGTTGGTTCTTGTTGTTGTTTATAGAATTCATTAATTGCTATATTGGTCCTGTAAATAAATCAACATTTTATTAAATATCCACGCCAATCCACCAATCGCATCACATCCGACTCAACTGTGCCGCACGACTGCATCCGACGACTGAAAACCACTTTAGAAAACTTTGTCAGTGCAATGAAATTATTGCCACAAACTTTTGACCAAACGAATTGAAATAACAAAAAAAAAAGAAAGAGCTGAAAAGAATGCGACTCATAATGGCACAATACGAGTGCGTTCCCCAAAGCGCTGGCAAAGCATTTCTCCCATAAAGATAGGGCCATCCTCGAGAATCGCTTCAAATTGACACCCGCCGCTTCTTCTGAATGCAATAAATGTTCGCTGCGAGCAGCTGGGCAGCTGGGCAGCAATTTTATCCACTGCCACGCAAAAGAGCGTCGTCCACTTGGACTAATTCAATTGTTGACAGTTTTCAGATAGTCGTAAAAATAATTTAATTACACAATTTTGCAGCAGCGATGTACAAATTATGGAATTCCATGTGCATGTGGATTTTTTAAATGAATGGCAATATTTTTTACAAAAATGCGCTTCCAATTCTAGTTTTCTTTTTGTTGTCTATTTTCAGAGGTTTCAGTAAAACGAAAAGCAGATAAGCACATTCAGTTTACTTTTAATTAGAACCCGGCAATATTATTTTCCTAATTCCAGTTCAATATTTTCATAAAATTATGATTAAATACGTCTGATTCCCAAGGTTTCTTTTTATAAATGCAGAGCTTTAACACTACGTATTTTTTAGTAATCGAGAGAGAAAATTTCTCTACTATTTTCCGCATTTCAGTAAGAGATTGTTTTCTAATTTTGGGAAACGTAGAAAATATAGGAATATTTAAAATATAATTCTAAAAACAAGAAAAACTATAAAGTTTTCATGGCAATTTTCTAAAATTCGAGAATATTTGTTTTTCCTGTGTGTAAACATGATATTGAAAAGGTGACATTACTGGACAATAATATATTCAACTTGTCTAACTTTAATGCTTCCGCTTTCGAATAAACTTTCATTTGTATTTTATTTTTAGCAACTGACGTCCAAACAACATATTCCACTTACAGGCGAGCAGTCAAGCTGTCAGTTAAGGGACTAAAAATAAGCATAATTGCATTGTTACACATTTACAGAGGGAATAAGAACCAGGCAATTGTGTGAGAATCACAAAATCTACAATAATTAATAATCAATTTTTTGCAGTTTACGTATAAATGAGCTCTTTGAGCTATATTTAAACTTCGCCTAGGTTGTAGGCAACAACGAGGAAATCAATAAATAAACCACAAGCAGAATTACTCATACGAGCCGTGTAACTTTACCTGGAAAATGCCAACCAAAAACTGCAGCTGAAGAATCTTTTCTTCCACTGAATGACGGCAATGAAAGCGTGGAAATTTATTTAATTCAGTTGACATGACAAGACAACAGATACGGGTGGCGCAATAAACTAGAACTTGAATTTGGCTCAGGATCTGGTCCCGGTTCTGGCTACCTCTGCTTCGCTTTTTGGTGCATCAGCTGCGCGTTGCATGCGACAAGCGATTGCTCCGCATCCATTTACTAAATTGAATTTATGACCCCTCGCACGCAGCTCTTTTCACAGAGAAACCAAAAAAATAAAAACAAAAAAATCGTTACTGTCAGCGGGCTGCAGCTGTAGTTGACCTTTTGACTCTTAAATGAAGAAAATAAAAACAAAACGAAAAAACTAGAGAAAATACTAGAATATGAGTTGATGATTATGCAATGCTCTGCTTTATGATATGGGTTAGTTTTGATATAGCTGTCTGAATTTGTCTGTTTTGACAGATCAAGAACAGATCTTTTCGAATACATTATTGAAAATACATTTCTACTTTAATACTGCCGATAAAATATTGCAAAGTTTGGATATAACAATCTGATCATCTGAGCAACCTTCTATAAGTAGTATTTCCGATTTACTGTGTTTTTATTTTGTTGTCAAAACATTGTGCAATTACTGTGTGCTCAAATATTCAAGATTAAGTAGGATATGTATATATATATATATTTATATATGGGTTATCAATTGCAAGTGCTGTGGCATTGATGGCAAAGCCCGTAAAGGGTACGTTCCTGGCACTTCAAGGCGTAAATAGCATCCATAGCAATGGCGGTCCTTCAATTGGCTTGCTCAGTTTAAGTAACGAAATCCCGAATCACGATCTCCAAGAATACATTGAGCACACCGCGATTCTCATCGCGCTTGACTCCATCACGAAGTGCCAAATGGCCAATTGGCTGCTTGGTAATACCCTGGATGTTATCTCGGAACATCCTACGACGACGCAGTCATATTGTTGCTCTTGCAAAAGTAAGAGCTTTTCACGAATTCGTCAGATAAACTACCTCGAAACATCTGCATTATTTAGATTTTAAACTACCAGCCCGATTTATTCTCATTACATGGAATCAACAATTATCAACATTGTAGGACCGCCTCTTAAATTTGTTGGCTGAGCTTCTAATAAAATTGCAGCCCTCTCAGCTAGGATATAAAAACAAATGTCAAGCAATTCACATGTCCGACAGTTACCAGCAGACTGGCTGAATGACTGACTGGCTGACTGGCTGACATTCAGTGTAACGTTTTGGCATTTGGTTTGGGTTTTTGGGCTTTGGCTTTGTGAACACAAAAAGTTCAAAGCAATTTTTAAAGAAACGACACAGAAAACAACAAAAAAAAATGCAACAGCAAAAAGGATTTGCGGATGTGGTCAGAAAGCCACAAGGGACAAGTCAGCAATGCCAGAACGAGGTGAAGAGAGAGTGAGAGAGAGAGAGAGAGAGAGAAAGAAAGAAAGTAATAGAAATAGAGAGGGAGATTGAGACTGAGACTGAGATTGCCCAAGAAATCACATCAATTTATTTTTCGATTTTGGACAGACAATGATTTGTTGTGCTGTTCATTGCTTTTTAAAGCTAAGAAAATTCTTTCACACTCAAAGACGCAAAACAATTTTCTATAAACACGCACACACATTGTAGCATATATGTGCTGGGCAAAGCAGAAAAATCACTCATACGCCTCGTGTGTAATAAACTGTTAATGAAGCGAGAGACTTTGTGTATAGCAGCTCAATTTGTAAATTTCAAGACTTATGACGCATATTATGCTTAAATTGGCCAATGAAGCATTGCTAATTGGATTAGTTGACGGCAACACATGAACAAAACAAAAAAAAAACAAAAACCCAACAAAACATTGATCAAAGGCAGAGCAGCTCAGGTTACACTCCCCAATTTAAACCTGATATGGAAACATGGAATTTATGTATTCTTCTAGAGCTGCTCGGCAAAACCAAACCAAACACAATAAATAAATAAATAAATGCGATAATCTGCACTTCGGAGATGTTGAAATGAAATGTTCGCAAAGACGCAGAACAAATAAATAAAGATGGGAATTAAATTGTATTGGGTGAAGTGCGGAGACTTTTAAAATGCCGGCAGTGACATCCGAAAGGTCCTTTCACAATAAACTAAAAAGAAAACTGCAAAAGAAAACACAAGCAGAAAGGAAATAAAATAAAATAAATTACATGCGAATCGCACTCGTGATTTGTTAAAGGCGAAGCTTTTAAATTAGCAGACTGCAGATAAAAAAAATATAAAAACAGGAAAGTAACAAGCAGAGAGGGCAAACAGAGCACTGCCAACTTCTAAATGTAATTATTCACAACGGCTTAGTGTCCTTCTGAATTTAATTCAATTAGTCAAGCCTTAAAGTGCGGAAAAAACGTTAAACGAACGGTCATTGTTGTAATAATTCAATAAATAATTCATTTAAATATACAAATAAAATAATTATAATATATTGATGTTCTGTTCGACACTGAATGTGAGTTAAGCCTCGCCACTTAATCGCATTAAAGTCAGCAATGAATTAAATACATCGAATTGGCTGTATTCAATTTTAAATTGCTCTTACTCACAAAAACACTCACTGCAATTAATTTTGTAGAGTGAAGTTCGATACAGCTTAAAACAGGACTGACGGATAAGACGGGTGTGGACTATAAGCCCGAACCAAATAGGCCAGATATGACCAGTTGCATTTGGATACTTTTTAATTCTTGTCAGTGATGGTGAGACGCATCCAGCCAGATTCGTTTACCCCTTTGTGCTAACTGGTATGGATCGGCCTTGCATGGGTATACGTTTTTGATATACGTTGAAAGACAACCAGTCTATAATTCATATGAAAACTAGTTGATCATTTGGTGTTTAAGTAACGCATACCTCAAGAGTTTCGTCAACATAAATTGGTAAAAACAAAAGTTTTCCATTCAAAAACTTAACTTCGATCGATTTCTTTCTTGAATGCTATATGTAGTGAACTGATCCGGTCGACTCCGCTATATGTACTGGCTCTACCAGAAAGACGGATGCCAAGTTGCCTTAAAGCCTTAAAACTATCAAACTAGTTTTCATAGAAATAGGCAAAGAGACAGAAATGTAGACCGAGCTAGTTAAACTGATATACAGAGACAACTGCCTTCAATATTCTACAAATGGCCCACAAATATTTATAAATATTTAATAAGCTTAAAAACTGAAATTCAACAATTTATATCAGTTTAGAGTACACACTTAAATACTTTTGAAATTTCATTAACTGCAAGCAAAGTTTTTAAGTTAGAACTTTCATTTTATTATTTGTATTTATTGTAATAAAATATATATATTCTCCGGCCCGAAGCAGAAGAAGACTACAATGTTTGGGGACCTCTCTAATATCCCACTAATGCAGCTGGGGAAGTTCATCCAACTTAACCTTCAGTATTACATCGCTCCATTAAATTGGCTTACACGCACTAAAAGCTTTTGCGAAATTCCAAACTTTGATTATGTTTTTTTATTGTTGTTAATTTTACGTTACGCATGCGCCACGTTGCACTGCTCGTGAAAATCAATTTATTTGTTATTAGTCAGTTCTGGACAACAAATCGATATGGGTAGAATTTTAATTAAAATTTGTAATGAATTTACACGCTAAAATGTGAAGTTGCACGAAGTAAAAACTTTTTCCATTACTGGATTTTTTAAATATTGAATGGTCATATAAAGGTCAAATTGTAAAAGAGTCAACTGTTGCCTAATGATGCAAAAGTGCCGCATGGCAATTCTGTAATTAGACGGAAAGGCAAGCATGTCCCCACACATTTTGTGGCTGCCAACAAAATTTCAAATTTCCAAAGTGATTTCGGGTGCGCATTCAATAAACTGCGGTCGCATTTGACCGCCTCTGAGTTAATGCGTTCAATTAAGTGCCAAATGCACACACCACCACAACAGAACACACATACATTCGCCGAGATTGAAAAGTGTTTGCCCAACTAGCTGCTGAGCAGGAAAATGTTTTACTGGCTCGTTTGTGGGGGGGTTCGCAAGATGCTGCCCGCTCTTTGGCTCCAGTTACAAAAGGTTGCTATTGCTGTTGCTGCTGTTGTTGTTGCGGTGGCCGCCGCATTGTTGCATGGAAAGTGATGCTTTAATTACATGAGTCACGCCTCAGCGTCACACAAAGCAGTAATGTGAATGTGAATGCGACTGCGACTGCTGCTTTTCACTTGCTGCTGGCCTGCTTGCCCGAATGCCAAGCTTTTGTTACCCTGCCCAGCAATGGGGCCAGCAATTAAAGTAAGTGGCGCCATTTTCATTCTGCAACGCATTGTTGCCACTCTCCACTCTCGACCTGTGTCACTCGTTGAAGCTTTGCATTTTGCAACTGATGGATGAACACTCGCTCGCTCTCCTGCTCCAGCTTACTCGCTGACAAAGTGCTCCTCTGGCCTGTGGCCCCTGGCATTGTTCCCATTTTTGCATATTTCTCATAATTTGTTTGCTTCAACTTCGAGTGTGTCGTTTGAAAATGTCAAGGGGGCAGCAACCAGCAGCAACAGAAAGAGCACCAGCTAAAGAAACAGCAACAGCAAAAAAAAATAAAAATAAAAATGAAATAAGAAAAACAACAGCATCTCGCCTCATGATTAATGAGTTTATCTTAAGGCCTCCTGCTGCCAGACTCCAGTAAATGAATTTGTTGTCGTAATTTTTTATTGAATTAAGTTAAACGAAACGCACCAAATACGATTCGCATGCAGTGAACATTTAGAAACTGCGGCATATGCCACACTTAAACAATAAAATGTACTTTAATGAAGAGTTCCTTCTGCTTGTTTGGTAGATTTGTTGAATTTGATGATAACTTGATAATATGCATGTTTAAATGCCAGCATGTGATAGTTGAACAAGTGAGAACGGTGAAGTCGGGCGAAATCAACAGCGAAATACTCCCACTCCACAAGTAATACAATCTAATAACAGGTGCCAGGAAATATCGATCTTTAAAGGAGATTGCTAGTAATCGATCCTCCAAGTTTGCCTTTACAATCTCCCAGTTCCCAGTAATTTACATTCCAAGTTTGTTATATTTAAAATTGTGAGAATATGCAGCCTTATCGATTTATAGCTTCCGAAGTATCGGTTTTGGCTATTATGGGCGCAGGTTTGGGCGTTGCTATATAATATTTCTACCAGTTATATACTTACCAAATTTGCAATTTGCATTGTGGCATATGCCGATCTTTGAAGGCCTACTTATCAATTATGATGATGATTGCTTTATCGATTTACGATTATCAATCTTATCGACTTCTTAGCCCCTAGTGGATGTATTCTGTATCAGAGTATAAAAATATGCCACAGCGAGCAATATAAATATTAAATGCTCTATAAAAAGAAATCATGAATTTTTTTGATGTCAGAATACAGCGACCACTAAACAAGTCACACGCTGTTCACTATAAAATTGCTAAGGATTGGTATTATCAAGATTTGCAGATTATAGCAAATTATTTTTAACTGCAATGCTCGCTCAGTTTGCAAAAATTCAGAAACTTAAATATTTGTAATCTCCCGCAATTGCTTGAAAGAGCTTCCATAATTGTCAATTATTCAATTGATAAATAAATATTTATTAGTATTCAACTTTTTTGGGTATCGATTCTGAATCAGAGTGCATATTTCAACAACCACAATCGTTGTTTGCATACACCAAGTCAGTTTTGTTTGCCATGTCAAGCAGCATCTTTGAGATATTGTAGACATGCACAACTAGCGACCCATAAATTGAGTGCTACCAGTCGAGGGATTATAAATTTGTATAGTTAAGCGCATACACAAGGATGAGCTGCAAGAAGGGAAAACGCATATCTGATATCAGACACAAACACGCCAGAATGCTGCAAGTGACGGAAGAAGAAAACGTTGCATACTTTTCTGGGCAAGACAAATCGAATCAAAGTTCCCCTCGACCCATTTTTTCTAGCTTTTTCTCAATTTTGTTTTTTTTGTACGCAGACCGGAAATTGAAACGCCATTGGAATTTCAACGAACAGCAAGAAGTGAGGGAGTAAATGCCATAGTAAAAGTCTGATAAGCGAACACAGGGAGTGGTTGGAGGAGGAGGGAGAGGAGAAACAGGAGGAGAAGGAGCGCCGTCTACTTTAAATGCAGCTAAGCAAACAAGGAGCAGCAACCAAATGTCCGACTGGGATTTGGATGTGACGGGGCAGCGGCGCATAAAAATGCAGTGCGTGCAGACGATGCGACAAACTTGAAAGTGGCTGACGTTGCTGCTGCTGCTGGTGCTGCTGCTGCTGCTCCTGGTGCTGCAATGCTAACGGTAAAAACGCTACTAAGCGGTCAATTGGCTAAGAGCGAATTTGAATAGGAAAATCGTTACGCAGTTTGCTTTGACTTTTAGCTACGTGTCATGTGGCATGTGGCAGCTATCTGCAGCAGTTCAGCTCAGGTTGAAGCATAATGCAGCATTTCTCATTGTGAAACTCGCTCTTGTGTCATTAAGTGAAACTCGCTCTTTCTACAACTACTGAGTGCAGGCCCAAAGGGAATGTCAGAGCTGAAAGTTGGCGACGCTTTTCGTGAGTGTGTGTTCAACTACTTACACAAATTAAACGCACACACACACACAAACACACACACTACCTTATGCAAACACTTAAGCGGCAATAGTTGAAGTCAGCGGGGCAGCACTTGAGAGCCCGTCTCTCAGGGCGCTCTCACTTCATTCGCTGCATTCAAATGAGTTACACAGTCAAAAATGTTGTTTTCAAATTTAAACAACTAACTATTTTAAAGCTAGCATTTTAGTTTTTTTTTTATTATGTGTTAGATGTCTAACTTAACTGCGAAAATTTATAGTATCGTCGTGTTGCATGTCATAAAAACCCTCAACATAACAAGGATTATCGCATTCGTGCAAAAGCTGCGGTTGATGAAAGAGCTATAAGCTCAGAAGCGGGCACAATGAATCTAGCAGGTCGCAGTGCATATATATATAATATATATATATATATATATATATATATAATATTTCCTTTATAATAACTTAACTACAGGCAAAGTAGTATTTTAATTTTAAAATTCAAATTAAATGTCCACAAGAAGATTTGTGCCTGAATCAAGTATATATTAAATTTAAAAAAAACATCGCAATTTAATTGCAATTAACTACCAAAATGCACGCCAAATGTTTAAAATTTGTCAAAAATCAAAAATATCAAAAGAAAAAATAATAATAAGAGCTACTAAACTTTTTTCTTAAAATAATTGGACAATTGGGCCCTTCAACATCTAAAAAAAAACATTTACTTTCGTTTGAAGTTGACTCTTGAATTTAAAACTAAGCAGTTCGACGCAGTTCTGCAAGTGTATGTTATAATTGGCTTAAGAGTACAAAATTTTTATGGAAGCATTTGTTAACAGAATGTCAAATTGAAACTAATTTATGCTTGGTAATATAACAATTCTGGTGAAGACTCCAACAAATCATTTTTTAGGAATTTGGTTACAAAATGCAAAATGCTTTCGTGGTGAAGCCTGAACCTTTCCAAAAATGTAAAAAGGAAGCATCTTCGCCTCCATTTTCAGGTCTGTAACTGTATTTTTCGAAATTATGCAAAGCAAAATATCAAATTACATTAATTTGAAATCACATTTTTTTACTGTGTATTTGAAGAACATGCGCTGCTGCGGAACTGCTTAGAACTTCACAATAGGCCAACAGATAAGTGCATGTCGCTTGCAGGCAAGGATTTTATATCTGATTTGGGTATAGGTGGTAATATAAAAGCATTTGCCAACACACACTCAGCTGGGAAATTGTGGATTAGGCATACATTATTTTGTACCACGCTCTCCACACTGAAGAGACCACTCAACAGGCACACAACTGCACAGCGCTTATTAAATATTAACAATTTCATGGCCGGGGAAAAATAAATGCAAACATTTCAGATGGCACACACTCCACACTCAAATGCAAAATGAGTTTTAAGTCCCCTTGGGTTATATTACCGCACATAAAACTGCGCAATGGCAACTTTTGTTACACCATTTTTTATTTATATTATTTAATCGGGTTATTTAAGTCAAGTTCGCCTGCATTGTGGTTTATAATTGTGGTTTCTGAACCATAAACAACAATTTTAGTTGTGAATGTGGCCGAGTAAAGCATGGGGAATTTTAAGATTTTTTAGTGTTCTGATTAAAGTCTGCTTTTAGCAATAATTTTGCAGAAATAATTACACGACTAAAGCAGTTTATAATAGAAAATAAAACCAGAAAATAATTTGTATTTTAGTTATTTAAAGTTAATTCATAAAGCAACTCTGATTGTTTTATGAACCCAACATATTTTATGCTTCTTTTTTATTTATATTTATAAAGCTCCGGCCATAAGAAACCAGCTGAATACTTTTTAAATTTCAATGCATAAAAAATATCGTAATATTTTAATTATTAAATGTATTTAAGCACTGCTCACAATTTATTCAATTGGTACGCAAAGTGGAGAAACTTCGCAGCTTAAAATAAAACATTTTTCATGTTTTTATTTTTCATGTGATGACGAATTTAAATTTGACTGCAGGCAGGGACTGACAAAAAAGTCGAGTGAAATAAAATATGCATAAAAGGAAAGAGTTTATTAATGAAAATATGTATAGAGCTTGCAAGAACCCACAACAATTTATTCACATGCATAAATTCAATCAAAGTTGTGAGAGAGAAGGCAACAAAAAAATACACAAAATATGGCAGGCAAATTGAATCTCTAGAGTCTGAAATGTCAGCCGCATATCGTTTGTAATAAACTCAATTTATTAGCAACTCGACAGCTTACTCGCTCACTCTCACTTGTCCTCTTGTCCTCTTCTACTCTTTTTCCTGGCCAAAATGTCCGGGCCCTAATTGTGTCGACAGCAGAAACAGCAGCAGCGGCCGTGGATCAAGCGGCGACAGCAGCAAATGTGAAATGGAATACAATTAATATTAATTTTGTGCTCAGCAGCAGCAGCAGCAGCATTTAATGCCAAAGTTTTGTTTTCGCTCTTCTTTATTTTTTGCACGCCAATTAATTGTCACTTAAAAGCATTCACATGCTCTTATCTCAGCGTTCATTTGTATTTTAATATTTTATTGCCACCATTTTTATTACGATGGCCTGAACAAAACTATAAAAGCATATCCGACCCCATAGCGGATATGTATTCTTGAACAGTCGTGTTCTTTTCTCAAATGTGGAATATATGTGGCTTTTTGAGACCAGCCTACTGTATGATAAAATATGTATGTATATTTAAAATCACCCATCGGTCGAAAAATAGGTGTAGATATGCTTTTATTTATAGATTTATTCAGATCGATTTATTTGTATACATTTTTAATTTAATTTTTTAATTTTGGCCATAAAACTAGAATAATATATTTGACAACTGGATGCAGGATATCTCGTAGTCGACCCCACCTGAGCTTAGCATTCTTACTTATTTATATTTAGATATTATATTATAGGCTGTCAATCGAAATTACATAAATTGGCCGCAACAAAAAGACACGGACAGAAAATTCGGCAAATGACTTAATGCATTATAACATTAGTGATTGACTTACAAATTAAATACACTCCTTGTCTGCACTTAATTTAATGATAGTACCATATAGTAAGTAATATGAGAGACAGTAAAGCGAATCGACAACGATTCGTAAGCCAATTTCGTAGAAAAATTGTATACAACATAAAATAGTCTTTAAGCAAGTTTTGTGTGCCAAGCGAATTATACAAATGATTCATGAAATCTCCTAAATAACAGCTGTTCACATTTATTTCAAAGTTTGATGCAAAAGTTGATGAAACTTTGAGATTACATTTATTACGCCAAATTCGTCTGTCTGCTTTGTAAACTTAATAAGTAAGAGCTTCTAAACTTTTTTTTCTTCTTAAAACAATTCGAAACGAGACACTTCAGAAACCAAAAGAAAACGTTTTCTGTTTGAAGTTTGCTATTGAATTGAATGAAGTGAGCAGCTCCACGCAGTTCTGCAAGTGTCTGTCATAATTGGCTTGAAATCTTTCGTGCCAATGTCATTTTACGAGGCTTCCAACAAAATGATTAGATAATTCCTGCTTTGGCATCGCAACAAGTTACTTAATACGTGTCGCGCACGTATCTAATCCCAGCTAAATTTATCCTCTCTCACACACACACACACACACACACACACACAGACACACTCACACGTTGGGCTATAAACACTTTGTAAGCCCGATTAATCTTTTTAATTACTGAATTACGCGGCGTTCATTTTGGCGGGCCCATTTGTAAGCCGCTTAATTTATTAACATGAACATACATTATTAGAAATTCAACCAGCTGCAAATGTTGCCAAAATCGCGGCTTAAATATGCTCAGCAACATGTTGACATCAAAGCTAGCGGTAAACAAAGCGGGCCAAGTAGGCCTCAAGCTAACAAGGGTAGAGGGGAGAGGAAAGTGCAAGGCACTCGTGTCAACAGTTTCGAATATGGCAGTCAAGAATATGACACAATTAATTTTAGAAAATTTATGCAAGAATGATTACCAGCTCAACGCGAGAGAGAACAGGCAGCGAGCTGGAAAAAACTCAAGGCGCAAAAACACATACTCGTCCAAATAATTAAATTTATGCAATAAAAAAATTATAAGCTTAAATTATGCATGCAAGCGTTGTCCCAGCTCATCTTAAAGATACAGAAATATCTACATAATGTAATACAGACCAGGGGCGAGAAGTAGAGCTGAAAATTTGTGCTTAGTAGCAAATTCGCTGTTTCTACTCGTGGCATAGGCAAAAATATTATGTTTTGCATTTTGTGTGAGTCAACAAGCACACCCTAGACACACACACACACACACACACACACACACACATACACACACAAAAGTGTAATACAATTTGTACACAGGCATAAACTTTGCTTAAAGTTCTTGGGTTCAGTACAAAATTTGTTGTACTCATGTTGAATAAGATTAATTGTCGAAGACACTTTGTATCCAGGCTGTTGATTTCTCACAAACTAGTTGGACAAGTTTGACAGAGTCTGATATCGATCAATTCAGGCAGTCTCAATTAAATAGTCAAAAAGGCATTGCTAAATTGAATTAGCTGGCATTGCCTTAGGCCTTTTAGCGAAGGAAATATATTTCTTGTATAAATAATAATTTGTTGCACACTTTTTACAAGAAACATCTTTCTTTTCTTAAATTTAGAAAAAGGATTTCTTCAAGATTATTTTTATCTGTGTACTTGCTTTGAATTCTATTGTTACTTATATTATTTTTAAGGATTACTATCTGCAAACATTAAATTTCACTTAACCCCTATAATTGATTTTGAAAGAACGTAAAGTTGTTTGATGATTCAAACTCGTGACGGAGCTACGAGATCTTTAAAGCAAATAACAGTCGAGCCAGCAAATGTCTACAATTTTCTGAATTTGTTCTATATTTTTTCTAAGAGAAATATATTGTTAATAATAGAAAATATTTATGGAAATAATAATTTTCCAACTGTTTCGTGTTGTTTGGGATTTTTTGGAAAGAATTTTTTATTTCGTGTATTTAGAAATTTTTTCGAAAAACTTTAATTTCATTTCGTTTTCCAAATTTCACCATTTTTTCTGAGTGTATAATAGCATTTGTATAATAGCAGGCTATAATCTAAATTGAACGACACGTGTATGGACTAAA
This sequence comes from Drosophila ochracea, assembly GCA_035044125.1. Lineage (NCBI taxonomy): Eukaryota > Metazoa > Arthropoda > Insecta > Diptera > Drosophilidae > Drosophila > Drosophila ochracea. The sequence goes on from JAWNML010000046.1 coordinate 2,519,461, forward strand.
TACAAGGCAGATGTATTTTATATATAGACCAGCAAACGTTGGCCGAGCAATTGTCAATGGCCAAGAACTGAAAGCAAACGCAGACAGCTTGCAATATTTGCCGCTCCACCAACAGGCGTGAGTTGGGCATTTTATTGTAGGGCTTAGAGCAACAGGCTAACACACACACACGCACACACACACGCACTATACACACCTAAACCTATTTTATTAGCACAGCTGCAGGACAACCAAAATGAATTACCTAGCATGGTTGGGCAAGGCAAATGTGTTTTGCTCGTATGTCGCCATCGCCATCGACTTCGCTCCCCACAAAGCCAACAACTTTCAATATAAGAGCAACGTTACAAGGGGGAGGTGTGGAGTGGAGTTGCTCTATATGGGCGACAATGGCAATAGCTGCTGCTGCTGCTGCTGCTACTGCTGCTGCTGTTTTCTTTATCAATTCTGTCAAGCTTCGCTGTTTGCACAGCAAATGCCAGACACCAACAACGGCAACAATGCCATTTATTCATTGTCCGTTTGCAAGTTGATTGTTTGCTTACTTTTATCATCGATTTCGTGTGCTTGCTGTTCCTCTTCCGGCAACGGAAGTAATCGACAAAAGTTTTTAATCAATATAACACACACAAATGCTTTTTATTGTTTACCTTACTTTATAAGCATTACAATCATTAATACGGCCAATAGCAAAGCAGCAACAGAAAACAATCATTGGGGCTGATGGAAACACGTCAGAAATGTTGCGGCTGGCCGCCGGGATTATGAGGGGCGTCTGATGCAAATTGGCAAAATTAATTATTAAATTACACGAAAAAGGCATTTGTGGTTTTTCTTACACCAACCTCGATTTGTGGCCACCGTGTTTACTTAATATGCATGCATGTCCGTGTCTGTGTGGGTGTCTGTCTGTGTGTGTGGCTAAGTGTTGCTTTTATTTTATAAACACAAAACAATAATTAGATTAGACACATGTGAGCAGAACGTGATCGATCAATTGTATGCGCGTTGGAAGCAATCGTTATATATAACTTCCGTTAAGTATTAATTCAGATACTTTTGAAAAGAATCATGGCTTTCCAGCTGCTTCGCTTCAGTCATGTTTCGATCGACCAAGAGCTGTCCGACGATTATTATTTGTTGCATACTTAATACAATTTATACTGACTTATTACGTATATGTCCTCTAGGCTCGGATTGAGTCACGATGTGCTCTGCCTGCTAATATACTATTATTTGACCTGGGTCGCCATTACTTCACCATTTCTCTCAGCATACAATTGAAATGTATGTCTAATGTTGATTTGATTGAGCTGCTGCAACTTCTAGAGAATTTTGCTTTCAATTAGAGATTTAACTCGCCGTAAAGAGAATCAGCCCGATATTCGCTAAGTGATAGCCTACTCTGCATTTCATTTGCATAATTCTTAGCTTGGTTTCTGGACAAAGTCTTATTCTGAGTATGAACATGTCATCCTAGACTCCAAGTCTACACAGTATTATATATTTTTGGATGACGAATGCACCAGCTTATCATTCAGATGGCTTGCTAGTATTACCAACTCGGCTTCCACAGCCATAATAAAATTAATTAATAAAGCAATTTTGACTAGATCGGAAGTATGTTTATATTTACACAATGCAGCTAGGAGAACTCTTCAAATATTTAATTATTCAGGAGTAGAAAAATAGAATTCAGCCTAAAAGTAGGCAACGTAAATAAATAAATTGCTGGGCACAAGTGGAAAAATCTATTAAAATCCCAGCTCGCGCTTTAAAATGGTTGATGAGGAGAACCCAGCTCTTAAGTGTCAATTAAATGCAGTGATTTCAATTACTAGCCGTATATGCCGACTCGCATAAATTATGGAGTCAGTGCTGAGGTCGATTGCCATTTTTAATTGAATTGTGGAAAACATACTCGATCAGCTGGCGAGGACAAGCCTCATGCCGAAAAGCGGCGAAAAACGGGTTAAAATATAATTAAATCAATTCGTTGTTGTTGTCGGCCGAGGCATGCGTTGTCAACGCCACAAACTTTAATGCTTAACCCATACGCAATTTACATGCAAATCCATTTACAAATACCCACAGCGAGAGAGAGTGAGAGAGATAGAGAGAGAGAGAGAGAGAGAGAGAAGAGTAAGAGAGAAAGTAGAGCATGAAATATTGATGGATTGGATTTACTCAAGGTGCTGCACAAATCAAACACAATTTGCAGCATTCGCAGCACGAGGCAAGTGCACATTTCCAGCCAGTTAAATATTAAAGGCGCAAACCAACGGCTTTTTATCAAGCCTTCGAGTGCAGAAGTCTCTCTGACAGTCTGTCTGTCTGACTGTCTGTCTATCTGTCCGTTCAACATGTTCTTGTTTGTATTTGCCATATGCAATGTGTCACAATGTATAGACAGTGGAACAAACAGACAGCCAGTCGGAATTGTTGCAGTTGCAACTGAGAGTTGCCTGCGCTTGTTGTCTGTCTGTCTCTCTGTCTCTCTGTCATTCTGTCCGTCCGTCTGTCAAACTACTTTTCACAGCGTTTGTCATGCACTTAGCCAAGTTTACCAACTGGCACATTGTTTCAACCCCAGCCATAAGCCTCGGCGAGCTGCCAAGCTGTAAAATATTTATGATTTTATATTGCAGGCTGACTCACATGCACATAAACCTATTTTAAAGGCAATTGAATTTTCTGCTTTGCATACACTTTCGCGGAATATCTCCGTTTGTCCATTAAATATGTAAAGATATATCCATATCAAAAATATATACATTATATCGATAGATTAGTTAATAGATTTCAGCAAACATCGACTTTAAATATTTGTATATTAAAATTAATTTTAAAAATGTCTTTAAAAGATTAATTTATTAATTATTAATTTGAGATATATAATTAAGTTTTTAACAAGCAGAAATATTCAGATGCATTATAATATTCATTATTCATTATTAAATGTCATCATTATTTAAGGATCACGTTTTACAAATATTTCAGCATCCTTTTGCTGTTTCAATAGATGTAGAATTCAGTATATTGAGGGCTATATGCTTTATACATTTTATCTTACTTAATTACTAAGTGAGCAATTTCATGAATGCGTCTTCAAGAGTCTTAAGTCTTCGGCGAACTGAGAAAACTATTTACGTTCCTTTTCTTCAGTTTGTTTCTTTGGCTGGTTTTTCGATAAGTGACTTTGCCGAGCTGAGTGCATAAGGGCGCTGTCGCAACTTGTTAGCTCGGCTGATAACTTGATAAATGATGCCAGCAAAAAATTAGAAAATAAAAATATGAAAAACTTTCGAGGGCAGAGTTGGCGTCGTTGGCTGCATTTTTCTACAGCAGCAGTTGAAAACTTTTTGTATGGTCGGCAACGCCATGAATTTGTGTCAGAAATGTGCCATAATTTGGTTTAAGAAGACTTTAAGTGTCTGCTGCAATTGTGGCACGTAAAACAGCTTTTACTTCTGTCTTCAACGCTTCTTGCGCTGCACAAATCGCAATTGTAGTTCCTTTTTTTATGGCCGTTGCAATTGCCTTTTACGCAGTTAAGTCTTAATATTCAACTTGGCTTACAAGCGCACATTTTTCTGCTGTTACTGTTACTGCAACGACTTCAACGCTGCAAATATTTGCAGCTCCAATTTGAACTCAAAGTGAACTTTTCACTGCATTCCACACACACACACACACACATATATATATATATATATATATATATATAAATATATAAATATACACACACGTAAACACTCATAGAGTCAGTTGCCTGTGGCGCTTTTCACACTCAGTTGCAAATAGAAACAGCAGCATCATCTATTGAGTTGACTGCAACACAATTCTATTTTTAAATGTCTTGCCACAGTTTGCATAAAACACGCTTTTCGCCAAATACTTTTCAATGGGGTCAAGCTGTGCAGCTTTGATGGGGAAAGTGTCCTTGCCCCACCAACCAAACAACTTTATTAGTGTTTGAGGTGTATGGCCAAATTCACAATACAATTTATATCCATGTTTATTAATATTATATATAATGGTTAGCTGCAGGCAGTGTTCTTCTGACCACTGTTTATTCATTTGGTTATACTGCTCTACTTAATTGCACTTTTGTGCTCAAAGGATTAAATGCCAAATATATGTAAATATTCATCTACAAATGCAATTAATTGTGTTTAATTAAATGCAAACGAATAATTCCTTTGCAGGCATTCCACATACATTTTGTAAATGTGCCACTCATTTTATATTGTCAATTCGATAGTTATCAATTAACTGGATTGAATTTAATAATTTTGCATATTTCATGTGATACTCAATTTCAATAAAATAGTCTGCAGACTGCTCCAGGCAATGGCATAGATACCATTCTGCATATTATTCCCATCGAACTGATGGAAGAGCGTGGAAAGTGTTAATTCACAAATATTAATGAATTACGTACAGTTTCCCATTGAATCCGACTACATAGTTCAGACTGATTACTCAAGAATTACCTACATTTCTCCATTCTTCACAGGGATGAAGGGCTGAATGGACAATCGGCACAAAGAATATGACTCAAAGTTATACGGTAATGTTGAAGGTCTAGTAGATTCTGATTTGCATCTGGTTTTGAGACAGTATTGCAGGTTGCATATTATCTGCAGTGTTTTCCAAGCGGAAAAGTCGGACAAATCGTCTACATCTTTTCAGTTAGCCAAGCGGCTTTAAGATCACTTGGCTCGATCTCAAACATTGCATAAATTGTAAGCAATCGTTGCAGATCTCTTCATGAGATGGCAAACATTGTGACATCCATATTATTTGCCAAAAATATATCAGAGCTCTCTGGTGTTCCCCTAAACTAACATAACACATATTAAATTTACTTGATCAATTCGAATGATTGAATTTTGTCATTTAATAGTTTGATTTATTAAATAACATTCACAGCTACACAATTTATTTTTAATTTCAGTAAATTAAATTGAGCATATAATTTAGGTTTGCCATTTCTTGCCATTTCTTTGAACAATATTTCGTTTATTATTCGCTGACTCCCAAGGTATATAAATATATTGCTTTTGTGGCAATGTCCGTCATGCTGTCTGCAATCGATAATTACAAATCGATGAAAAACATATTTATACAATTTGTAAGTCAAAGTCATTCAATTTGGTGGGTCAGCAAAGGTATATTGCCTGTAACTCTGTTTAAGGATAAGGTAAATACTTATGGCCACGCCCATTGCCGCCCCAAGTCCCCAATCTGAATATATATGATTTCATATGATAATTATATGGTTGAGGCACACCCACTCACTGCGTAAGTCATACCAATCCCACAATAGATATAAGACAGGTATAGGGTATTCCGCAGTCAGTTAAGCCCGGCTGCAAAGTGGCCATTTATTTTTAAATTGATTGATTGAGCGTAGAAACGCGTCCATAACTAAAACTAATATTTAAACAAATATCAAATATTTGTTTAATTTGGCCACACATTGGAAAAACTTGTAATTGTGTGCTGGTAATTTATAAGCTTTTAGTCCAATCAAATTCCCTATCCTAATCAGTGTGGCTGACAATAAAAACTGTATTCAACATGCACGCCTGCAGTTAAATAGACACATACAAATGGGTTGTTGATTTAACCACAACACACACACACATGTAAATATATATATATATATATATATATATATACATATATATCTGTACACATGCGTATGTAGTATAATAGCTTTGATTTGCCGCAGTCCAATCAGAAAGCATTTCAATAATATTCAAACAATCAGCAAACAATCTGACAAATGCAAATAGCTCGAACAATAATCAAGTAAAAAGTCCCACAGAATGCAAAAATAAATTATTCACTACGCAATTGAAACGTGAACTGTGCGTCTACTCTATATTTGCATGTGTACACAAGTGATGATAAATGTTGTGATTTTATATTTCATATGGATACTGGATATGAGTGTGATATTTGCATTCTCATTTTTAAGCTTTAATTAAATGATAAATGTCAAAAAGCAGCGATGCGCAATCAGCTGCTAAATGAAACTGGAGCTGTGAAATGGGAAATGGGAAATGCGAAATGCGAAATGCGAAATGCGACGCCTTAAAGGGCCTCAAGGTTGTCAAGATGAAAGCCAGCTGCCACGCCTACTTTATGGCGTTCATTTTAGTTTTTTCCAGTTTGCGTGTAAAATATCAAAATCCTCCTTCTGGAGCACAGGGAGTGAAAAAACTGGCAGCGCAGTTAATTTTAAAAGGCACATGACGCATACGCCATGTAAGCCGTTAGTGTTATATACGTGTAAGTGGGTGTGTGTGTGTGTGTCTCTGTTGGCGTTTGTGCTGCGCAGTCATGCATGTTTATACATAACGAGCATAACTGTGTGTGTGTGTGTGTGTGTGTGTGTGTGTGGCATTACATATTTTAGCTCTTTTTTGGAGATGGGGCATTCGTTCTGGGTACTTGAACTGTTTTTGTTCCCTGACGTCAATCGATTGATTTTACCCAGATATTCCCTAATACTGTTTACCTTTGTTGTCTATATACAATATTATATGATACGTATGTGTTTAAGGGTCCCATCAATATCACATATGTAACGTTATTTATTATGCAATAATTATGAACCTCGTCGATTGTCTGGCTTTGCGTCAAGGTCTTCAAACTATCCAACCACTTCCCGAGCATGTGTTTCAATAGTCACAAAGTTCTCATTCCCCTTGCCTTGAATACTGCTTTACTTTGTGTAGCTGTCTGGGTCAATTATTGAGGGAATTTTTCTTTCTTTTATTCTAGGACTTGACAGGAATTACCTTTTATTGTGTTCTGCCGTTGTCTGTCATAAATGTGGGCCATATCGAGCCACATGTCGTTTGGTTTTTATGTCTTTTATGGCCATTCTGATAGCAGTTTATGGTGAACAGCTAAATCACAGCTCGGTATTTAAAATGGGAGGGCGCAATTATCAAATTTTTCTGTATTTTAGACAATACACTTGTATGTAAAAGCGCTCAGTCTCCCTTCTCATTTCTTGACGAGTGTGCACTGATTGTGTCAATCTATCTTCCCTTTCCCGGTTTGCTATATATATATATTATCATAGGACTTACTTGTCCAATGTTTATTATTTTACGCTGAACTCAAAAAATATTGGTAAAATATTTATTAAGTTGTGCAAAAGTGTGTCAAAGGTAGAAGGAATCTTCTTCGACTACAGAATATATAAATATACTTTTGACAGACCTTCTTTTTGAATACTACAGATAACAAATATTCACAAACGTTTATTCAAGCATTATAAGTATATAGGGATATAGTTAGATACAGTAATATTTGTTTAAATACAATGTCCATAGATATTAATTGTGTACCTCCCCATTTCGATGCCTTTGCCAAAAATGCAAGCACAATTCAAGAATAAAAACGAAGATTGCAATAGCATATCCAATAATTAGAAATTGCCATATATATTGCAGATCACCGCAACGTAAAGCTACAAATCGAGATCCCTTTTGGTAAGTAGTGTTGACAACAGCCGGTGCTTTATCGCGTATCATATCCCAGTAGGAGAGTCCTTTAAGCTTTCTATCAAGACCGGAAGCCTGAGCGTTCATAATGAAATTATCGAGGGCAACGGCATATATTGAGTTACTTTGCAGAATTGTGGCCGTTGGCATATTGTTGACCAGTTGCATTGCATTCGCCATGCACAGAATTGGACGATCATAAAATCTTTGATAGCTGTCCAGGGCATGCCACAAGTGCGAATGGGTCACATAGGCAAAGCTCGAGTTGAGGGTGAGCAACAGTTCAGCTTGTTGCTTAGAGCTCATAGGTATGCTTCTGGGAAAATTGTTCGCATAGAACTTATCACTGAACATTTCGCCAATTAAATGTATCATATGCGTATCAATGGCGACTGGCAGTTGGCTCTCATTCAGATCCTCAAAGCTCTGAATGTTCTTAACGTGCGGATGCTTGGTAAACAAGGTGCTCATCTTGGCATTAAAGCAACTGCAAAAGATCAGACCAAAGAAGCTCAACAGCATCATAAATTGTTTCACCGATAATCTCGGGTGGTCTTGCACAGGAACTGACTGACCCAGCAAACCACGCAGCACTCTCAAATTTAGCCAGAGTCCCGAGTATCGAACTCTGAAAGCCTGTTTCAGGAAGCGATAGTTGATGCTTTCGACAAGTGTTTCAAATACAGCAAATATGAAATAAGAACATAGAAAATATATGCAAAATCTGGTTGTTATCATCTCTTGGTATAATTCGTGAATGGTTAACTCTCTGCCACAGGGCACCACCACAAAAATGCTGAGCTGGTCCAAATTGGCAGAGCTTTGTACACCCTCAAAATTTATTATCATTTTATATGCAAGAAAACTGGACACAAAATCCACCTGACTATCATTTAACATATCCACCGCCTTTAATACCGACTCATTGAAGAATCGCATGACTTGCAAATTAATATTGTAGTGTTGGCCAAATGTGAGCAGTAAATTGTAGACGTATCCGTTTAAGTACGGTTTGCCCGTTCGCAAATTATGACTTACGAAGCTATTCGGCGGGACTAGTGTGGGTTGCATCAATGCTCTGTGGCCCCCAAAGTTGTGCCAGTGCTTGATAAAGAGGCGCTCAGTACTGTTTGCCAGCACTTGCTCGAATCTGGGCTTTGGAAATGGCCACATGCGCTGCAAGATAAATTCCTTGTTGCCTTGCATCAGCAGCAACACATTGTAGAAATTATGACGGCTTGCCTGATTCGTGATTATGGGTAGCAAATCATTTGCATTCTCTGCCTGCAGTAAGATTACAATCCTCGTCTCTCGCATCTTGTCAAGGTTAATGGCCAATGCGTTTATCAAGGACTCATCGCTAAATTCACGGATGCAAGCGAGAGCCAGAGCCTCATGGCTGAAGTTGTGCACATCGATCTCGAGGTGTTCGTCGTAGCGCAACACTGGCCAATCGTAGGCGCTCCAGTGTTGCAGAGCGCAGCTGTTGTCCTGGCTATGCTGCATCAGCAAAAGGACATAAATTGGCCGCTCCTCGTCCACCTGGACCACAAAATTATAGAGAAAATCTTGACGAGTGGCTTCATTTAGGAATGCAGCTTGAATTTCTGACTGTTTCAGCCAGCTGCTGCTCCACACTGGAGCAGCAAGGACTAAACTGAGCAGGATTAGCTCGATTGCTGCCATTTCAATACGCGTATGCTGCAGTTGAAGAACTGAACTCCGGACAAGCATTTAACAGGCATTTTATAGCCGTATCTATCATCATTGTAATTGCGTTAAAAGCACATTTCCAAACGCATTTTAAGGCAGTCAACGATAAGCATCCGAAACTAACCATTTAAAGGAAAAAAGTAATAACACTTTGTAATGGGCTAATGCATTCTGCAAAAGCATTTTAAAAGATAACCGTTCCACATGCATAGAAAAAAGTTGAAGACCTAATGAAGTCTCACTTGTCTATCGGTCACATAAAATTAAATGCCAGATAAAATGTCAGAGATGCAATTTATGAAGGGTGGCCACAACTTTGTTTACAACAAATTTGTTCAAAACAAATTTTGCTGATTATCAGTGTTAAATAAAAAACGGCAAATAAAATGAAAAGTCAACGCTCAAGAAACTTTACCACATTAGAAATAATTGATAGTACTCGTCGAAGCAAACCAGATGATTCTGCCCAACCAATATTCCGAAGCAGTAACTTGGATACAAGAGCAGCAGACATGGCTCAATAGGTAATCAATTCCTTTTATTAATCTATTACATAACGCTGAGAAAATTCGATCCTTGAAAATCGTTCCTTTCGAGTACACACAGAACAAAATCACGCAACAGTTTCAAAAATCGCCACAAGTCTATCTGGTTTTTAAAACTAATTTATAAGCATTCTAAAAACAATCTTAAATTTAGAATGACTTTGTTTTTATTTTCAGAAATGAGTTCCATATTTAATAAATAGAAGTTCAATTAAAAAATGTAATCAAAAAAACTCCGAAACATACATTGAAATTTAATGTTTAAATACGAGTTTTAATACTGAATTTAAATTTTATTTATGCAGAGGTAAAATTAAAGTCAGACTGAATTATAAACATTTTTTCAGCAACATTTAATTTGGCTTTAAGCTCAGCAAGTTCATTGTTTCATGTACGCCTTTAAATGTTCTTCCAATTTACTCCAGGTGTTTGCTGGATTTCTAATTTCAGCTGCTGAAACAAGAAGCGGCGTATTAAGCAACAGATTGCTCAATAGAATTAAACATACGTTACGTATACGAACTGTTATTAAACTAATTAAATAATAATTGTCATTAAAAGGAGCATGAATTTAAAGTGCTACTTAGCGAAAAAAGAGAGGAACACGCATGTGTTTAAATAAATATTTAATTAAAGGCACAACATGCGATGCTAATTATGGCCAACAAGTTAAGACCTGGCTAACACCGCCCAGCCAACTGCCAGTTACGTGGATGACAGCGGTTTTGCATTTTCCTGTGGCTTACACACAAGCAAATATGAAGCCCGACACATAAAGCAGAGAGAGGGTGCCGGGTGAGCCAGTGTGTGTTTGAGGAAGGGAGTGGCAAATTTTGTTGCACAGCCTGGTGTTGGTGGTATTCTGCTCCAGAAACCCAGATCAGTCGAGCTGAAACCCAAAACGACACACACAGTGAACTCTCGTTTAACGAACGACACTCCAGACGCTGTTTTTATATTTCGCTTCACAAACCATGCTTGGCATGACGACCAATGAAATATGGGCAAATAAAAGGAGGGTATTTTGAATTTATTATACCCTGGAAGAGGATAATATATATTTTTGACATGAAATAACATTTTTATATTCTTGATCAGCATCAGTCGTTCTTATTTACAACATTTCTTTCTGCCTCCTTTGCGGGGAAGTATTAGTTTCTTTCATCAATATTGGCAAAATTTATATCTTGATTAAAAACTGTAATTTAGTAAAACACATTTAAAGAATTTTATTACAAATATAAATCACGGTTAGCTGTGCTGATACTCAAGTCGCTACTGTTCTTGCTTGCATTGATTATTATTCAACGTCATCAATTTTCAACGACGTTAAGAATCGAGAGGAAAAGCCTACTCCAATTAGAAAAAAAATTAAAAAATTAAATTAAATTAAAAATGAATCGGGCTTAAGAATATTTTGATCAAAATAATGACTCGAAAAAGTTTCTGTTAAAGCAGTTTTCCTAATTTTCATAGCAATTTTGATAAGCAACTTTTAACATTTTATTTACATTGATTAATATGGAATAAGTTGGAACTGGAATTGTGTTCGTTAACTGAGGTAATACTGTAACATACAAAATTGTTTTGGCAGCTAGTCGTTGCAGTCTTGCCGGAAGGCTTCCGCCTTTTGCCAGATGCCAGTGTCCGGCAAATGCCAGTTGCAGCTGCTTTTGTTTTTTCATGCAACAAAAACGTTGCCGATTTTGTTCTTAATGCAGATTTTGCAGTTGCAGCTGCAGTTGTTGTTGTTGGTGTTGTTGTTGGGGTGTCGGTAGCAGTTGCAACATTCGAAGTGCATTTAAAGCGCATAATATCAACTGTTAGAGCTAAAAAAAGCACAACTCACAGTTCAGTTATCATTTGCTTACGGATTGGGGTAAGGCTGTGTCCCCTACAGCCCATCGGCACCCATCCAGACAGCATCAGTAAAATGTACATATGTGCAACATTTTGTGCACAGCTGATGGCGCACCTAAAGATTCATGATTGCTATTCAGCAATCAAGAACAGTGCCACAACAACCTGAGGAAGAAAAACAGACTGCAAATTGCGAACGCAGGATGCAAAGGCCAACAAGCAGCAGGCAAACAAATGGAAACAAATTGTTGTCAGCATTGTCTTTGGGGAATTGGCATGCAAATTGCATTTCATGCATTAACTTTAGTGCTTTAAGGCAGAACGAAGCACAGTAATAAACTTTTAATTAGTAATTAGCACAATCATAGAGAAAAAGTATCTTGTTTTTATTAAAACCAACACCCAAAATGATCATATTAATCATTATAAATCCTCAGCAGGGACAATTTAAAGCAAAATACATGTTGAGCATAAATAATACAAAATTGCAAAAATGCCTTACTTGAGTTGTCAACATCATTAGTTATGTAAGGATAATATTTGTAATGCAACTCAACCGATGCAATAAGTAGTAGGAAGTATAAGTAAATTAGTTCGGCTTTGCAACATTTTTCCCACTCCTCCAATAAAAGAATAAGAACCGAAACTTATATTCATAATTGAGTTAATAACTTTTACTCTTACAAATGAACATGTAATAAATACATTAATACATTTTATTAAGCTAAGTAAAATCTGAATACCAAATTAAAATGTTTAGAGATTAAATGCCATTAAAAAAAAACAACAAGTAACTAATTAAATTGTGAATATGGACCTTTTTATACCCTGAATCCATTTATATATTCAGCAGTCGAGCTAGTGACTTCAGTTCGAATTCTTCGCAGGTCAAATTTTGTATATATTAAATCGATTTCCATAAAAGCACAATCTAAAAATTTAACCTTCCAATTAATAAATACATATTCCAATTTAATTTTGAACGGATAGGAGCTACTGAAAAATTGTAGCACCTGCAAAAACCCCTGATTAAATTTGACGGAAAATTTGTAAAATACAATCAATATCTTTAATAGCTGAATTCAGTTGAATTTTCATTTTCGAGCGCTCTCAACTTGGGCATTCGAATTTGTTTAGTAGCAAACTTCTTTTTCCAAAAATTCTTATTCGAAATTGACATAATTATTGCTTCCAAATGCTTGTTGGTAAAATATTAAACGTTTGTTGATTGTATTGAAAGTCAATCATTTGTATTTTTGATTTGAATACAATTTATATCTGCTGTAGTTGAATCAAAATTCAATTCAGTTCAATTTACCAGCTGCATTGATAACTAATGTCTCGAGAACGTATTTTCTAGTATTGTGAACAGAAGTGAACTCAAATGATTATGCTGATGATGGGGGAAGCGTGTTAGTGACGTATGGATTTATATAGTCGAGAGAGCACTGTTATAATGATCTAGAACCACACAGCGCACAGCACACAAAACACTTACCATGGAGGACATGTAAGTGTCAGACAAAACTGACAAATGTAACCCGAGCAAGCATAGATCCTTGTTATGAAGTGACAGCACTTCGAAGTGCTTACATTGAATATAAATTTGCATTGATTATAATTTACACAAATTGCTCAATGGAGTGCTTTTAAGTGCATTGTCATGTCAGCAGGTTCAGGTTGATATTCATGAGTTAATTAAGAAGTGCGACGCAGTGTAAAAACTGCCGACGTATGAGTTTGAATAAATCAATCGATTGAGCTTGAACTCAACCAAAACAGAATCTGTTGAAGCCGTTTAATCAACACCTCTTTCCTTGGGGCACGTTTAAGGTATTTGGTCATTAACGTATTTATGTCGAAGGCAGCGAAAGCAAACACACCCATATAGAGGGAAGGGAAAGTAGTGCCACCATTAATATAAAATTCACGCACGTAAGCAAACAATTTGTGCCTGAACACACACAAAGACCAAATAAAATAAAAGTGGAACTAAACAGACACAACAAATCGAAAAAGGCAAAAAAAAAAAAAAATAGATTGCACAACACTTTCTTTTTGTTTTTGGTCCTTGCCTTTGGTAACGGATGCGATTACGGATGCGGATGCGGATGCGTCAACGGATGCGGATTCAAAGTCGAGTGCACACTTGAGTCGATGTACAAGAGCTGCCACACGTAGCAACACCTAGGAAAACCAGAAGCAAATAAATACAAACCATGGTTTCTTCTCTCTTTTTCTATGTTGTTGTTGATGCTGTTTTTTCCCAGTTGAGTTTTGTGGATTTTTAAGAGCTTGAAATTTGGAGTTTGGTTTTCCTTGTATGTATTTCGTTTTCTTCTTTTATTTGTTGCCCGTTATATTTTGCGAGTGTGGCAAACGATGCCCACAGGACACACAGGCGCGGAGAAGGATTGCGCGAGCGCAACGGCGACTGCGATGCGGCAACTTGGCATTACACAAAGGTTAACAGCAGCTTGTAATAAATTGCAACTTCCAGTCAAGTCACAACGATAACGAACACGACTTGAACTTGGAACCTTTTCGCAACACTGCGTCATACACACACACACACACACACACACGGAGCTGCTGTTGCTGTTGCTGCTGCTCATAAATAAAGGACTCACACACTCGCAGAGTGAACTTGGGTCTGGCTTGAGGCTGGTCACACCGAAGAATATCGCTGTCGACCTGTACGCTGTCCGCTTATTTATTTATTCATGCGCTCGCAGAGACACGCGCGACAGAGAGAGATAGAGAGAGGGAATGGTTGTGGGAGTGGGAGCGAGAGCTGACAGGAGAACACACTTTCTTTTTTATGGCTAGTCTATATGTTTTGGCCGGGCTAAAACCAAATTAATTATTTAAGCCAGACAGTTGCTGCTATTGATTTATATGCACAAAACACACAAACGCATGTTGCTTTTTTTTAATATACATTTTTGTTACTTGTTAATTATATGCTGGTTTATTGGCCAGATTTATGAGAATCGTTGCTAACAATTATTTCGAGGCATTTAATTTTTTCTCAAAAAATAATTTGTACACATTTGAATAGTTTTGTAAATAAATTGTGCAGTTGTAATTAACTTTTAAATTTATAAATACAATTTTTTTTTGATTTTCCTTATTAAATATTTAATTTTTATTTGTGTAACTTCAACAAACTACAATTTATAATTGAGTCTTGTTTAAATATATATTTATTTATAATTAAATTCGCGACGAAATCTATTTGAATAAGTTAATCAAATTTAATTTGTGTAATTAGCACTTGACAAATTTCCCTAACGGAAAATTCAACTAGACTGCTTCGAGCATTTTGACATTTTGGCACGACCAAAAATGTCAGCGAACGCAGTACGAACAGCACGAAGTACAGAATCACGAACACGCACGCACGCAGGCATGCACGGACGGACGGACGAAGAAACTCGCACACACACAAGCGCTGTGCGCTCGGGAAAATTGTGTGAAGGAAAAATATTTGAACAGGCGGCCGCACAAAACGAGTGAAAATCACATGTTTCATGTGCAAAGTGTAAAAGCAAACTGAATTCGCAGTTGCAGATGTTGCTCCTCTGCGCCCGAACTCTGCGGCAGAGCAGCCGAACAAATCTAACATCACAGGATATACACAGCCACACACACACACACGCACTATTACTGTGGAAAGCTTTCCTCGACCGCATAAGATAAGAGAAAGACAGAGAGAGAGAGAGAGAGAGCGAATGCAAAAGCTCGCTCTGTTATGGCGCCACTGTTAGCACAATGTTAAACGTTAACAGTGCCTGCCGCTCGGGAATTGAGAATATCAGCAACTGGAGCACATAACAGAAATAATCCTGTGTAAGTTGAGCTACTTTAAGACAGGAAGCTCGCAAGTTAATAATGTCTAACAAATCAGAACTTGAGTGGGAACTGATAAAATAGATACAACAACAAATGAAAGACAAATATACAAAATACTTGTAATTATTCTGAATTATTTAGCAAAATTGCATAAAGGAAGCATTTGACAATTGCGGGAAACAAGAACTGCCTCAGTCAAATCAAATATGCAATCTCTTTATGTCCATTATTTTTACGAGTTCATTTCATGTTTAACTATCTGTTTATTATTTGAATATTACAATTTAATCGGCTTGGCATTTTCTATTTATGTTTATTGATGCGAAAAGGCATTGAACTTAATGGTGATTGTAAAGAGGCTGCTGTATTGATTTAAAATCAAATGTTATAATCAACTTTACATTCAAAAAATATTATAATATGTGTGGGGTATTTAAGTGCAAAATAAAATTATTGATGACATACACAGATTTATCCTAGAAAAATATTATTATCAAGCTCAATAAGCAAAATATAAATTTGAGTTTGTTTGCGCTGAATAATATTATGAGATTTATATTTAAAGAAGAAAACAAAATAAGAGCTTGGATATGGAGAACTTATATCTGTAAGTTTATTTATTATTGTTATAGTGTAATTTTGTTTGCCTCTTTAAGTGTCAATATAAAATCAACTGCTCAAATCAAACCAGAAATGTTGCATATTTCTTTCTCAAACATTTCCAGCAATAATTTCCACAGCTTTTCAAACACGGTTTTTCTGCTTTCCTGGACTTTATTTTCCGTCTTATGCATTCCGATATGTTTGCTATATTCCAAAATAATTATTTAATATTAGCTTGTTGTTACTTGTATTAAGCAGCTGTTTTTTTTATTTATTTATTTATTAGATAGTTTAAAAGAAACTGTTATTTAATTTGAAAAAATAAAATTCAATAACTAGAGAGAACAGGCATTCCAAGTTTAAGATTGTTTTTTCTTTATTTAGAAATTATTTCGAACAAAAAAGAAATCATTTCTAGCTTAAAGGCAAATTTTATTTTGGATCAATTTTTAAATTTTCGTTAGAATTAGTTTTATTTGGAGAAAATCGAATAACACATTTCGTAGCTATTTTATTGAGATTTCATTTCGCATATAATTAAGCAAAGTTTTGCTCTCATTTTCAAATACTCGACACACTTGTCTGTAAATTTCTTATTGACTCACTTTTGATTTACAAGTCACTCAATTAGACAAACGTTTTCGCACAAAAGCGTTAGCACAACAAGAACAACAATAATAAGAGGAACAACAACAACAACAACAACAGCAACTGCTATAATAAAAACACAATGTTGCTAACAACCTCAAAGTCTAATTAACGTTGGACGTTGTCATATTTACGACCGCAACTCGACATTTATTTCAGTGTCATGTGGAGAGGCGAGCAGACAATGTGCCACCGCCAGAGACGACCACAAATCATTTAAGGCTCTAATTAAATTTAAAAGGCCAACACACACACACACACACCCGCAAGTAAATCCGCTGCCGCAGAGCAACAGATGGCGCCACACACACACACATATTCATACACTAAATATGCAGTTGCAAATAAGCCAACGCAATGAAATATTACGCATACGCACTGTTGAACAGTTCTACTTAATATATACCTGCCATAGTAATAATTAAATGTATTTAATTTAATTAAGCCGCACGCATATTGCTATTTAATAAGACGACGACACCGAGCCAAATGACAGATGTAAACAACGATAAATGTCATAATGATAAAGCCAAACAAGGAGCAGAGAAGAGATGGGGATGGAGAAGGGGGAGTGGAAGGGAGTTGGGAATAGGGAAGCACAAACAAAATAAAACAAAAACAATGTCGTCTTGCTCGGCTTAGAAGCACATTGAGCCAACAGTCAACGGGCCCAATAAATCAATGCCATGGACAAGTTAGAAGGGGCAACTGCCAAGCAGCCAGGCAGCCAGGGGCTAGAATTTGGCCAAAGTTCCATTTCAAATGCCAAACACAGCAGCTGGCCACTCAAGCGGACAGTCAGACAGACAGAGAAACAGATAGACAGACAGACAGACAGACGGATAGACAGGCAGACAGACAGCAAGACGGACGGATGGTGAGACGGCTCCTTAGGCAGCTGGGTAGTTACACTTAGAAAAAACTGCAGACTACAATTAAACAAATTTCATATGGAAATCATCTAAAAGTCAACAGAATTTCTCTGGCTTCTGGAAAAAATTCTAATTTTATGAAATAAAGTTATCCAAAAAGAAATAATAATAATTAATTTTTAAGATATCAATATTAATATTTTTACTCAATTATCATTGTAAATGCTTCTTTTTATAAAAAGTTTATATTTTTAAAACGTATATTTCTAAAATGTAGATATGAATTCTATAATATAATCCAGAAAATATTTCTACATTTTCGAAATAAATTTCTAAAAATTATATTAATAATAATAATTGTCTGCAATTATATTATTATTATTAAATTATATTTTAAAGAAATATATTTCCATAATGTAGAAAGTCCAAAATCTATTTTAACGTCTGGAGAACATTGCTTAAGTTATGAAATAAAATTCTAAATAATAATTTAAAAATTTTTGACAAATAAGAATGGTTTGCCATTAATCTTTAATCATAATCATCATCATTTTTAAATATATTTTTTTCATCCTTTTGGAAAACATTTCTAAATTTACGAAATAAATTTTTAACAATATTATAATAATTATAAGAAATTTCTATGAATCGTTTGTTCTTTTTATCTTCTTTTGGATTGTTATTTATTCTTGAAATTTTTCATTATAAAATAAAAAAGCTGGTTTTAAAAAACAACAACACAACGAATTGTTTTTTAAAAAAATCAGCTGATCGGTACTTATCTTTACCATTTTTTTCGCACAGTGTAGGCAGAACAGAGTCAAACAGCCAGGACACGCAGCTGCCCCGGGCCAAGTCAAATCGAGTCGAGTCAAGTCAAGTCAAGTGGAAGAGGACAGCGTTGACAATATAGCGCAGTGCTTTGTGCGTCGTGTTTTGTGCGTTGGGTGCCGAGAGGTGAGTGGTGAGTGGTGAGTGTTGAGTGTTGAGTGTTAACATACTAATATACACTTTGCATCTTAATCGTCCTTGCTGTTAGAGGCTGTTAGCACGCCAGCAAAAACAAAACAGCGGCAACAGCATCGGCAGCATCGGCAGCTGATGGCCATAATACATGGCATAGGCAAGCCTGGCGGAGAGTGTGGCTCGCAAAGGATGCTGCTAAGGACAACGCATTACGGACTGAGCCACACTTTTGATTGCGGCCTAAATCTACTTCGACTTTTACTGTTAATGTCATCATTATTATTGACATATTTATGCCATAATTGGCTGGTTATTTTGTGTGTTATTGAAACTACTTTATGCATGAGTAATGCAAATGGTCGAACCAAATAGTTGGGTAATTTAGTTGGATAGAACATTCTGATAATTTCAGCAGCTTACCCATTAGGCATATCTATCAGGACAATCTGACAAGGGAATTTGCCTTAACGAAATATTCATAATATCTTTCACAAATAATAAATAAAACTAATCCAAATATTACGAATATTTCTTATATTATTTCTTCTCTTTTTTTTATCAGATTCTATTAAGACCAAATTAAATACTTGTTAAATTAAATTTAATAAAAATGAATACTAAATACACTCATTTATTAGGAAAATAAACCAACTCGAAATCAAATTTCAATGGCAAGTTTTGCTAATTTATTCAACAATATGTATTCAATAATAGCAAAACGAAGTCATAAAATGTTGCAAAATTAATGTGCATTTAGCGCCATCTGTTGCACGCGTTGTCAAGCTGTACGCGCTAAAACTCTACACAAAAAGCTCCTGCACATTGCAAAACAACAACAAAATAAAGCACACGCAATTTGGCAACGTTGCCGGCAGCAGCGAATGAAATGTTCTTTATTTGTTTACTGGCAACGCTGTCGCGTTACATTGAATGAATTTTCATGAGCGCTCTCATTCACTGGCTCTCTTTCTCTCTTGAACGCACACGCAGCGAATAACAAGCACAAAGCAGAAGCAGCAGAAACACGTGGCTTGCTGGCCAGCAAAGAGCAACTCAGTTAAAGAGAGCGAGCACAACGAAGTTCAAACAGCAGCAGCAGCTGAAGTTGACGTCGCAGCTGCAGCGCTGCTAGCAGCGCAGTTAACAGCAGCACAAGGATTGTAAAGCAGCATTCGGCTGCGTGCTACTCTGTATGCGTGTGTGTGTGTGTGTGTGCAACGTGCTCCGATGCGTAATGTTAAGCGTATTTGTCTGGACACACAGCTTATTTAGTAACCGGCGCCACGCCCCAACACCCCGCCCCATCCCGCCCAAGGTCATTTAAATGTGTGTCGTGCTGCAAATGCATTTTACATTCGCCAGCTGTGGCAGCTGAACTCATGAACCCAGCGTCCTTCACCAAGCCACATTAGTCCACCTCTCCCCCTCCTCCTCCTCTGCTCCACACTTATTGCACTCATTTGCATATCAAAAGATAAAAACAGATTGGCAGCAGCAGCAAAAAAAAACAATGTTTTTTCAAGAGGAGTGCCTCATGTTGTTGCTGTTGCTGCTGACAGTAAACAAAAAATGTTGGTCAACTGGCTGAAGCGGGTTTTGTGTTAATTAATTTCCAGCACGCGAACTGCCAGTTGTGAAACGTCGGCGAAATCCACAAAAAATCTACAAATTTGTCTGACAAAAACCATACCCATTTTATTTTTTCAATTTATTTTTAGCAATTTTCATTTCGTTCCAGTGGCTGTCTCGGAATTGCGTTTTATACTTGTTGCACTGACGTTGAGCCATTAAAACCAATTAATTATTTAATCAAATCTTCTGAGCCAAGTTGCCGCCAATGTTTGCCACATGACAACGCCTCAAAGCAGACAACAGCATTTTTCACTTTACAAACAGCTGTCTGAGCTTTACACTGGCTTTGTATGAGTGTGTGTGGGTGAGTAAGTATGGGTGTGTGTGTGTGTGTGTGTATGTATGGATACGGCTTGGCTTATTAGACTTGCCCCTGCGCCTTTTCAACAGCACTGCTGGTTAATCTCTTAACCACAAACTTCACCCTTGTTAAGGCGAAAAAGGTTTTTCTTTAAGTAAGATTAACTAATCAAATTAGCTGCTATGAATATAAATAACTTTTAAATATACAAGTATAAATATATATATACTTTATTCTGCTCTCAAACTACTGAACGAATAACACAATCAAAGAGCAAATAGTTGTTTTTGTTATCAACGGAATTATTTAAGCTGTCCTCGCAGCATTTTTATAATTCACTTTATATGTTTAGCAATTTCCTCAGTATCATTAACAAAAACCTTTTTTGAGTAACATATAACACACTCAAATAGCTTCTTAGTTTATAGCTTTAGTCTAGACGAATAAAATATATAAATTTGTTTTGCTGTTTGGTATTCGGCTTAATTACACCGCAAACCCATTAAGAATGGGTAAAAAGTGTATAATGTTTTTCTCTGCAAAAGTATGTAACAGGCAGAAGAAAGCTTCTCCAACCAGCAGAAATATATATATATATATATATCCTTGAGAAGGATTAACGGATCTCATAGACTATTACAGCTAGAGGTCGACTATATTTTATTTGATCGATAAATGCGAATATCGGCACATATCGACTTCCCAATATATATTTGTATATTATATATATTATTGATCAACTGTGCAAATCTCATCCAGATTGGGGAAAAAACAAACAAGTTATTGTTCAATCAGTCGTCTTCATTTGAATTATTCACAATTTTGGGTCTACTTGGACTTTTTCTGGGTTGCCCCAATTTTACGTTTTAATTCTCTTTATTTTTTTATGTTCTTTATTTTATTTTATAATTTAACATTTTAATTTATCAGTTTTAATCTGATATCACTTAACTTGTATTTTTAGTTGTAAGCTTAAATTTAAATTTAATTTTAAATTAATTATTATTTCATTTTATATTATATTAATTTTATATTATTTATTTTCTAAACTTTTTCTTAAATTGTGTTTTTTTTTTAGTTCATATTCATTAAATAAAATATCTGTTAAAATCTGCAAATTAACGGATTAAATACCTTAGGAAAAATAGGAAATCAAACAAATTTCGAAAGATTTGAAATGTTCTGAATTTTAATAAAATTTTAAGCTTTAGACTTCTAAGAAAATACGATAAGAAATAAAAGTTTGGAATTCAAACACACCTCAACAATTTACAACATTTGTTCGCTGCTGCTGCCAACAGGCAGGCATATTTTTTGATAAGTACAATCCCAAATGTTGACAGCCACATTTAGAGACAGCACATGCCACAACTGTCACAACAACCGACTGCGTCGGGCCACATATCATTTCGATACGCCCGGATGAACACAATCAGCCAGCACATGATTCGATGGAGGTGGAAATTCGTTGGCCACGCCCCGCTGTCTGCTTTAAATGGGGGAGGCGTCAAATACCTGTCACAGGCAGTTGCCTACCAAATTAGATGCAAAATTTTGTATTGTTTTTTAAATGGCCTCCCAGCTAAAGAACATTATGGATGCCAAGGCTTGACAGCGAATGCTATGTAAATTTAATGTTGCTTGAGAGATGTGCACAATTTAAGATGCTTATAATTTATAGCTGACTGCTAGTGCCACAAATATGGCATATTACTCATACGTACCAGAGTACACACAATTTGTATTACAAAACGGATACCAACTGGATACAGCTTATGACCCAAAAGCACTCACCTGCAAATACAAAGAGCAAAAGAACGAGAAAATATATAGCAAGTTGAAAGAATTTAGTTGACCTAAGATAAACACACACACAGTAAATCACACACATGGCAAGGGGTGTGGCTCGGGGAAGAGGCAAAGATCTTAACTGAAGCATGCTGTTAATGTTTTTCAATAGCTCTTGATATATGAGTCGCACTCAATGATTGTGTATATTTCTCACTGTGTGTGTGTGCGAATGTGTGTGTGTGTGTGTGTGTGTGTGTGTGTGTGCGTGCATGCGTGTGTGGTGTGTGTATTTTGTATTCTTATCGAATTCATTGCTCGCATTGCGTGTTGCTTGTAAATGCTGAAATGGAAGCAAAAAAAAAATATATTCGGGATCAATTGAGACAAAAAATTGGGAAAACAATTCTGGTTAACTCAACTTGTGCATTCTTTGCTTGGCTCTTTACTAATAAAAACTTTTTCTATTTACTCGAATTGGCTTTCTCTGCTTATTCGATGTCAAAGTTCACTCCTGCAAATTTTTTAATATGTTTAGGAGATGAAGGTCTCAACTTAGAAGCATTAAGCAGCAGTGATGCTCCTGCTTTTAGCTGCAATTAAAACTAATGTGAAGAAAACTTAAAATTGCAAACACTTTTATTGTTACTGCTTAGAACTCTATCCTTATCTCTAAGTTTGCAATGAAACTTATACTCGGATTGCTGCTCAAATTAGGCAGACATCCAGCAATGTAGATTTTCAGAATTGACAAACTGATGCTATTAAGCTTCCCATTCTTCTTCGAAAACTCTTTTTTTCCCATACTCAATCTCAAATACTCTTATTATCAACACGTTACTTCAGGTATTAATGGTCCCCTTTTAAAATATCATTAAATTATTGATTGATATAAATCACGTAAAATTGACTCAGAATATAAATCGCATTAAATGATAGAAAATCGCCTTGAACCCAAAAGATGCTTCTGATTTTTAGAAATAATTAACAAAATCACGAATAAAATTTCTTAAAAATAATAAGATTATTTTTATATTATTAATATTTATATATATTCTTAAAGTGGAAGTGCTCTTGTTTGGCATACACTTGTAAGTATTTCAAAATAAATTGTTTGAATTTACAAACTAATAATTAATAATATTAATAACTAATAATTATATAAATATTAATTACAAATATTAAAAAATAACTCATGTAAGAATTTTGTGCACACAATCAAAAAACAAACTCGCGAATTTAGATATAATTTTACTTTTAAACAAAATCTACCTTGGAAGTAATAAAATAAAATAAATAAACATAATCTTGAGCTTTAGAAATTTCTCTGCATGTACTCAGGCTCAGAGATAGAATATATTCTAGATCATTAATCATTGTTTATGAAACAATATGCTGCCAATAAGAACATATTATGGATGTTAATAAGTGCAATAATTGTGTGACGCAGACCACTGCCACTGCCACATGCCACTGACACCCAGCCACTCGCACAAGCATAGCTGCAGAATGACAAGCCAATTAGCTGGAGGCGCACATAATCACCAATCAAAAGGTGTGGATGCAGCAGCAGCACTAGCAGTGGCAGTAGCAGTGGCTCATAGTCTGTGGTCTCACAGCAAGCCAGCATAATTGAGTTATTTACGCTAATTGGCGCATACACACAGAGAGGAGGGGGGATTGCGGACACAAGTGAAGCTCTGAGTCCGACATAAATTGCCAGAGCTATAAGCGCACGTGACTGGCAAACAAGCACACAAAATGACTGACTGACTGACTGACTGACCGGCTCACTCACTCGACCAGCTCAAAGCCTCGAGCCTCTTATCGTTATACCTCAATATTCATATTTTGTGTCGAGAAGGCGGCGGCAGAGAAAAGGAATCGTTTCCTGTTGCACTTTCCTTGCCTGCCAGTTCCCAGTTGCAACACCAATTTGTCTGGGGTGTGGTCTGCATGCAAAAGAAGCATTGTAGCCCAGGCCCAGACTCTGGGGCGTCTCATTGCCACATGAAATTGCAAATATTTAATTTGGAACAGAACTGAATTTATTTGACAAAGCCAATGACCAAAATCAACTGGTCAATTGCGTTACAATTGAACATTTTCCTTGAATCTTTCTCAAATGTGCAATCAGATTTTGAATTTAAGAATTTATGATTGTGGTTTTCACACCCCTGTAGAATTTGTTTTGTATTTATTATTTGCTTTTCAGCTGTGCAACGCAATAAAGGCGACTTCTTCGACCACATAAGTAATACATTTTCTTGGCCAGCATCACTAAGTGTATCGCAATAGCCATGTTCGTCTGTTGTGATGTCAAAATAGCCAGGGACTACTCTCTTAAACAATATAACTACACAAATTTGTGTAAAGCGAATATTATTTTGGTAAATGCTTATTACAAGTAACATTTCGTTTTTACCAAAAAAACGTACAGAAAGAAATTAAATTTCCACATTATTTTGTTGTTTACGCAAAGATTATTCACATTTTGGCGAACACAATGAAGTCATCGAGTCAAAAATCCATTAATCTTTATTGCAGAGAGAATGTCGATTACGTTATCACGTACATTAAATACTTAGCAACGTACAAAAGTATACTAACAATTTAAACTGCGAACAAAAATATAATAATATTTGAACCTCCGATCAAAAGTCTTTATGTCAATAGATTACCTCAAATCTAAATGCGGATTAAATATTCGGTCTGCAAAGATAACCGTTCTCTTTTGCTATTCATATTGGAAACATTTTGTGCAAAGAGTCGTGTGGCAATAAAAACAGTTGAAGCTGTTAGCCAAAATCCACTTAAAGCACTTTGGGACGTGCTTACCGACCTCATCATTGGAATCGTCGGCAGCTGAGCCAAACTTGCATTTATTTAATTCGATGACGCATTGGTCTGCTTATGCTTCAAATAAGCCTTTTAAAATAAAATTTAATTAATACGCTGCTAAAATGTGGTTTCTGATTGACGAAAATCAATTGAGCTATAAGCTTGCTGTGCTTTTTAAAATTCAATCAATTTTTCAAATATAAATATGGTTTTCTCTTCGTATATTTCGAGAAAGACGAATATTGACGGGACTTGAAATATATCGGAGTTTATACCTATTAAAATTGTAAAAAGAGGTCACCAAAAATAATCAAAATTATATATTATTATTCTATTAACATTCTTTTATTAAACCGTTTTAAATATGAGTTTTGAAAATTACTTACTATTTATTAAGTTAAATTTCAGTCAAATTGCACAGAATAGCAAGCTTTTCGGAATACTGTTCCGTACTTCCATTCTGATTTATTCGAGGAGCCGAACAGTGTTAAATATTTTCAAATAAGAGTTTATTATAAAATCGTTTGTCTTGAATAACTCTCAACAACAATTTTCTTACGAATTTATTGTCGTTTATGTACAAGATTTATGCGCTGCCAATCATCGATACAAATATATATTTTTTTGCCTCTTATCTAAACAAATCTCCATTAATGTCACCCAAAACAAAAGCAAACTTCGACAATGACCTTCAATGCGATGACAATAAGTCGAAGTCTCTTAAGTTCACACTGTTTGCGTCAAATGGCATTAAATATCACAAAAGCGATAATCTGGTGCTATTATGGGAGACAACAGGATAACAGGATAACAAACATATACTTCTTTAACCAAATTAAAGTGACCCACAGACTGTGACGTCCATAAATTCAGTTATTTCAGTGGTTACAAAAGCCACATTCTACTCGCTCAGCACGGCGTATGCGCTATTTCTGATATTTACGCTCAAATGGGGAAACATTTGTCGAGGCTCTAAAATTTCATTTGTTTAATCTTATGCAAAGAAATTAACGATGTATACAGCGAATATAAATAGCTAGCATACAGAATGTCCTGAAATTCGATGCGAAAAATTAATAAGGAATTATGCAAAGCCAAATTAACGAAAATTCTTTTCCAAACACAAAATACGTTGCTAAGCATTCCCTTACCCCAAATATTAAATGCTGTGCACGTTTAATAATTAAGAATTAATCAATAGTAACATTATTCATATATTTTTCAATCATTTAATTGACCCATTTGTGAATGTTCAACAATCAGAAAACACAATACGCTTTGTAAATGCGTTTGAATCTCCCTTTAGATTTCAAATGTTGTTCAAATGGTTTTCGACCTCATACTTAATACATTTTTTATTCGGAATAGTTAATGTAATTTCGTTCCAAGATGGCAGTGGCTACCAAAAAAAAACTATTGAATTATGTATTACTTAAGATTTTATACAATTGAACCTTCTTTTAATTTGTACACTTTCCGAAGTTTTATTCTATTTTTAGAGGGTGACTATACAAGTTTACTTTCTGTTAAGTTTTTGTTAAAATAAGTACAAGTTTCATACAGACAGAAATGGTAATTTTAGAAAAATAATTTGTTCGCGAATTAAGTGATTTTCGTTTCATTAGTTATAAGAGTTAACAATTTATTTATCAATAGCAGCTTCAACTGCTCATTGCAAAAGCCATTCAATTTGTATATAACCGAATTGAAAAATAAATCGGTTGAACTACAGAAAATAATAAATAAATATATATAAATCAATATATTTGTTTTTTAAATGTGTATCGCACACATGTGCCATATTTGTGAATTAAATATATATGCATGATTTGGTATAAAAAAAATAAAATGACTTGTTGTAAAAAGTAACACAATGAAAGTCAAAATAAAATTATTTAAAGAATTATTTTATGTTCAGTTTCTTATGAGCCTTCGATTTTGTTACCAAAAAAACTTAATCAAGATCTAAAAATAGTTTTTGGCTTTCATCAGATTAATTCCTGTCTAAAAGAGTATAAAATATTCGGTGTTCAGTTCTTTCTTCTTTCTTTTTTTAAGTTGCGAAAAATAAAAATGCATGAATTGCGAGCTAGATAAACGTGATTTAAGATTTAATTAACGTCAACCGACCTTTTTTATATTTCATTTCATATTTGTTTGGCTTTTTACAAAGAATGCAGCGTTAAACAGATAAGCATAAAATATGAATATTTAATGTCAATAAAAGTGGCCAAGAATAGATAAGAACACATTTTCAGCTTTCGGAGGCAATTTGCGTAAAATGACCACTGAGATAAACTGGAAAAACCAAAAATATGAAAATCATTTTTTTATATGACAGCTTAAAAGTTCGGTCCCAATACACCTTTCTGTGGAAATGTACAGGCAGAATTATAATTTGTGGGCGACATACCAAATTTCAGTATGATATTTAAAACCGATTCAAGAATCGTCTTTAAGTCTGTCGCAGCCCGTTAGACGTTAAGGAGAAAGAGGTAGAAGCTTATTTATTTATAGATGCGTATAGAAATGGCTTAGAGGCTCGCTGCGAAATGAAGGTAAATATTTATGCAGCCCTTTTTCTGCTTGTTTATTGCTCCAACTGTCAAACAGTAGGCCAAGCACACACGCAATCAGCAGCAGTAGCAGGAACACGCACAGGAACTGGGAGCTGGGTCCCCGGGGTCCCTGTCTGATTGTCAGATATGCGTTCCACCTTCGAGGATTCAAACTTACCTTTCATCCAGACGCATGCTGCTGCGGCTAATGTCACTCCAGACGGACATCGAACGTGGTCGCTGGAAAAAGGATTTGGAGAATCTTCGAACCGTTGGCAACTGCTGCGGCGGATAGCCCGCCAGATCGTTGAGCTCCTCATGGAAGATGACATTGCGGGTGCCGCGGGTGGGCGATGCTATCGATGGCATCGAATAGCTGTTCGTGTTCGTATTGGTGTTCGTTTGATTATCGTCCGACATGCCCAGAGCTGTATAGCTGACTTGTAGATTGTGTGTCATCTCTCGGATATGTATATTGTTTTATAAACTCTTCTCTCTTCTCGCTTCGCGCTTCTCTCTTCGACACTCAATTGCTTTTCTCACTAAACATTTTCACACGCTTTGTGTTTTCCACTTTGCACTAAAAGCGAATAACATAACATTTAATTTTACTGTGTTTTGTTGTTGTTTTTTTTTTGTTGCATTTTCCGCAGCAGTGTTTTCTTTTACAGCGCTCGTTAAACACTACAAGAAATGATTTTCTCCCAGGCAATTTTGCCTTTTCATTTGGTTTTGTAGTTTTTAATTTGATGCTCGCATTGCAGTTCATTAAACGCAATCAACTGCCAGCTTGGCTAATAAAAAACAAATAATTGTCTTTGGCAGACATGAGAGCTGCTGCACCAAGTGACAATGATTAATCGATCTGATCTGACCCGAGGGGCAGCTTCCTGCGTGTTGATTGTGCTTATTGATATTAATTGGCGCAAAACAAATCCCAACAAAAAAATAACGTCCTAATCAACCTCGTTTTAATTTGTCACGTGCTGGCAGCATTTTCTTGTTATCGGAACATCAGCACGTCAACAAGGCTAAAATGTGTCGGCCAAACTCGAAACGAAAAGCTTTTAAAATACTTATGAATTTCTAATGAGTTTCGCTCTGAGAATATCTGGTATTTTGAGGATGCGACTATTTTGCATGTTCCACATTTCACATGCATAATGAAACACGATACCAAATATATATATATATATATACGACAACTGCAGTGCTAGAAGAAGCAGAATCAAAATCTCAAATTAAAGCGTTTCCACATTTCAGATGCTGTTGCTGTTGTCGCTGTTGTCCCCATTTTCAGTTACAGATGATTATGACACTGCGCTTGTATACCCTTTCTACTAGGGAACGCAGGTCATGCACGACTAAAATTTACACAAAAATTATTTTTAAATTTTCAATTAAAATATGTTTTTTTCTATCTACAGTTATAAGTAATATATTAATTATAAAGAACAACAGTATAGGAATAAATAACAAAACATAAAATTCAACTTAAAAATTAAATTATGTTAAATTAAAAATGAACAATTAAATTAAAATTTAATTAATATTATATTAAAAAATAAAATGCTGAATGTGAACGTATTAAAATGTGAAATGGTTCAACATTTATTGCAAGGATTGGGGAAACGCTGATGGAAATTCTAAGAGCAAACAGATATGCGCTATATAATATACAGGAATTTATGATCCACTCTAACTGTACAAGTATGCGGATCCTTCTAAGTGCTATATAGGATGCCAATTGCATCACAATGCGAAACTGAAGTGTTTGCCAAGTGTTTTTATTGCAACATTTGGTCGTGGTTTTAGTTTCGTGCATTTTATGCCAAGATATATAAAGAATGTTATTATACGACCACTTTTAAGCTACTTGGGTTTTATTTTTACTCTTTGACGGACAGCAGCAAGCGCCACAGCTGAGTTGAAAGGGCTATTCAGAGTTATACAGCATTTACTCAAAATGATCTTTGGAGCAGTCTTGAGGAAGTTGCCAACCTTCTTCAAGGAAAGGCAAGCAAATTAATGGCCAGCCAAGTGGACCTGCATTTAAATAGGTTTTAATAAGTAACTCAATTAAAAATGTAATCAGAAAAATGCGCCTAACTGTGGCCACGCCCCTAAACGTTAACAGCCCTCGCTTTATGTGTTGGCGACGCCTTAAAATAAACTCCAGCTAAGCACGCGATTTGCTATGCGGTTTCTCCACGCATTTATAACCTGAAAGTGACAGACAAATAAGAAAGCCAAGCTACATTTGTACATACAAATATATATATTTACATATATTATATGCAGGGTATCTATGCAAAATATGTCTTAACTGGTATGAGAAAATTGTGGATTCGTTCCTATAAAGCAGTTAGATATGTATGTATGTGTGTGCTTGTAAGGTTGGTTTGCTTGGCGCATAGAGATGGCAAAACCACTACACACTTTCGCTTATAATACGCACGATAGGAAGCAGGTTTAAAATATTGGTACATTTTTAATAACCGCTTGTTGACATATGCATATGCACATTGTAGCAGGCCACTAGTGTAATACTAAGACTGTAACATAACATCTGTAACTTAACATGTACTTAACATAAAATATCGATATCGATCACGCAATCATTGTGAATTAAGAGAAATAAACAGATGTATTTGTAAAAGAAATAGAATTCAGATTTGACTGCTACAATATATAATAAATTTTGATTATCATAATAGAATAGCTGCGACTCGTTTAACTGATCGGTGACAATAATACAATAGATATACTCGATACTCAATGAATCGATCTTCTCTAATGGCGAAAAAATAAATATGTATCGATGTCAAGTCGATGTTCCGCGCATCACTAACTCGCATCTCTATTAGCCGGTAAGACAAGTAAAATAATAATTGGGTTCGCGGATTTCCGCAAACAACAGCCGCATTAATGAGGCTCGTGAAGCCCGGTTGGGTGCACCATGATGATAAGCCAATCTTCTCGGTGGATGTGCATCAGGATTGCACGAAATTCGCGACCGGCGGACAGGGCACCGATTCCGGTCGCATTGTCATTTGGAATCTGAAGCCGGTGCTGTCCGAGAAGGATGAGCTGGATGACTCGGTGCCAAAGATGCTCTGCCAAATGGATCAGCACTTGGCGTGCGTGAATTGTGTGCGCTGGTCGCAGAATGGCCAGCTACTCGCCTCCGGTTCGGATGATAAGCTAATTATGATCTGGCGAAAGGCGCTGGGACCCAGCGGTGTTTTCGGCACCGGCGGCATGCAACAGAATCCCGAATCGTATAAATGCATACACACACTGCGCGGCCACGATGGTGATGTCCTGGATCTGGCATGGTCACCCAACGATTACTTCCTCGCCAGCTGTAGCATAGACAATACGATCATTGTGTGGGATGCGCGGGCATTACCAAATGTGCTGCACACGCTCAGGGGGCATACGGGTCTGGTTAAGGGCGTTGCATGGGATCCGGTTGGACGTTTCCTTGCCTCCCAGTCGGATGATCGTAGTATTAAGATATGGCGCACAACAGATTGGACGTGCGGCACAACGATAACGGAACCGTTCGAACAGTGCGGCGGTACGACGCACATACTACGTCTCTCCTGGTCACCCGATGGCCAGTATCTGGTGTCGGCGCACGCGATGAACGGCGGCGGACCCACCGCCCAGATCATCGAGCGGGAGGGCTGGAAATGTGACAAGGATTTTGTGGGGCATCGCAAGGCGGTCACCTGTGTCCGTTTCCACAGTTCGATATTGACGCGCGACATGGTCGGCGACAGTCCCAGCAAGGCCATGCAATATTGTGTGATCGCTGTCGGCTCACGGGATCGCTCGCTGTCCGTGTGGCTGACGGCGCTCCAGCGTCCCATGGTCGTCATCCATGAGCTGTTCAATGACAGCGTCCTGGACATGTCCTGGGGCCCGCAACAATGCCTGCTGATGGCCTGCAGCGGCGACGGCACCATCGCCTGCCTTCAATTCACCGAACGGGAGCTGGGCACCCACGTTTCGGAGACGGAACGAATCAGTATATTCAAGCGCAAATATGGCGGCTATATGGAGCATTCCGAGCACACGGCCAACAAACAGATGGCGACGACGCTGCTCGAGCCGAGCAGCTATACTCTGCCCAACGCGGCCATGGAGCGTCGCCTACCTGTCCAGGGACAGAGCGTCAGTTCACCAGCTCGCGCCATCAGCAAACAGACGGAGACACGCACCAAGGATGGCAAGCGACGGATTACGCCCATGTTTATACCACTCAATGAGCTAAACGAGCCCATCTCCAGCATTGGCAGCAGCATCATTCCCACCAGCAACAACGATAACAACGGCAACAACAACATAATCACAACCAGCAGCAGCAGCAGCACCGTGGAACCACTGGTGAGATCGCAAGAATCGCTCCACTCTCGAGCGGAACCGGTAGGACGTCTGATGTTGCCGCCATCGCCAGCGGCAACGGCAGCGATCCAACCAAGGCGCAACTCAATGCAGCTGCTGTGCGATGTGAATGGCAGCAATACAGTGGGTCCCAAAATGCAGATAACGGCGAATAGTAAATGTGAATTTACGAAATCCTCGCAGGACTATCGCATTCATGTGCAGAACGGCCATCTGAAGACCGGCTATGGCATGGTGGCCAAGGTGACGGCGCAATTGGGTCGAGAGCTGCTCTGGGATATGTATGTGGGCTCGCCGGTGATCAATGTGAATCTGTGCAGTAAATATGTGATGCTCTGCTCCCTGGATGGCAGCATGCGACTCCAGGCCATGCAGACGGGCTCGCCTGTCTTTCCGGCGATCACGCTGACAAGCGCCGCACTGCACTGCACCTTCAGCAGCGATAATCAGCTGGTGGGCGTGCTGACGGACAGTGGACTGTTGCGCATCTGGGATATAGCGAAGCAGCGTGTCCGCTTGTCCACCAATTGTTTGGAGCTGCTCAATAAACATGGCATGACGCTGCAGTTTGTTATCACGGATCAGGGCATGCCGCTGATTGGTTTTCCCAGCGGCCATTCCTATTCGTATTCAACGCCATTGAAATCGTGGCTCGTCCTTGCCACCGGCGATGCCATCATGTTCAATGGCATACGGGGCTCGTTACCACGCGATCTGGAGCATGTGCATCGCAAGTTTCCACTGCTGAGCATGCAGACCGGCACACATAACTATCTCAGTCTGCGTGGAGCAGTGGAAATCGATCCCGAAAGCTGGCAGCAAACGGCCAAGGTGCTGTTCCTCGAGAATCAGATCAAGCTGTGCGAAGCGCTGGAAGCTTTCGAGGAACTGAAGCACTGGCATATGATGATGACCTTTCAATTGGCCAGCTACGGCACCGAGAAGCGTTTGCGTCTCTTTATGGACACTCTGCTCGACGGCGAGTTGCCGGAAACGATGCAGACAAAACCCAAGTTCGAGCTGAGGCAATGCGTCTTGGACACGCTGGAGCCGCACACAGAATGGGAGCATGTTTACAACGAATACTTGGATCTGTATGATCTGGATGGGGAGAACTTCGTTGATGCCAAATCGCCACCACAATCATCGCTAGTATCTTATCCGTTACCCAGTGCCCCCTGCGCCCGCACGCGAGCAGCTGCGGCCGCAGCGGCGGCCATTGATGCTCTCCTCACGGCGGAACCATCATCGCCACCGCCAAAGCCGCCGCAGCCGTCATCGCCTTCTCCGCCGCCAACGACAAACGTCGATCCGGAAACCTGTGACATGGAATCATCATCCTCGCGAGCTGCGACGCCAGAGCCCGCCTCCGTTGATACCGAAATAGACAAGAACTGAGCGAAAGAGAAGAACCCCTGCCCATCCAGCGTAAGCATTTCCTATGCGCAGGATAACTCCTAGTCTTATTTGTTTATATATGTATTGCTGTGTCTTAGTTTGGCTCCGACTTATATTGAATATCTGAAATAGATACTTCCATTTCCGTAAATGTAATAGCCTCTATTTTGTTTAAGAATAAACATTATAAATGATAATTAATTGTTTAAATATTCGAAATTGGAGCGTGATTTAATATAATATAATATATTGTTAGTCCTAATTACATATCCACATTATGTTTATCGATCTAGCTGATCGATCAATATTATTATTTACTCTTGTTGTTGAGAAGGCTTAGCAATTGGCTTCAAATATTCTTATAAACACACAATTGTTGTGAATAAATGGGTTCTAGCCTCAATATTTGTTGGAAATAAACGATTCGGAATTAACAATGTAATTTTAATGTAAATAAAGCTATCCAAAAGCAGATGGCGCAAAAATACTAAGCAAATAAGAATGCTGTTGACGACTGAACCCAGTCCCTAAATTTGTTCTAGTTTAATAGCCAAATTTACATTTAAAAGTCTTGCACACCCAAATGTAAGCAGGCATGCAAGTGCTCTTTTATTTTTTATGGCTGCTGAAGAAGAGACTGAAAAAAGTTTAAAGTTTGCCGCAAGTCTGTGGTTTCAGTTCTGGCTAGTGAATGGAAACATCTCTGCCTCTTTTTAGGGGAAATGCTGCAATAAAACTAGAATTTATTCTACAGCTGGGTTTAATGTATATCTTGGCTGCATATAGTAAAGAGAACAATATGACCAATATTATGCCAAGTTAAGCAATATATATTTCTTTGCAAGTTAGAATCTATTAAGTATATCTTTTACAATTATCGGAAATCCATATGTATCGGTACTCAAAGATATAGATAAAATTAAATAAACTCGATATGTGCATGGGATACGAGAAGTTATTTTCCAATTTGTATGTCTCTAAAACATTATTTTTAATGTGTAAAAAAAAATATAATTGAAGATGTAAAGACGATCGCTCTCCTCACTGGATTTAAATGCTTAAAGATGGTTATCATGTAAAGTTTAAGAATCAGGAAAATAATATTCGACTATATCCGATCTTAACCAAATCATCGAGTTAGCTTAGAGATCGATTACACAAAAATATTTGATAGATTTCTATACTTTTCTTTCAAAATTTATTTTACCAATCGAAAATACTTTAATTAGTTTATATTTAAGTAATATTCTTTTCTCAAAAATGGCTTGTTCAAGCGACACAAATTAAAGTTCACCAACTTTCTTGTTCATATTGCATAGAATTGACACATTTAAACAATTAAATATGCTAAAAATAGAAACCAAACTTAAGGCTCTGGTTGGTTTGGAAGATGTGGATGATAGAGAAAAGCCTTAAAGCGTATCCTATTCAAGTGGCCTGGAGTGTATATATATATTTCAGCTGTGTTGAAATATTTTGGCTCGCTTTGGTATATTTGACTCTTCAATTTTACGACGAGCTGCAGACATTTGTTTACTTTATATATATATATATATATATATATATATATAATTTTTAAATATTTATTTTTGTTTTTTAAAAGTGCTCAAAAAAATGTTGAAGCAGGATTGGAAAATGATTGTTGTTGAACCTTTGTGTATTTTATATTAATCCTGCACAGAGCAGCACTTTGTAGTCCTTTGGAATACAACACATGCTCGCAGCAGTTACAGTTACTCGACGTGTATCCTGTGACCCACATGTCGCATTTTGTCGCAACTGCTGCTGCAAGCCAACAATTCTGTTCGACAAGGTGAGAGGTCCTCTTGCAAAATGAAACATATTTTTTGTTCGTGACTTCCGACATTTGGGGGTCGAGTATAACTGTAGTAACTGTAGCTGTTATATTTATAACGCCGCTTTTGTGTTAACTCTCCTTTATTAAGCCAGAGAAATGGCAGATGGCAGCGCGGAAGCGCCATTCAGTTAGTAGCTAGGTAAACAGCATTCTGACCGGAATTTATGCCCGTCAGCCTAGTCATAAAAGTCGGCTCGTGTAAATACAGCACATACATATATAAACATAATGCAGGAAACTTAATACCCTGCCATAGGAAAGCATCTCGTATAGTTATAGTTCGCATAGCGTCATTTTTTAATGATCGAATTCAATAGTAATCATCCCAATTACTTTCTTATAATATCAGTAGTTTCTTTAATGTAGCAGACCCAGAAAGATACAAAACACAAATTAAATTAAAAGCATAAATTTATAATTAATTTAAACGAATAAATAATGTTAATTGGTAATATATTTGTACAACATTGAACAAATATTAACACTGCTTTCATCAACTTTTATCGTAATAATAAGCTTAAATATCAAGGGAATACATCACAAAAAAAAAACACAAAAAATATTTCATTTGGGGAATACATCACAAAGAGAAAAATAATATTGAATTTGTTTTGGTTGTCTTATCATGCATACATTTTTCGAGTTGACTAACCACAAATAATTTAAAAGCAACATAATCTTCTACTTTATTTATGTATATTTTTGCCAAGCACCCAACAGGGTAAGGAAGTCATTACATCTGAATAAAGGGTAGACAGTTGAAAGCCCCTGGCAGTCGTAAGTGTGACACGTTCAGATATTTACGAGCAGGTAGTATTAGAGCAAATGCCATAAATCAAGGCCACAAAGCGTGCCACAATAAGCACGACTATGTGTCAGAAATAAAAATACTAAAACCAGATGTGCATACGGCTCTGACTGACGCACTGCGTGAGACCTTCAAAAATACGCGCTTGGAATGGGAAATTAGGATAACTTTTACTTGGGTTAACCTTTTGCATGTGGAATGAGTTTCTCTGGCATCCGCTATTGGTCAACAATAGACGCAGTTCTTCGTGGTTTATTATCCCAATCAAAGGCGCTGTGAACTTTCAGAACTCTGTGACCTTTTCTTAAATGGATATTGGAATAGCTAGAGCAGAAAAGAAGCTTCATCAGAGTGCTTCTTAGTATCCTAGACAGGCACTTTAATGCTCTGCATCAACACAGCTGCTTTCAGCTTTAAGGCTGTTTTATATTTAGTCGCTTTGCTGATTTCATCGTTTATCATTTTATTTTATGGCTTTTGTCAGAGCGCACAAATTGATTTGTGGCCTAGTCAACTTTTTAAGGTCGGCGAAAATTGAATTTTTATTCCGACTTAACTTCTGTGTCAGGTACATTCACACCTGTGGGTTGGTGTGTGAAAGCCGTCAAACTCAAAAGATTCGAGCTGAAATTAGCAATTCAAACAAAGCAACTTTTGTAATCTAAAAAAAACTCAGAAGCTGTTTGTTTGCTTATGGCTTTTGTGTGGCTTGCGGCTTTATTTAAGAGTGTTAAAGCCAACTCTGCCTGAAAATACACCATGAGGGATATAAATAACTGGTTTTTACAACAAGGCTTTGGTATCCAAATAAGATTTGAGCAAGCATTGACTCAAAGTTGAGAACTTTGTTGATTCAATAGTTTTCTGAGTGATAAATTCTTAACGCACTGAAGACGAAAACTTTCCGAGTGCATGAATTGATAATTCAATATTGTCCAAAAACACATTTTAAATTTGATTAAAACAAAAAACAAATTTGGAGCGTTGGATAGACTTTAACTGAATAACTTAGAGCAATTTTAATTACATCATCTGCAAAAATTTGGCGTTGAAATCCATTTTGGCTGTTCAGCCACAAAATTGTTATGAGACAAGAAAGTTGGCCAACTTTTGGCAGCTCTCAAATTTCATAAAAGTATCTGGGGGCCGGGCCGAAATCACTTAACAGCCTGCAGTTAAATGCTGGAGCCAAGCAAACAAAAATGGCACAAACATAAGGAAACCGGAGGAAACCAGAACCCTAAATACTCAGTCTGAAAAACACACACCCACGCAGAGAATTTGGGAACAAATCGTTGCAGACCCTGGAACAAACATTTGGAAACTAAATCACAGACTTGAATACAAAATACCGTGCAAACAGTTGCTAGTGTTCCTTTTCGACTGAAAGAGTGTTGGAAGACAAATTGCCGACACACAAAAGCAATTCACAAGTTCAAAGCAGAACTTTCCAAAAGGCATCAAGTAGAGTTTTGAAAGAAACAAATTAAGCAAAAGGAAATTGGTTATTTTAATTCAATTTTTCAGTCAACCAACTTTGCGGGGTTCAAATTAAATAAAAAAAGAAATGAGAAAATGAACAACAAATAATTGGCTTAAAATCATAAGGAATAAATGATTTAAGTGTAGATGATGTAAAGTGTAAAATATAAAATATATCGTTATTGAAAATATTTATTTGTAAATTATCAAGCGAAGAACTTCATCAATTTTTAAACGAAATACTTTTCAATATCCCCGAAATGCAAAATTTCAATTTTAAATAATTCTTTTTCAAACTAAAGAAACTTGGTACAATAAAGAAAAACTGCCGCATACCCAATTGTCGCAAGTGTCAGTTACAGGGTATAAAAATACGAACATGATGTGAGATTACGGATTACAGTGCCAAGTTAATACAACGTGTTAAGTTGTATGTTATCAACTATACGTTGGACATTTAGAACCAACAAAACACAACAACAAAAAAATACACGCTGCTGCAAGCGTACACATTAAGGGGCGTGGCAGATAAATAGAGACACGTACAGCCTCCAACCACGCAAATGTCATAAAGTGCTACTTTTGCACACATCAGCGACCAAAATGGACGCATTAAATACCTAACAGGGACAGAGACCATATGTTGAACATGAGATATCCACTACCATAATAACATAATGCGAAAATGTGAATACAGCAAAAATTGTATGCCTGAAAATTTGTTATCCTCACAAAGCAAACAGTAAAGCCAGAATACATATAGAGATATATATCAGGTGGAACAATGGATTGCATATTTTCTATGCTAATCATATTTTAAGAACGCTCCCTATTTCAGGTAATATCTCAATTTATATAGCTATATATTGAATATACGACTTTACGCTCTACTACTGACCTTGACCTTGAGGCCACCAAATGCGGCAGATAAAGATTTTTGGGGTCGGGAGTAGGTTGGACAATGATTATTTGTTTGCCCTTTAATAGTTTTTCGGGTAATATGCCTTTCAAATTTTACCCTAGCTTTCAAATTGTGTGGGATATATATACATATATGTAACAATTAACACTATCAGTTATATCAGGTTTGAGTATTTAAGGAGAGCTACTGAATTTGTGTGACTGTTGCTAAAAAAAAAAACTACGAAAGATAAAGGCATTTCTTATTTTAAGAGAATTGGTTAAATAATTGGTTTTTTATCGATTGACGAATATCGATTTTTATCGATTTCCCAACCCTCCAGCAAACCTATTTTGGCACTTTATCTGTCGTTTACACAAACGCTTATATGCTCCAAGTTTCAAGCGCCTTAAGCGTGTTTTAAAATTTGAGTTCTTACTGGCATTACACCCTCAGCATTAGAGATATAAAAAGCAACTGGTAAAACAACTGGTGTCAATAGTAATAAATAACCGAAAAGTTGGCCCGGAAAAGCCTAAATCAAACACATCTAAATCAAATTGAATGAACAAGTCAAAAGGCATCAAAAGCCATGCCAAAATCCCAGTGATTTCCCCCAAACAGTTTTGCACCATTACACAATTGGTCACACACACACACACACAGACGCACAACAAATACACCAGTTTGATAATAATCAGTCTAATTTGTGGGTAAATTGGTTTTTGAGGATGTCAATCAGTGCGTATACGCAACGTGGTGACATAATAATTACCACCAATCAATTGTCGCAGCATAAACCAAAGCAGATAATTACTCTGGTTACTAGAAATCTCATTGATTAGAGCCACGAACTGCAGGACTGGTTAGATTTTAACGTCCTTAGTCCTTATTGGGGCAGAAGTGTGATCAAAGTAGCCAAATGTTGAAGCCATAATGCTTAGGTAAGCTAAACTGCAAAAGAAACTTTATCATAAATACACATTTGTATGTGTGTGTGGGTGTGTGTGTGTGGGTGTGTGTGTGGGTGTGTGTGTGTGTGTGTGCTGCTGCTGGTTTCGGCCCTTTTCAACTTGTAGTCTTAGCAATTTGCCGTGTGCGCCACATCCATAGATTAACTCGACCTTTGGCCAACTTTGCTATCCGCTTTTTCGCCTTTCTCACATATTCTGTCTATATCTCTCTCGCTCTCTCTTTCTCTCTCACTCTCTCTCTCTCTCTTTCGTACTTCCATTTTGTGTGCTAACTTTTTTTGGTGCGGCTTTGGCGTATTAAATGCTGTCATTCCTGAAAGTAACATTTGTTTTACAAAGCCTACCTAAAACTTTTGACCGCATTTTTCTTTTGCAGCTCTTCTTTTTGGCTCATCCTCACTCTTGGCCTTTTTTGGTTGGTATTTAGACCTAACACTGTCATGCATTGACTTAAATTAACTGTAGCATATAATATTTTCTCCCTTAATGTGGCTTTCTTTATGGTTGTGTATTAATTGACAGCCAAGGGTTTTTTCATCAAATTATTCATTTCATTTCATTTCACTTAAAGCATTGGAATATAAAATTGCGCCTCATATTTTTTGATGTTTGTTTAATGTTGGTTGATTTTCATATTTTATGTGTGCGGCGCGTTTGAACTCTTCTCGTAAAAATTAAAAGGAGTAAACGAGATAGAGGGAAGCACATTCGATCTCATATGGGAAATGTATATTCTTGTTCAACACCAATAGCCAGATCTGTCTGACTGTCTCTCTGTTCAATTGTCCATTATATCAAGCCGGTTAAGCCTCCACAGTTCTGGTAAGAAGGATGGGGTCAGTGAGTTCATCGGCATAGCGGCTGCGTGGAATTCGCTTTAATCCCCAACCCGGCTCAGAGGTCTCTCGCAAGCATGGAACACACAACAGCATAATTCCATGTTAGAGTGGAAAAAGCAAATAACGCAATGCAAAATTACACACAAAACTGCTCTTATAAAAATATAAAATCTCAAATAAATGAAATAGTCTACTACAAAATTGAACAGAGAGAAAGACTTGCACTTAATTGTGCTCATAAAATGGAAAATAAGTGTTGACATCGCGACACATTCAGTGTGTGTTCAATCAGTAAAAACGTTTTGAATTCAATATCAAACCACAAGTGCAATTTATGTAAGGTTACCCAATATCAACAAGTTGAGCTCTCTGAAGACTAAAACACGCTGACTTTGTAAGCGCTTTGATATGTCCAAGTATGCACACGTATAAACACCCACCCACCCACACACCCACCCACTCACACACAGACACACGCACATATCTTGTACATTGGCTTTTACGGGTTATTGCATAAGAGAACATAACATTTAATATTATTTTTATGTGTGGCATATAGATTGAGGGCGTTGCTCCTTACCCGATTATAAACATTTCGGAGAATTTGTGTGGTTTTCATATTTTTTTATTGCATATAATATTCATGGAAATAACATGTAAGCAATATGTTTGAAACACTCTTTTCACATTTTATGGCAATTTGGTATTTAAAATAACATGGAGAATTATAAATTCAAACATGATCCGATAAAAATGCCGTTTTATATATAAATTTACAGTTTTAATGCAGAAACAATGTTTGAACAAACGACAGAAAAGTGTTTTCTCTGTTATAATAAAAGAATATTCAATTCAATTCAATATATATATTTTTTTTAATTTGCAACAGAGTGAATGTGAAATATTAATTCATAAAAAGTAAGAATGCTCTAGACTAAGAGATACCCTATTCAATTTATTAAAATAATTTGAGCTACTGATTGTATATACAATTTGAAGCCATATATTTAATTGATGACTTCTTCATGAATTGCTCGTTTTATCAGCATAGTTCAAGGAGACTCCACACATCAAATATGAAAGTCAAGCAGCATACCCTCTAAGTATGAAGCAGGATTTCTGTCTTATGTTAATGAGAATTCAGACAACCCAGATAATTCTGGCTCTCTTCTTTTGACAAGTGACAGCGATGAAAAATGTATTTTTTAATGTGTTCAAATATTTTAATTCAACTTGACTGTTTGCTTCGAATTCAAATTTAAGTTTACCGTCAGGGGCATCCTCTGTCTGTGGAAAATAATGATTTATTGCGCATTCAACTTTGCGACCACTTTTCATGTGTATCAAATAACAAGATTTAGGATTCAAGATATAAAATAAACTAACAGAAAAAGTTTCAATTGCGTCGATTGAACAATTCAAGCTAAATTAAGCCGTGTTGTTTTCAAAATTAAAGTCCCAGTTTAGGCAAGTTTAATGAAAATTGCGCATTCACAAAACCGCAAATCTAATTAAATTTGTTGCCAAACTTATTCGAAGCTCCAGCCTAGAGTTCGCGACGGGGTATCAAATCTAAACAGTTAATGTGGCATTTGTAGCAACAAACAGGACACAGATTTATAGCAGCCTTGGGGCAACGAAGTTAGCCAAACGGCTCAACGCCAAATCGTGACACTAGGTACAAGGATAATGTGCACAAAGCAGAGCAAATATATATTAAAGTTAATTGGTATGTAAATTTTTGCTGGGCAAATTTAACGAATTGTCGTGGTTTGGTGTAAAATGGCAAAAGGTTTTCTGGACTTATGAATGACTTTGGATTAAGTTAATGTTAAGCATAAAAATACCACACAGAAATAAATCGAAATGTCAAAGACAAGCCGATGGAAATATATATACCTATATATATCCAGTTTCTTTTAGGGATTTCGTCCTTTTCAGTGACAGGCCGTAATAAAAAATATTTGGCCTTGATGGCCCACCCAAAGGCCAAGACTGAGAAAATCAGGGTGGCGGCTGAAACATATTAACCACTGAGGCAGTCAAGCTGGAACCGGGCTGGAATGGTGTTTGTTGATGAGAAAATTAACAAGCACATCTATAAACCAAGTAAAAAAGATTACAGTCGATTGACCTCGACCACGATGTACCTTGAACTCAGCTGTTAAATGTATTCTAGTTTTATTGACAAATATACTTAAAAAAGCAGAGAGAATATGTTTAAAATGTATTTTAAATTTGTAACTTTTATTGCTAGACAGTTATTGATCAGATGTAAATGAAACTTGATCTGCGCGGGCTATTCGAGAATTTATATTCCAAATGCGAAATCTCCTTTTCTGACATGGCTGTATCCAATCGGCAGTTGATCCTAATCAAGAAAATATATAGTTTATGGGATCGGAGATTCTTTCTTCTGCCTGTCACATACTTTTGCACATAGCCAATATACACTTTTTGCACATTTGGAATGGGTTCAGGGTATAAAAACCTTTTAAGTAAATCTATTAGCAAAAATGGCCTAAGACTGGGGCTTAAATCAAAGACATTTCTCCCTCACCAAAACCCTCGTCATATTTTGTAAAAAAAAATGCATTATTGGCGACTGCAAACAGCTTCAAGGCATCCCAGTCACCGGACCTAATTCCCATTTGGCATATTTGGGACATGTTTGGAAAAGGGATTAGGAATACTTGATTTCATCAAAGCAGAAATGGATAATTAATTCATCAAAGGCGTCGCTAAAAACATAAATGGGATCAAATGAGTGATAGGTGACATCAATACCCTGATGAAGTACATGTCCCGATGCCAAAAAGGCCACACTAAATATTTTAAACCATATTCGAAGATGCTTTCATTAGTATTTTAGGAATCTGAAAAGTATATGAAGAGTTTCTGGGCGAAAAATGTGTCCTTTTTGGTTATAA
Source organism: Drosophila ochracea (assembly GCA_035044125.1). Classification (NCBI taxonomy): domain Eukaryota; kingdom Metazoa; phylum Arthropoda; class Insecta; order Diptera; family Drosophilidae; genus Drosophila; species Drosophila ochracea. The sequence goes on from JAWNML010000046.1 coordinate 2,562,775, forward strand.
TTAATACGATTACCTATGTGAATTATTATTTTCAGAATATGTTATAAGCAAATATAAAATAAAATAAATCAACTTTAAGACAAGTTGTTGAAGAAAATATTTGTAAGATAAATAAGAGTGTGCGAATAAATATTGAAATGTGTTTATGTCCTGTCTTTATATACACTACACTGCAATAAGATCAAAAGGTATACATATTTTTTGATCACTATCAAAATGTCAGCTCATTCGACTGTATTAACAATCCAGTCCCTCTTTAATTTACAGCTAGACTTTAAATACCATATAAAGTTGACTTCATTTTATCGATAACTCTATATCTATCTATATCAATTAAAATCTATTTCCGATAGCAATAAGAGACACCACTGAAACTTTTAAGGATATAGTAAATAATTCAGAGCAAGTCTAAGCTACAATTAATTATCTGATTGAGTTTATTTTTCTGGGTTTCCCCAATCCATCCCCAATAAGTGTTTGACCATTTTATATTTTTATTAATAGTGAATAATTAAACAAGATTTAAAATAAAAATAAAATAAAAGAGTATATCATAAATCTGGTTGTAGATTTTAAATACAATCCATTTTTTTCAAATTTATTTTTTTTTAAATTATAATTATTCTTTTTTAATTTTATACGACTTAATTTGTAAATTTATATGATAAATTCAACAACAATATGTTGAATTCTTAATTTTTAATTAAGGACTGCTTGTAATCCCCATTTATTAAAAAATGTAAAAAAAAATTAATTATTCTGTAACGATAAAAAAGATGCGGCAACTATAAAGAAGAACTAAAGATGAACTTGGGTTATACAGTTGGCACCTGATATTAACATTGTGAATTTAAGGATATCCGTTGACTACTTATATTTTTCATTAACATAGAAACTGTTTACGAAAACAAACAAGGAAAAGCAGATGGCTGACAACAAACAGTGTGCAATATGTTGCTGCTAACTGAGGTAAACGACAAACAAATCAACTGCAAAACAAACAACTGGCTACACAAAATGCTACCAGCGAGATTTGCCGTAAAGGCTAACTGAAAAATACTGCATGTCATTCCAATGCTGCGTGTGTGTGCGTGTTGAGCTACAAAAGTTAGTTTACGTAGAGGCTCACGTGGACAAAACTAACAAGAAAATGTGAAATGACGAAGAAAGAAAAAGAAGTCGAAGCTGATGAAAAACAAGAAGCAAATAGAATGAGCCACACAGAGCCCATTCGCCGGGAACTGCCAGTGAAATGTGTCAAGGCAAGTAATAAGCACACACACACACACACACACAGACACACAGACACACAGTACTAACACACACATATGCAGTACACACACACACACACACATAGTCAAGTTTACGCACACACACACAGCGCCCGTTGTAGCTATAAAGCATTTTGGTATTTTGTAATTTTTTCCTTTAGAAAAAGTATGCAACACACAAAATGCTGCAAGAATATTTTGTTTCAGTATACAAAAAAAAAACAAATAAAAACTGGGAAAGAAAAATGAAAACCACTGAACAGAACGACAACAACAACAAATCGATTTCGTTATGCATTTCCCTTTGCTTTCATGTCATTAAATTGCATATTGCGAGCATCACACAAATAGCAAACCCACAAAAAAAAAATAGATAAACGCAGAGCAAAACAGTTAGGATTCAATAAGCAAAATGTTTGCCTGGTTGACTCGCACCAGGATGCTGATGCCTCAAGGGCCACAAGGCACTTGAAAAGGTTATTTCAAAGTCTGCGCACAAAAGTATGCTGTAAACTTTAATTTAACTGCGTATCAAGATAAAACACCCAAATAGTTCTTGGCTTGTTAGCATATATACATAAATATGTAAATAAATATATATACATATATATTAGTAGCACATATACGTCTTTATAAATAAGTATTTGCTTTTACACACACAACGACACGCGCTTGATTATGTTGCCATTTTTAGGTGTCAACACATGCAAATGCAGTTTCCATTTTCTTTTTTTACGACTTGAACAAATTGCAGACGACTTTTCGACGCCCGCAGTCTTTTTTGGGGCTCAAGGACACACGCACTAAATTGAAAACCTTTTTTCCTTTTTTTTTATTTATTTTTTTTTTGTGCACACACTAATTAACAACTAGCGCCATTTTGGGCTGCGGGCGGGTTTTTAAAAATGACTTTCGTTTAGTTTAATTAATGAAAGCGGCGCGCACAAAAGTAGGCAACGGAAACGGGATTGGCAACGTGCAGAATGCGTAACTGAAGCGCTGCGCTGGGTCAACGGAATTGAGACGATGAGAACGTCGCGCAGTTCTGCACCTAACTGAAACTGGCCGCACACAAAAACACAGCCGATTGAAGACAGCGACTCTGCTCCGACGTCGACAGCGCTGCCAGTCGCAGCTGCTGCCTGCTGCTGCTGCTGGTGCTGGTGCTGGTGCTGCTGCTGCTTGACAGACTTTCAATCTTGACGTCTGTGACACTGGGCAAAAGCTGCCAAGCGCAGCTGTCATGGGAAACTCTGGCAAACTTTAACACACAAGACTTCGACTGTCCAATGTGATTTTGGTATGCGTGTGTGTATGTGTGTGTGTGTTATGGGTGTGTGCGTATGCTTAGAAGCAACTTCACTGATGTGCGATTGCTCTTTGCACACTAAACACAACTCTCTTAAATCTTGTGTTAGTCAAAAGACTCGCTAACGAGTGCAGCCAACCAGAGTTGCCAAGCTGTTGTGGCAGGAAAAATAAAGGAAAATATATCTATATTTGCAAACAAGTAAATAAAGTAAATTGAAATATTAAATTATTTTACACTCTGATTTCTAGAGATAGTCACAAAAATCATTATAAAAATTAATTACAAAAATACGCACATTTTAAAGTAGGACTTTATATTTATTAAAACATAGAACTAAAAAATAAACAATATAAATGAATGTAGCTGGCATTTATCTATTTTAAGCAAATACAATTATTCAAACAATGAATCAAAAAGCAAATATTAATAATAATAAAGTAAAAACATAATATAAATGTTATTGATTAACATTTAATTATGCGGAATGCCAAAATAAATTATTTAATATATATTGTTAAAATACTCTAACAACCAATTAAAAACAAAATAAAATATATTTTACTTACTATTTTTCCATTCCAAACCTGTCACTTTCTCAATAATGTCTAAACAGACTCGATGTTTATTTACAGTGTACTCGAGCACGTGTTATATAATAGCACACTCCAAACAAAAACAGACTCTCTCTCTCACTTGCTCTCGCTTTCTCTTTATGATTAACTGACCGAACAGAAGAGCACAGAAGGGCGCGTAACTCAGAAAATGACAACAAAACAAAATGTGGAAAAGCTCATAATCAACAAAATTTGGCGCCAAAGCGAACACGTGTTCTGCAAGTCGTTTCGATTCCGATTCGTTGCGCTTCGCATGCGTAAACAATAAAGCTTTTCTGTGACGTCATATGTGACCTTTTGACGTCATATGCTAAAATCTCTACAATGTGTGGTAAGAGATACGAAGGAAACACACGCAGCGCCATCTAGCGTTCAAGTAAGGCCGTCGCTTCAAATTAAGAACTATGATGTATTTCTAACGGATGTTTAAAGATATTTATTTATTTCTAATGCAAATTTAAAAATTTAAAGTACACTTGAAAAACAAAAAAATAAACCACAGTAATGATTTATTTGAAAAGTTAAAAATATAAAAAGGGAAGTCAATTTATTTAAGGATCCAATTAAAAGTTTAAAGATAAAAATTAAATAAAAATAAAGGCATATATTCCAGGATCTAATGTAAAAAAGAGAGAAAATAAATGTAATTTTGAATATAAAATTTAAATAATAAATATAAATATAAAAAATGGGGGAAAATAAAAATAATTAAATTAAATAAAAAAGGAGGCGTAATTATTTAAGGATCTAATTTAAAACTTAAAAATAAATAAAAATGAAGGCATATATATTGAGAAAGGTAATTTACAAACTTAAAATAAATGTAACGGAGGAATCTATATTTTTAGAAATGTAATTAACGTAATTAAAAAACTTAAAATATATAAAAGAGGAGGCATATATATTTAATATTTGAAAATTATAAATAAATAGTAAAAGAGGACGCGTAGATTTTTAAAAATGTAATTTAAAAATTTAAAATAAGTATAGGAATAAGGCATTTATCCTGTGTCCACATTTTCTCGTAGCAGATGCACTGAAAAATGCAAGTCATCAGCTATTTCAAAAATTTGTTTTCTGAATTCAATAAGAGAGTCGCACAACGACAAACAAATCATGCATGTACACATGTAAATTGTGCACGTATCCTTTCGCAGGACTAGACGTCAATTGTAGCAAACACATTCTAACGAAGTCGACAAGGAGAACACAAAAGAGTTTTCAAAGAGTCACAAACGGCAATAATATGAATTGGAGGCAGAAATGAAATTGATGTCAATATATTGAATGAATGCTCAAATACCAAATCGATATCACGCAGCGACCACAAATGTAAGCGATAACATACTAAGTACATCACACAGCTTATGCCAACTGACAGCCACAAATTCAACATGCCGCACTCAACACATTACATGCAACATGCAACTTGCCTCAACAACTGACGCCTTGCCTGACACATCAAACGGAAAATGCATAGGCGAAGGCGTGAAAAGCGCAATTGAAAAACTTTGGAAACTCGAGCCCACAAGGGAAATGACTTCAATTTATTTCGAATGTGGCAAGTAGCCAAAAAATGGAAATGCACCCGCAAATCAAACAAGAATAAATCACTGCAAAGACTCTTTGGCAGGCAATATGCCCTCTTAACAGGCAGTGACAGCGTAGCTTCATTTTAATTTATTCATTCACCACATATTTATTCTTCACAAATACCCTGTTAACAGACAGTGACAGCGTTGATTTTATTATTTCATTTATTTTTTATTCTTTAAATTTGAATTGCTTTCGTGCGTGCTTTTCCCCTTATAAACTTGCAGAGAGGATTATGTTTTCTCCTGAGCTATTTAACGTATTTAAGGAAATACATCCAAAAGTATTATTTAATATTTATTCGACCACTCTTCTCTGAGAAGTATTCTCTTCACCTTGGGACTATTTATTTTGTATTGTTGTTTTCACATTTTTTAATGTAAATCACTCATAACACATTATAGTCAAATAATATTAGTTTAATGTTTAAAGTGTTCGAAAAACGTATCTGAAGTAAGTTTTTCATACAAGTCAATCTACAAGTAAATAGACTCAGAAGTAAAGTCGATCTAAAATTTATAAGCTCGACTTGACAACTTGGAAAATAGTTTAGTTTTACAATTATTTTCTAAATATACAAAAACAAATTTCTTAAAATTACAATGGGTTTTTAGAAATGTTTTTTGTTATTCAAAAATAAAATTGTTAAAAAGTTGATAAAAGTCTTTACAAAATACATTCTAAAACTAAAGAAATGAATATATTATAAATAAATTTATAAATGATTTAAAAGATTTGTACACATTTGAGAAACCATAAAAGACTAATGTTTTAAATAGTGGAAGAATTCTGTGTACCCATAAAATAAATCCCTGGAAATCAGACATATTTTTTCTAAATATTAGAAATATTTACCTGGAATTAAGAATAGAAAAACAATGATTTTTAGAAGGACTGAGTTTCAGAAATATGCTTTCTGATAAGAGAAAAGTGAGCAGCACTTGGCTAAAATAACAGGGTTTTTGTTTTTTGTGCGTCTGACAGGATCCAGCTACTCAAGGCGGCCAAAAGGAAGCCCATCGAGAACTGGAGTGACGATGAACTGGTGTCCCAATGCTATGCTCTACTCTGCGACATTCGAGAACTTTGCCATCCTTATTTGCTGCACAGCCTGCGAGCTGCTGCAGAGTCCTCAAATACAGGAGCTCTTTCCCAGAGTAACTCCAGGTAATTGTATAGCTTTTCGTTGTTTTTGTGGAATGCTTGATTTAAGTTGAAGGGCACATTGATGTGCCTGGCAGATGACAATGCAAAACTGCACAAGATAAAAGTCAAATCTGAGAGACAAACAATGAAAATGCCAAGCAAATGAAATGGGACTGATGTGTGTATGTGTGTGTTTGAGCTGATTAGTAAGGCTGTGTGTTGTGTGTGCATTGTGTGTGTGTCCCAAGTGAATTTGTAGTCAATTTCCTGCAATTTGTCCCGTTAACAGCATCGCCAGCAAACCAGGCCGAAAGGCAAGCGAGAATGATGCCAAGGATGCCAAGATGCCGATGATGATGCCAGCTTCCTGTAATGATACGCATCGCACAATCAAGACAACATAATACACTTTAACACAAACGTGCTACATACATACATACCTACACACATACATATATATACGCATAAATATAAAAACAAATTAGAATGTGAGCAAAATATGGCACAAAATGAATTTTTGGCTGTAAGCAATTTGCCAAACGCTTAGTGGAAACAAGAGTTGGAGGCCGGAAGGCAAAAGAGAAGTGCAAGATGGAAGCTGCCTGATGGCAGATGGCAGAAATCCAAACAGACACACATTCACACATTTTAGCCAAAACGAGTGCTTCGACACTCCAGTGGCAACCCACTCCTTTGGCTGCCCCCTTCGATTCCAATTAGAAGTCGCCTCGCGCTCTGACTGCTTAATCTCATTGACACGCATTAGCATGTCTCTGCAGGCAGAAAATTGAACAGGCTAATGGCCAATAGACCGTACATTTCTCACTCTTCGCCCTCTTCACTGTTGTAATTAAAATGTCAGCACAAAGAACGCAGCTTGGAGTGCTTCACATGCCACTTACAATGGAAACAAGAAAAACCTCAAAGTCCTTTTAGCTTATCAATTTAGATTGCTGGCCGCTGACAAGCCTCAAAATGCAAAAAATAAAATAAAAATGAACATGAAAATGAAAATAACTGTCAGCCGCAAAATATCACATGAAATAGCTGTGCAGACAGATCATAGACCCATTTTGGTTGGGACATTCAGACACACACAGAGGCAACCATCAGGAGACGACCCTTCAGGCAATACGACAAACAATTTTAAGGATTTTTTTTATATTGTGTTTATTTTTATTCTAATATCCTGCAGACATAAGTTGGTGGAAATGGGTATAACTTGGTTGATTTCAGGGGTTGGGCAAATACCATAAGTAATCAGAGAAAGTAGATAAATGCTTGATGGAGACCATCCTATAAATATAAATAAAAGTGTCAGTTGTGTAAATTTAATATATTATAAATCAGAATTCAGCAGTTTAGTTTTCATAATTTTCTGATAACTATAACATATAGCTGCCATATAGAAATTTATAACAAAAAGAATCGTTGCCTTTTCTAGCGCTTCATTCTTGTTTAAAATTATTATTCATTTTGAGGTGGTCTATAAATGCAAGTAAGTATTTCCACTTACTTAATATGATGGTAAAATAATCAAATTCTAGAAAGCTCACTTGGGACTAGTAGAGTAGATCAATTTAAGTATATGTAGTAATTTTTATATATATACATTTTCGTTTTGTTGAAAAGCGTAAAATAAATTGACAGAAGCAAAAAGTAAAAGAATTTAAAATAAGCATTGAAGTTTTTTAGTATGCATTGACTAAGCTAAACACAAAAAGCATCTAATGTTATTATGATACTATGTCACCATAAAAAGAAGAGAAAAAAAAACATTTAAGAAGAATTTTGGTATTGATATATGAGTCTTGGCAGGTATTAATCACAGTTCTTTGTCGTAAACAAACTAATGTTATTTTTTGACACAATGCGAAAACACTACAGCATGTTACAGGATATAACTGAGTGAAGGACCCTTGTCTAGAACACTTTAGGTGATTTTCTTTTAGATTTGTAGAAACAACAAAGCGGACACAACCAAACCAAACTCACGCAAATGCGAAACCACAAAACACACAACAAAAACTAAGCTTGTGGTCTGTTTAACATTCTTATGAATCGCATGACAGCTGCCGTGTCCAAATTGGCCAGGCTAAGAACGGTGCAATAAATGTATTTGTATATGTATATGTATGAGAGGTAAACAAACGCTGGCAGCGAAAGCAAACAGTGCATAAAAATAGAAATAACAACTTTTGTAAAAGTTAAAACAGTTGTCAAAAATTTTCGAGAACCAAACTTTATACACAATATTCGAGCGATATTACACTCAGAAAATTTGTTTAATTCATTTAAATAATTTCTAAATAATCGAACAGAAACGTCAAATTCGACAGAATTATTTCGTTCTTATAGAAATGTTCTTCATTATAATCAGATTCAAAAAAGTTCTGGTTTTTAGAACTAATTTCTAAGTAGACGAAGAAAAAAATACTAACACTTAGTTAAAAAAATGGGAATGTAGGAATTGAAAATGTATATATTTTCTACATTTTAGAAAAATCGACCCCGAAATTAAGAGAAAAAATACACTGGTTTTTAGAAAGACACATCCTTGCCTTATTTAAATTGACTTTCTTTAAAATATGATGAGCTACGCTTGGCGCCAAGCGAAAAGTATTTCAATTGTGTTAATTTCAGATACATTTTTTCTGAGTGTAGGCTCTTTGTTTGACAGTCATGGAAAAGTTTTGACAGGTATTGCAGAACATTTTATAAATACAATTTGTCAGGGTATTTTTGCATACATACATAAATGGGTTTTTACCTACATATATATGTGGGAGTAAAATAAAGGATTGAATTTCAGATTCGCTTTTCAAATAAGCGCAACCGAATTGAAATAGAGTGCTAAACAAGTCAACTGGCATTTTCTGTTAATTTTTCAGTGCTTCCTGTAACACAATACAACACACGTAGTACACGCCCAGGGCTTCTGCCAGATTCGTGTAGATTCGGCACGAAAAACTACGAAAAAAAGGGAAAATGTGTGTAACAAATCTGCCTCGCTCAAACAATATTGATAGGGAGGTGGGAGGACTTCGAAGAGGCGCATTCCTGTACAATTTCACACGGCTGCACCCTCTTATAGTTTTGGGCTCCTTTCATTTATTTATAAGCAATTCCTCCATTTTAGTGAGCGGCAAACGGCGAAGAGTAATCAATATTTCTAGAATAAAATGTCTATTCACTATTTTACTTGCCTTCGATTCACTTTCATGCCGCTGCAACAATTTCGATGAATACACTAATGAACAAAAGGTTATTCAACCTGTTTATTAATTTACTTACAACAGTGTACTCAGTATATACAGTACAGTGTATTCTATAAATATGATATCAAAGCAAAAGTGAGAAATTCAATTAATGACCCCAACAGATTTTATGTGAACCTATTTTTAGTTCAATGGCAGATGGAATATTGTAAAATTAATTGAATTTCACTAAAAATTAAATTAATATTCCCATCAAAAGTGCAGAAAGGATATCGTTTTATTATTATTGGCATTATTATTATAATTGTTATTATTATTATTAAGATTATTATTAATATAATTTATTGATATTTCCTATCGCAGTGTTATAACCCAAAGTTTATTATTTAACGCACTGTTTTCTAATAAAAATCAGTTTTATAAAATGTTGACGAATATAACTTGCAATTACGTTCAATCGTTTTCCTAATTTATAATTAATACGTTAAATCAGATATTCATTTAGCTCACCCTAGTTTAATTTAAATCAATAATAATTAATAACTCTATTTTTATCAGTGAGGTGTACTTGTAATTTAATTTTAATTTATGTGTCACTAAATAAATACGAATTTATTTTAATAGAACACCAGATAAGAGAGCACTTCACGTGGATAAGGAATCCACAAATCTCTTCATCTCCTTTGAATTGGCAAGCGCATTCATAAGTCGTCTTCTTCCCAACTTCCCCCAAGATTTGTCTGCTTTTTCATTAGGAACCCAGCTGCCAATGACGCGAACGTGGCCAACAGCTGCGTCTTTGCCCTGTTATTTGTAGGCAAAAGCACAACAAAAAAATTCAAATTGTAAAAAACTAAATTACATAAATATAAGTTAGGCAACAGCGTGTGCACATAAATTATATATAATACAAATTTGACTTGAGCTGAATTTATGATATTTGCTGTTTGATGAATTTTCACGCCATATTTCGTGTTTTTTCTACACAAGTCAATATTTATATATATACATATATTTTTTTATTTTTTTGTCTATTGTAACGCTTGGGGGATTGTTTGGAATTTGCTTGCCATATGATTGACACACTGTATTTAGTGGGGAACGATTGGGTATACATATGTACATCCAACTATATATGCCGTAGACGCAATGCACGTAGAGAGTGAAAGAAAAAGAATGAAATGTTGTACTATATCAATTATTTGGGAGTATACTGAAATCGTTGCTATTTTGGTTAGATAAATCTGGAAGCTTAAGAAAAAAAGAAACAAAAAAAAATAAATTTTCTCAGGTTTAATTATGCAAAAGGGAAACGTGACAGAAGCAAAGGACTCCTGAGAGCCCAAGTATCCGAACTACGTGCAGCTGCTCGAGTCTTGTTAAACTTTAAATAAGCCAGGGACGTAGGCAGAGACGGAGTCTGAGAAAGAGATAGAAGCAGAGCCAGAAACAGAGACAGCGACAGAAACATCGATGTGTTTTCTTTATAGACGCTTGAGAGCTAATTGAATGCCATTTGTTGAGACAGTAATTGATGTACGACTCATCGGAGGCATCGCATACCTTTGCAACAGCGCTCTAATGTCAGTGCTATGGCCCAATTGCGAGTAGCAGTTAGCGTGGTCAACCATCCTGGACGAATCTGAACAGCGACAGAATAACAAAAGGCGGCTACAAACCAATGTATTGTTCGGGGGCATTACCACAACTGGTGACTCCGTCGTTTCACAATGCATTTGATTGTGGATATTTAAAACGGTTTTCCATTAGGAAATTGCATTAGGGGAATCTACAATACAATGCGACAAACAGACCAAAAGGTCAACCTGACAGCCCGCACCGAGTGGCAGCTGAACAGCCAAGTGTGGGGAGCAGCACAATGGGAGCACAGTTGGCGGTCATCAATGTGTTTTGCTATCACATTCGAATCTGTATCATTGGCAAATAATTGAAAGCACACCAAACTTTTCTGATAAATGCCACACAGGATTCCAATACAACCCCAGACCTGCAGCACTCTGTCGCAACTTGCACAATAGCTCACAATTTATTCAGAATGCCCTCCAGTCGTGAAACGACTGTCGAATCACAAAGTGTAACAGATTTTCAAAGCAGAATATGATAACTGCCAGCTTTAATGACGTTCTTAGAGTTTATACTCACTGATTGAAAAAAAGTTACCAAAAGGAAAGAACGACGAAGACATGCTGATATAAATATAAATATAAATATAAATATAAATATAAATATAAATATAAATATAAATATAAATATAAATATAAATATAAATATAAATATAAATATAAATATAAATATAAATATAAATATAAATATAAATATAAATATAAATATAAATATATATATAAATATAAATATAAATATAAATATAAATATAAATATAAATATAAATATAAATATAAATATAAATATAAATATAAATATAAATATATATATAAATATAAATATAAATATAAATATAAATATAAATATAAATATAAATATAAATATAAATATAAATATAAATATAAATATAAATATAAATATAAATATAAATATAAATATAAATATAAATATATAATGAAACTTACATCTGAATAAAACAGTCGTATACAAAAACACACATTTAAAAACTTTTTTTTTCGAAATATGATTAAAGCTAATATTTATTCATATAATGAGCACAGAACTATATAGTTCATATCAATTTGTTTCTATGAATATAGTTACTTGCATGTGTTTGGAGATATAATTTCCGGTTACTTCAAGCCGGAGAACAGGGTATTTTTATAGCTCGAACACACTCCAGTTGGCCACTCTGGCTAGTTTCTATTGCTTTTCCAGTGCTCTATCAATATTGGTCTAATCTGTTGGTATTCTTTTGCCGCCCTTGGATACAGTGTTTGCAGTTCAAAGTGTTTGCGCTGCTTTCACGCCTTTCCAACGTGCCGTATTCGCACTCATTATTGAGCCATCCAGTTACAGTTCAAACACAGTAGCTACTTCTGCAACATTTAAGCCGAATGCTTAATTTGCTTTTAATTGCTTGGGACAGTCATTAAAGCCCGAAACCTCGATGTAATTATATTGGAAGCAATTGGGCTGGCTATTAAATGGACCGCATTGAAGCATTACAAATGTGTCAATTTGCTAATTTAAATTTGGCAAAATACTACTTAATCTTAGATGGCCCGAGATTGTTTTAATTACAACACATAGTCACAGTTGTGCCAGAAATTCTATGGTCAGCTGATAATTGAATTTATAAAGCAATTGAACAATCAATCGAAGTTTGTAAGAATTACATTTAAATGTTGCAAATTACCGTATGTCCATGTTGAATTGAGAATACTTTTGCCTCTCAGTTTTAGCTTTGATTTTCATTTACTAAGCAACTAACGTTTAACAATTTTTGGTCTGGTGGAATTTTTCTGAGTTTCCCAAAGTCGACTGGACTATTTTATATTTACTACCTCAGATTTATTGTAACCTTTAATTTATTTTATTTTGTATCTCATTATAAATATTAATTTAGTTATTCGCTTTCAATTTTATATCATTAAGCTTCAATCCTAAATTCACTTACACATTTACACACATTGAATAAATAAATAAGCTTTTTTGGAGTGTCATTTAGGAAATGTTGATAAAATCATTGAATTCAATATTAAATAACAGCTACTATAAATGTTGGCAGAGCTTAGCGATAAGGACATTTACGTGTCTGTTCCTGTTACCTTTTTTAGAATGGTACTTTCTATTCAAATCTCAATTGTGGAGCTGAGTTATTAATGAGCTAATATTTCACATACCTCTTTTCACAATGTCGCCCACTCAACAAGTCCCAAATGTCGCATTAACTTAACTGAATGGGACTACAACCAAAACGGAAGTTATGAGTTATCGCATTTCCATGTCTCTACCGGCCTCTGTTTGTCTGCCATCTATTTTTAAGTTATTCTTTACGTCATACGACTATTTATACCGTATTCAAATGGCAGTTGGTAACAAAGCTAACATTTCCGTTGACCTATCACATTTTTTGCAACACAGACAGCAGTTACTAAGGCACTCACCTACTTATCAACTCAATGGTACTTATAACAATAAATAATTATGTACTTGAAACTATTGGTAATCATAACAGCAATAATCAGTGGAGAATTTTTTTCAAGCTCTTTAACTTTTTTTGTTTGTTTGCGTGTGTGTGGCAATGTGTGGGATTGTGTGTGGCATGTGTGAGCATAGAAGGCTGCCTGAGTCCAGTCAAAAGATGAAAAAGAAAATAAATAAAAAAAATACAGTAAAAAACTGGAAAAAGTTCAAAAATCAATCAACGTGCGAAAAAGGCAATTTGTGGTTTCCAGTAAAAGAGCGCAACAAAAGCAACAAATGCTTGAAAATTCTATTATGAACAAAGTTCCGAAACTCACAGTGTACTATGGCAAAAAAAACAAAATTTTTTGTGTATAAGCCCAAAAGTAAACAGCCGCAAGACAAAGCTTATGCAGACAAAAATTCATATATTGTGGTAAGTTTTGTTCAATTTCAAATGCTTTCGACTTTAAGCGATCACAATTCTATTTAAATTTAATCTTATTATATATCACATTATTCATTTTAAATTTTTTTATATGTCTATTCACACATTTTCATTCAAATTAATTCTAAACGTAATAATAAACAATAAATATATATTTTATGTATAGTTAATATTGATTTAGAATGTAATTTTTATTTCAACTACAAAATATTTAGACGTTAGGCGAATAGTTTTTAGACATATTTATGCTTAAATTTGATTCTGCTGCCACAGAAATATTACATAATTTTTTTCTATATTTACTATATTATTTTTTTATATTTATTTGTTCAATTTTTGGTCAGCTATAAATACTTTCGACGTTAACCGAAACCTTTTAACACATTTTTCTTTAAATTATACTAAATTGGAATATAAAAATAAAATACTAAAGGAATATAATGTCACCTGAAATTAGTTGACATTTAATAAATAAATTAATAAATAATATTTATCCCATATTTATTTAAAATTCACTCTGGATGGTAAGTAAGTAAGTAAGTATGGATCAGCTGGACAAAAATTAGAATAAACTAAACAAGAAACTTTCAATTTTGCCCATGGTGCCGCCTCACGTTAAGATGCCGGTGTGTGATTGTAGTGTTGAGTGTGTCCTTAGACAGCACCTTGGCAAGTCGACAACTTTATTGTCAAACTCCAAATGTAGCGTGAAACATGAGCAAGCTCGGTAGATAAATAAAAAAAAATTGAAAAAAATATTAAAGGAAATAATAAAAAAAAAATATATATATATATATATAGATATATAAAAGTTTCTTTTGCTTTGCTTTCTCCATTGAATTCTTCAGTGTGCCAGTGCTCAATGACGCATTTAATGGCTTTGCTTTTGTCAGTTTATTTCGCATTCCTTTCAATATGTTGACAAATTTTCATTGTGCGACACACAATAAGTGTATAAATAAATAAAAGACGCGCAAATTACCTAAACAACATTATCAATTGGCAAAACGACTTCACATTTAAATTTGTAATTATTCGAGAACGCATGAGTGAGATTGCAAATCTATCGATTACAAATTTGAAATTTCGAAGGGAATCATTTTTTATGTATACGCCTGCTCAGTCCCCAATCATTTTTAGTTGGGGCTTTCTTTTTTAAGGGGTGTTAGCAGCCCAGCCAAGCGGATATCCTTTTGAATTCGAAATCACACTGTATCAAACTGAATCTGGCCAAGCCAAGTGGAACTGAAGGATACTGCGGCTGTCTGTCTGTCTGTCAGTCTATCTGTCAGACTCACTGACTGACCAGATCATTCAGTTTTTGGCTCACAGACTTCTGGTAGCGACTGTGTGTTTTCCATAGTAAATTTGATGGCCACGATTTATGTAAATTTTATGCGAGGACTTAAAGAGCCGCGCGTTTAACAAATACAAATTTCATTATAGTAAAGTGCAAATGTTATGGCTTTCAGCTCGTTGTTAGGATCATTATTTTTTACTATTATTTCGCTTGCACCTGTGTTTTTTTTTCATTTATCTGCATCATTAACTAAAAACGTTGCCACAGGTAAATGCAAAAGAATCTAGGCTTTATCGATCAACGTTAAATTGCAATAATCTATTTTCAATTTGTGTAGATGAAATCTGTCAGATTAATAAATATTTACCACTCTAATTTAATTCGAACAATTCTAATACAGGCGATTATCAAATCGCGTACTAATGGAAACTGTGCATAATTTGTATAATCCAGCCACAATAATCGGTAGCCAACGGACGTCAACAAGATGTGGCAGGAATTGCGAAACTGTTGTTTGTTTACCTATAAATAGCACTTAATGCATGCATTAATAATAAACCGAGCACATTCCTGCGCCCACAAGTGGTTGTATATGTTAATCACAACCCTTTTACAGAAAACACAATGAGAGAGATTCAGGTAGAGACAAACTAGAGAGAGAGAGAGAGAGAGGGACAGAGAAAGAGGACGAGTACACACCTCATTGCTTATTTAAAACTCTTATTACCTCACTCCAGTCCATCAAGGGACACAATTTAAATCCGCTATGTGTACACTGAAAAAAAATATCGCCCTAAGCAGCTTACCTCATAATTCTGAATTTACTGCAGTTTAACTAAATTTCAATTGCATTGTGTTTTTATATGTGCACAGAAACTGCTCACATTAGCCTTATATTATTGTAATATTTTATATATTATATATTTTAGATAGTTTATAAATATATATAAATTAATTTAAATAACTTATAAGCTGACGATTTCAACTCGCTCGCGAGTTGTCTGCTGCTAGCATTCCAGAGACAACATTTTTGCACTCTAATTGAAAAATTATTTTATGTATACTTTTAAATTATTTATAAAAGCTACAAAAGTGTCTACTTTTCAGTTCGATTTTAAACAGCTTTTTTTCTGAGTGTATGTAGTACATATTCAGACAAACTTTGTGTCTGCTTCAATGTCACAAGCAAATTCTAGTTGCCATCGAAGTGGGCGTGTTTACCCCATGAGTGAGCACCGCCTCAAAGTATCGACAAAAACTGAAAAAATAGAAACAAATAGTAATGTGAGGTATGTCTGCAGAGATGAGTAAAATAATAGTCACATAGATACTATACCGACTATAAACTTTATCAGTGATCTACTGATTTATGCTCTGCTGATTGCACTGTTTGGTTCATCTGTGAATCGTAGAATGCCATTTTTCAAGTGTTCTCAGTGGAACTGTCTCCTCCTTTCATTTAACTTTCCCAATATTAACATATTTCACGGAAATACCTGAGCGGAAATCCCTGTGGTGAAAATGGCTTACTCCACAGGTGCAGGAATCTGCAATCTCTGCTTTGTTTTTTTCCCTCTTACTCCTTCCCTCCTCCCTCTTTCTCTCTTCCTTCTTAAAGTTAGACTTTTGTTCCTACGAAGCTAGTTACACTTAACAATTTTTGGTCTGATTAGGTTACTTACAGATATCTATATCCATATCCATAATCTAAAATTTATTTAATACACCCAGATTTTTATACATACATAAAATATTATTATTTTATTCTTTCATTTCCAAATTTAATATAATTATTGACATTTAATTTTTAAATTTTAATGGAACTTTTTGATTTAAATTTTGATTAACAATTTTTATTTCTTAAAACTTAGATGAGGAAATCTTAAATATTCGCATAGTCAATTTCAACAAGATATATTTATATATACAGCTTCTGTATTCTTCTTTGCGTGTCTGACAACAACAAAATGGTGTCAGACATAAAAAAAAACACAACATTTCATACACCTTCAACTGAAAACGAGAAAAACGTGAGTTCAAGTAATGTATTCATTAAGAACAGAAACCGTCCGAAAGCTGGATCAGATCTGGGAATTGGGGTTGAGTGCAGTGGGAAAGTAGCTGGAGGTATGCAAATGATTGACGCAGGGCAGAAATACTCAAACTTTTATGATTACAAGAGTTCTCTGCGGAATGGTGAATGCAAATGAATGTATGTGTATATGTACATGTGTGCAGTATGTCAGTATGTCAGTGGTTTGATGTGCACCAGTGTGAAGATTGAAGCATGCTAATAACACCGTAACAGCTTGCAAAAGTTGCAAGTATTCGGGTTCCATAATCGAAATTGGATTCAAAGCTTATATGGGCTAAACTTTTGGATGCCAAACTTATGCCAACTATTAAGGTTTTATCGTATACTCAATGGCCAAACTTTAAGCCGTGTAATGCACGCTAATGGCCAAGAGCAAGACCCGCCGGCAGATCGAGTCCTTACAAGCCAAACTGAGCGACAAAAGCTCTAAGTTAGAGAAACCCATCCACCCCACTTCTGTCAAGTGCAAGACATTCGCTTTCGTTGTTCTCTCCTTTTTTGATTGAAGACTGAATACAAACAAGGGTGCTATAATTTTGTCGGGGAACGCGTAACGAATTGAAAAAGAGACTGTATATTCACAATATATACATATACAAAAATAGATTGAAAAAAATATTTATACAATTTAAAGTATTCATTTACAAATATAAAATAAAATAAACAATAAAATATGTAATAAATTGAAATAAATATCAGAAACAACAATACAAAATAAATAAAATAAACAAAATTAAATTAATAAAGAAATGAAACAAATTCTAATTTAAAATAATAAATAAAAAATGTAAGGTATCTCGGATTATTCAAATATAAAATTGTGTGAAATTTATTTCAAGGATTGGGGTAAGTAAGATATATAAATAGGGTTAGTTATTAATTTACAATATGTATAAGTTACAACCTTTATCTTTTTTTCTTGTTGGAGGCTATATACTTGTTTTTCAATCCATTTTTAAACAACAATTTCAATAACAAGAAAACGAGTGCAACTATTAATAATTTTAATATTATTTATATAATTTGTAATTGTCTTGTAATTAATATTAATAAATTAATTAATTATTTTCCCTCTAACAGCAAGTTTCAGAATTATTATTTTTTACAATATTTGTTGTGATTTTTAATATTCTTATTAAATCGCATATCTGAAATGTGAAATGTAAGGGTATCTATGATGCGATACTTCATTAATAATTTTACCCTCTGGGATTTCTTCTTGATTTTTGTTTTTCTCCATCGTTTTTTTTTTATTTTATTTTTGCCTTTCCTGCTACGAGCTTGTTTACACAAAATTGTGTTAAACGTGCGAAAAACCAGTAATTTGCCATTACAGAGCCGCAACATCTTCTGGTTCAGTTTGAGCTGAGAGCTCTTAAGCTATTTACCTTGGCGGCGATTCCAGCTGCCTTTGTCCCGCTTGGGTATATATTTATATAGCCCTTACTTAGTTATAACAAGGAATCTTTTTGCTAAATTAAACAGTGTATGCAGCAAATAACCCTCTGCATATATACATATAAAAAAAGGGGTTTTCCACAACTTAATTGAACATTTTCGCTCATATTACGAATCATTTCAAGTGCGCACTCGGCCATGAAAAATATGCTGTACAACAATTTTGCTGCTAATGAAGCCCAAATACCATTTTTGTCGAGACATCAATTTTGAAATCTGTTCTGCCCCCAATTCTGACATTAATCGAAAAAGGGCTTAAGACGATATACTATAATCAGAGTCGTAGACCAGGACTTATAGCAAGATTTAACAAGTTGCTTTTATAGCATTCTGACAGCCACATACAAATTACGAAGTTCGCCCAGTTAAAAGTCGACACCCTTTAGTCATTTGGAGGGGCAATTAAAAGCTGCATGGGGTCTGCATAGTTAATGTTATGCCAAAGGCCATAAAATTTTGAGTTTTCGGTTAGCATAAATCTTCACGCTGTCGTCAGCATCGACGACACAAAGCAGCTCGTTTCGAGTATATAAATGAAATATAATTTTTTTGACATGGTCAAAAACAAAACGTGGCAGGCAAACTCCTAAAAGGTTGCCCACAAAAGGTGCCATAAAGCCCTTAAGCTCACAAGGTAGGATGAGAAGAGAATACAAGAATACACATTGAAAGTGTATTCTCTCTCCGGGTATGCATCTGCGTAAGGCGAATATAATACTGAAATTATAATACTATAAATTGTGGAGACGAAGAATATTTGAAAATATATTGCTTAACAAAAATAATCACATGATTTCCCGAGAAGATTCAAATTAAAGTTGAGAGATTTATTTTAAGATTTAGATTAAATTATATAGAATTTAAAAGTCAATATGGAATGTGCTAGATAAATTGAAAATAAAATGAAGTTATCTGAGATTATATGGAGATTGACAAAGTTGGGTGGAAATAAAAAAAAAAGTATAAATAAAATAAATATGAATTATAAATAATAAAAAAACAAAACAATACATAATAAATATATTTACAATATATTAATAATAAATAAAAATAAAAAAAATGCATTTGAAATACAAATAAATTAAAAACAAGTAAAACGAGAATTGTTTTATAATTTGATGTAATTTAAATTTTACATTTAAAAAATGTAAATATTTTAAAATAAAAAATAGGTGTTCAAAGATCATTCTTATACTTATTTTAAATAACATTTGAGTCGCTGACTTGAGCTTCTACTAAAAGATGAATTGTGAAGTTTAGTAATAGATAGTATCATCTTTTAGTAGAAGCCTATTTTAGTTGAGCCTAATTAGCAACCAAAGGGTGTTTAATTTTAGTCACGGTATAATACAAAGGGACGTGCTGGCATTCGTGCCAGAAGGCCAATGAGGTATTTGGGGGATGTGGCATGCGGCATGTGGCACAAGAGCGCTAGCGGGTTGTAGTTGGGGGGCGTGGGCCGCACAAATGGTTGAAGAGAAAACGTGGCATTAGAATGGCAACTGCCACGGCCACTTACGCACGTCGCAGTCAGCTGAGCAATTCGGGTCTTATAAAAAATTAAAATATTTACGCCACATTAAATGCAAAAGGACGAGCATTGGCAACAAAATATGATTTTGTGCGCCCAAGACACGCAAGCACACACACACAATGCCGTTTAATGGGCCCCACACACATACATTACATACATACGTAAGCAGCAAGCGTTACCTTATGGCGCCGCTGATACAACTCGACGTATGAGTAACTAATATTGTAATATCTAAACAGTTTAGGCCCGTTGTCTCGATGTGGAGTTAAATTGAATTCTCACAATGAAATTGGGCTTAGAAAAATATATTTTTATCTGGCTTATGGTTAAAAGTTTAACGCCGTTTAACGTTTAAGTTTAGTTAAAACGTTTCCTTGGTTTTCTACTTATATTTTGTAATTATTTACATTGTTTGTACTGATGTTAAAATAAAACGATCTTAATTACTGTTACTGATTTTAAAAATAATACAACCTTAAATACTGTTGTCAAATTATTATTAATGAAATAAATTTGTTCCTTCCATTTATTTTTCAGACAATTTAATATATTATTTCCACAGACACGGAAGCTAATTTATAAACTTGTGTAAACCTTTGTTAAAGCTTTCCTTAGCTGTTTACAGAGTTTTGGTCGTAAGCACAAACTCAAATGGCAACTGAATATGGGACATATCCGCACTGATGAGTGTGTACAGATTTGAGGTTACCCCATTGGATTACAGTAGCTGTGATTCACAATCAGCTGGCGGTTTTATTTATTATTATTATCCACCATTGCGGAAATTGACAGTCATTCATGTACATAAGACGCTGCGTCTTTACAGCGCTCATTATGATGGTTATGAAGAGTTAATGAGCAACTTGGATGACTTTAAATTGATAGAGTGCTTATTTAGATAGTTCTTCGTTGGCTACGCAAACTACACTCAGAAAACAATCCCACTAACTGTTAGCAAATTATCTTTTAGACACAGGGCAGTTCCTTCTTCTAAAAATGTTAACGCCGATTCGTATAACTTATATTATTATTATTATTTTTACTAGGATTTTTATACTTAAAGATTTTTTATATACGAACATTTTATATAGTTTATAATAAATACAATTTAATTTAAGGATTCTCATTAATGCTTTTTATAAATTTATTCTATTATCAGAAATACGTCTGATATAAAAATAAAATAAAAAATATATAAAAATCCTTTCAATATTTCGAAAAATTTTTGATTTTGTTTATTTAAAAATTATTTATTCGAGAACATTTCTCTAGTTTTCAGCGCGGCTTTCATTTATGGTCGATATCCCATAGATAAGCAACTGCTCATATTGTTTTACCATTTACTTCTAACCGTTTTTTTAGGTTAATCAAATGCTTCTGAACTGTGACTGTGACTGGCATGAATTTGACATTGAAATGTATTTACACAAACAAAATATGCACACATGCGTGAAAACTGGCATAAATTGTACTTAATTAATGACAAGATAATTGTCGACTTCAGGCCGAGCAACCACGCGAATGACGTAAACTCATTTTCAACACGTGACTTTTATTTAATAATAATAATAACACAATGCTGCTTAGAAATGTTGGAAATTCCGCTTGCAATTTCCAATACCCAAAGCACGAAGAGAGACGTAGTCGAGTGAGCTCGCAATCGAATACAAAATATAGGTCGAATATAGGTCGATTATAATGCTAGAAATTAAATTAAAACTCACTGAGACTTAGCCAGGCGGACTCGCCTGTTGATCCTGATTAAGAATAAATATTTGAATGAATATTAAATATTATTAGCTCGAAGAAGCTTCTTTCTGCCTGTTGCATACTTTTAAACAAAACAATTATACATTTTGATCAATTCTTCCTGGCTGATTGATATAAATAAAAGGCAATGAATACACAAACAAAATTTGGGGTATTTATTGAATGGGAATAACATTATAGTTGTAAGTCAATTGTAATAAAAAAGGCATATGGCTTTTCGGAATGCTGATGCGCACGGTTACCCGATACTTTCCCACAGGATGCAGAAATGGTAGCCCATTGATGGTAAATTGATTACGTGTATAATAGATATCCGGCAAAGCTGGGCACTTGAGCGAAGAATTGACAAAAATTTCATAATAAATGCGCGAAAAGACTCTGTTTATACTGGGATTGTTAAAGAACCGACAGGCATCCTTGTATTCCAACTGAAAGAATATCCGTTCAGCACTTTGATGTTGTACATGAACCTTCATGACAATGGTGTCCACTCGTCTAGTCAAATTGTATCTGGTTATACTCGGTCTACCACCGACTGCCTGACAATCCCTTACGTAATCCATATCACACTTTACTATTGAGGACTCTGTGCTAAATTTCAAGTTGCTCGTTGGGAATACCTTCAAATTTAAATATGAAAAATGAACACTATATTAACTATATTTAATATACACAAATATGTACTTCCTTTCTGGCCTCAGTTGGTGGCCAAATCAAATGACAAATTATAGCCATAAAATACAGTGTCGTTGTGTCCATTCCGATGGCTGATTGACTAATGACTTTGTACTACTCGAATGAGTTGCTGATGAATTCAAAGAAAATACATCACTTTTCCATTAAGCAGCAACAAAAAATTGCTCAATTAAGTTAATACTAGAGCTATCTAACACTAGGTCAGCTCAATTTTCAAAAATGTTTAATTCAAAACATAAATATTGGCAAAGCATTTTGCTTTTTCCTTTTTCTTTTTTGATTTTTAGTTTTTTTAAATCCATATTTTTCTACAACTAAAATACTTTTTAGTACATTCCTCGGCAGCTCTCACCCGCTGTTGACCAAGCGAAGAATTGTTCAAATACATACAAATTCAAATGCATATAACAATCAAGTAAGAAACTTGCAGTCGGGCTTAACAGACTGCGAAGTACTCTGGTATCACTATAGTACCAGCCTATAATAGATGACAAAAGAAAAGAGTAGGAAAGATGAATCTACTTTAAATATTTGGTAATTTTAACTCTTAAATTGCGACAGATTTTTCCCGGTTTTTGGGGCGGAATGAGCGTGATTTGGCATTATCTATTTACATTTTTAACGATGTTGAACCTACCAGTATCGTATTCTTTAAAATAGTGGGAGATATGGGGTTTTATTGATATGCAATATGCAAAACCAATATACTCTTATTCCATCGATATTAGAGTATACAAAGAATAAAAATAAATTTACGGATTTAACCCTTGCACTTCTAATCGTCATTTTTCTGTGACATCGATTGCACTTCCAAACATAATCCAAATAAAATCTGTGAATATCGATTTGATTTACGGACATACATTCAAATCCTTTGGCGTGAATGGATTCGAGTGCAAATAAAAGTGCACATGGCACATATTTGGGTTTTGTTTGTCGTTGGCAATAATCAGTTTTGTTGTTGAGCTCCCTTATATACATATATATTCAGGTTGAAGAGGAATTTACAATTAAAGATGGAAAAAATTTAGCAAAAATAAAAAAAATGACCTTTACAATATCGTAGTTAGGTGTTCAATTTATTTATTATTTATTTCTTATAGCACTAATATCTTCTTCAGCGTAACTTTGTCAAACATATCGTTTTGCCTGACACTTTGCACAGTAAAAGCAATTAAAATCAGTTAATCGACTGTCAGACGGGCAGCCGTTCCCATTCATTATCATTGCATTTCAACTTCACTCAGTCAATTGTGGATGTTGTTGGTCATCGCCAGGAGCAACGAGCCTTAAGCCACATCAGCCGGCGACTCGACAGGACATTTTGCCATTTGCAGCTAGTTAATAATTAAGCCAAGGGTTCGCGACTATTGAACCAGGGCGCGTCAGTACATCAGTACACAGTACAGTACACACCCACATACAACCACACACACCCACACCCATACACACAACAAGCACATACCCTGTAATCAGCCCCTGCACTCCTGTAAGCATGTCAAGTGAAAATCGATACTTCGATTTGCCGGCGTGTGTCATAAATTATGTATGTATTACTTAGACACTATCCTACATGTGTGTATTGAGTTAGCGAATGCAATTAACATTTTTTTTTTATGTGCATTTACTTTTAATTAAACCAGAAGTGAAGCTGATAAGCACAGAGTTACTCGTTCAACCGAATAATTAAAACTTTCTGTAAGAATCAAAGGGAACGAGAGTTGCCAGCCCCAACTAGTTGTGTCTTTCTGAATATCAGCGATTTTCTTTTCTTCAGAGTACATTTTTCTGAAATGTACCAAAAAAATGTCTCATTTCCAGGGTGCTGTTTTTTATAGGCGTACACAGAATTCCGATAAACTTTTTTACTAAAATTGTTATTATTATTTTAAGACTTCATATCAACTATAAACATTTTATATTTAGTAGTTGTGTGACATTCCAACGAGCTATAAAGCAGGAAACAGCCAAAATCCAGCATAGCCGTTACTATCCAATCGGGCAGAGATAAATTCGGGATTTTTAATATTTTCTGGGTCATCAAAATTCATTGCTTTGAAGCTCCAATGTTAATTAACAATATTTGTTTATGTGTTTCTTTCAAAGCAACATGGTGCTTTAAATCCCAAATTATATCGAATAGAAATGATTGATCGAAAAGTCTTTTGAAAATGGAGAATGTGACTTATCACCAAAACTTCCACAGTTTTCTGGATCCAATTATGACTATAATTGCAAATAAATAAAGAATCTTTATCTTCGGACCAATCAGATTTCCATTTTATTAATGTGGAACGAAGACTGAGTATAACTTTATTTATATGTTCGAACTATATTGCTCATTATATATTCTATTTCTGAAAGATTACTCGCTGCTTGCAAATGAATAATACAATTCAAGGAATTATATCTTAAGTTCGAAAAAAAAGTCCAAATTGATTCTCGTTCCCGATAAATATACTTTAAAAATTCTGAAAACTTTGCGACACCATTATTCCAGAAAATGGTCAAAATATTTGAAAATAAAAGCAAAATATTACTTTAAAACGAAATATATCTTTTATACAAATTATTTATTTTAATATTGTTGGTTTACAAATTCAAAATGATCCACAGCACTTTATATATGATATGATTTGATTTAAATTATATATGTTATATTTTGGTCATAATTTCTAAATGGCACTGCAAGTGTTGCCATCAGAAGAAAAGTTCAAAAAGTACAAATTAATATTGGACTGCACCAATTTTATCATAAAGAAGATTTTATAAAACTGTCGCTTGCAGCTGCTGCTGCCAACTGCCAACTGTCAACTGGCAGCTAGGCGTATACGCAATGTAAGTACGTAATTAATGCGGATGGTGGTGTAAGTGAGTGTGTCTGTGTGAGTCTGTGTGTGTGTTTCGTCTAAGTGGTCACAGCTGCCAGTGCGCCAAAAACTTGGCTCAATTAGTAGAAATGCATTATGTAATTCACTTCACTTACCTTTCGCCATCATCGTTGAAAGAGAAATCGCCCAGCAGCAGATCACGAAAGCGATAACGAGGCTGTAAAATGCGTGACATATTGTTGTTGGTGTTGCTGTTGTTGCTGTTGGTGTTGATGTTGTTGGTGTTGGTGTTGTTGCTGATGCTTGTGGTCGTTGTCGTTATGTTGGGCACTCGCAATACAGTTGTGACCGACTGTTCTCGCACAGTTTCTGTTTCTGTCACAGCGTCCGCTTGAAAATCACTAAAGTCCGTCACATTAATTAAACACTCGTTGCCAAGCACTGGGCCAGCTGTGGCCGCCTCATCACATTGCCTCCAATCGTCGCTATTCACATCAAGCCGCTTCCTCCGCCCTGTCACGCCCGGCCCGCTCTCATCCTCGCGTGTCGCACTTGTGCCCGTCAACAGATAGCCACCGCCACTGGCCCGATTGGGCCGCGGCGAACGTAAACGCGTCCACAGATTGGCGACGGTCTTGCACCAGGCACGTTGCACCTTGGCGCCTCTGTCTGCGTCCTTCTTCCTTCCCCTTCCGCTCTCTTTACACCTTTCTCTTGCCTGTCTCTTGCAATATGCAATACTCAATTTCAATTACAGTTCACTGTAATTGCTATATCACATTGGTAGACGATGTATAAGTTTACTGAAAAGTGAAAAGAAACGAGAAATTTGTTTATTTCCAGAGATTTCTATTTTAAATAATAGAGTTCTTAAAATTAGAAAAAAAAAATAAATCAGCTTGAAATTTAGATACATTTAAATTCACTGTAAAAACAAGAAAGCTTTTTTTGTTTTTAGAAACAACTTCTAATTAAAATGCTGCTTTTATAACTCTGTATATTTTTAATTGCATCTTAATATAATAAAAAGAAAATTAGTTGGATCGTATTTGGATTAGTTCACAAGTAAAAGAAACTTTTTGCTTAACAATATATGCACAATAAACAATTACAAGACTTTAATTGTTACTCACATTTTGCTGAATAGATTATTATCATTGAACTACAAATACACAAAACCTCTACGCAATCCGGAAAAAAATGTTTTAAAATTATTAAATAAATGAATATACGAAATAAAATTTCTTTAAACTGGTCCTTTCATTTGTTCAGAAATATATTCTATTATTAAGAAATCGATTTATAAAAAGGAAATAAAAGGTAAAAAGCCAAAATCCTTATTCACAAAACAAATCACTTATTATTTTTCCAAATTTTAGACAAATCAACCCATCGATTATGAAAAGAAGACCCTGGTTTTTATAAATATATATTTTGTTAATAATAAGATGAGCTGTCATTGGTACCAAAAGTATCAAAATTTTTTTAATCTCAGATCGATTTATTTTACGCATGAAATATACAAAAATAGTTACAATATTGAGATTAAAAAAGTTGGACAAAATGTGTCTGAAGTTGTATATTGCCCAGCTGGCCAGCTATTCACAATTCATTTGGTAAATATTAGTATCATTAAAAATAACTTATAAATCAATTAAGAATGTGAGGATCTTGTGACGATGAGGAAGACACGCGCTATGCGGACAGCAGTCGGTAACCCTACCCAAACAGAGGCTATTCGAAGCACGGCAAAAGTCACCTGGCAAGAGAGATGGCGACCCGTAAACAAAGGGAGGTGGAAACCGTCTCATTTCAAGCCTGATCAAATGGACTCGGAGAGGCTTTGATGAGGTAGACTTTCCTGCAGGTCTCGGTGGTTACAGGAGCTGAATGCACAAATTTTGAAACGAGAACTCTCCACAGTGTCAGACCTGCCGAAACTGCAGCGGGGATCCGGAAGACGTGCATTACCATTATGGGATGTGCGAGAGTGCTACAACTTTAGTGCCCCAAAAGTAATTCTTAAGAACAAACACATTCGCGAGTCTTGTGCTCTATGTAGTTAGAGCAATGTAACATATATATTACTATAAGTATCGTTAGTGCATAAGCAATATATTATTGTATTTGTTTCAAACGGATTTTGTAATCGATTTTCCAGCTATATTTATATATATATTTGATTATAATTGATTACTTCAAACGAAAATGTATATACAAAAGCCGGAATGATTATGGGGTGTGAACTCTTTACTTGTAAAAAATATTATGTACACAATTGTTAATAAATATACGTGTATATAATATATCTATAAACATCCTTAAATTCAATTAAATTCTAATATGTATTCTGAAACATCACGATTAAATTCTGTGCAATATAAAATATCACAAAAAAATGTTCACAATATAATAAAATAACAAAAGAAGCTTGCTAACAAATAAAAGTTAAATTAAGTTTTTGTTTTTCTTTCTATTTTTTTTTTTTGCATTACAGAAAGTATTATAATTTTATTGTGAAATATGTAACACGTTAAGTAAGACAACTCAAATCGGCTCCTAAATTAATCTCAGGATAGCTGTAGATTTTTTGCCAACATATTAAATGAAAATCGACCTGAAAACTTCTTACAAATTCAAATACAATTAACAAAGAATTAAGAATCTCGCCCAAAAACTAGAACTATTTTCTGGATTTTAGAAATAATTTTTAATTATGCAAAACAAAATTCGAATAAGAAAAAGGGAAAAAATTAATATGTAAAAATAAAACAATTATTATCAAAAAAAAAAAAACTTTCTAAAATTCAGAAGGAAGCAAAATATAAAAAATCGCACTAAAGCTAATATAATTTTCTAGGCTTTAGAAAGACTTTTTTCTAAATGTACCAAAAAAAAATTAAATTAAAATTTAAAAATTTCAGCTCGATTTTTTTTTTGCAATTAATTAATTTAGATGAAAGCATGGACTCTGTTCGGCAAGCGTATATCAACTCTCAATACAGGCGAGTGAACGCTGAATGGCAGAGATACAAAGGAACAAAGGGACTGAACAGTGAGTGTCGAGAGAGTCCAACCAAGTGGAGTCCACTTCAGCAAATTCCCTTTGGTCAGAAGCTCTCTCAATTTTTGCCGGCAACGTAATCAAATCAGCTTGTGTATCTCAGCTCAAAGAGGACGAGGCAAACAAATGTTGTTGGTCTCGTTGGAGAAAGTGTGTTTGTCTTTGTGAAAAATGTACGCAATTCCAAATATATTTACTTAGTACAGCTGCCAGGTACTGAGCAGGTGCGCGTTCGGATACGCGTTCTATATAATTTCCAAATTTTCCGGCTTGCGTTATGTTCGGCACATTAATTAGATTAGTGTCTTTGAGTCACCAAAAATTGGCCTGTTTCCGTTATTGCATTGGGCCATAAAATATTTTGGGCTTAAAG
Source organism: Drosophila ochracea (assembly GCA_035044125.1). Classification (NCBI taxonomy): domain Eukaryota; kingdom Metazoa; phylum Arthropoda; class Insecta; order Diptera; family Drosophilidae; genus Drosophila; species Drosophila ochracea. The sequence continues at coordinate 2,591,590 of JAWNML010000046.1, forward strand.
CGTTTTTAATTAGTACAACAAATTTGCGCTTGTCCTCGGCTGTCTGTTGTCTGTTGCCTGTTGCCTGTTTCCTGTTGCGGCTCTCCATTTGTCTTCCCCCCTCCTCCGTCTCTCTCTTTGACTCTCTCCTGTTGTGTAATAAGCCAGTGGAGCAGAAGGCGCTGCCAGCCACTTTCAAATTAGTTTTTCAATTATATTTATAGTTTGAAGCGTGGAATTAATGCTGAAGCAAATCCTTTGCACAAACAAGATTTTCTTGATGTACGAGCACAGGCCAAAATTAATATTCGCCTCTCTCAGCTCAAATCGAATTTAATTCATCAATTTTAGAGTGTTCCATCTTTGAAATACCTTTTCATCGACGGACACGTCTTCGACCCCATAAGCTACATATACTTTTGATCAGCTGAGTTGATAGTAATTTTCTTATAGATTTAATATTGAATTTTCTAATCAATTTTACTAATATTTTAATGTCAGCCTGAGAGTAGACAACGAATAATAACAAAATAGCATTTTATTATTTTCTTCAGCTAAAATGATGCTTACAATCGCAATCAGATCATCTATTTAAGTCTTATTCGCGAATAGGCATTTAGAAAGAAAAAGTGTAACTAACACTTTGCAAAGCTTGTCAGAATCACTCAATGATTGTTAACAAACAATATTCGATTTGCGAATGGAGTGCATAAGACATAAAAAACCGATTGGCACAATGAAAGAATTTCAGTCCCGGTTTTATTTAAAGTTATTTGCTGAATAAAGTGCATTTCTCTGTCAAACTAATCAGCTGAACAATCAATCTGAAATTTGTGAAAACAATTCAAACTCCTCTCAAGTGCATCCGGGTGGCAGCTGTCATGACCTCAGTAATGGACATTGGAAAGCAGGATTTTGTTTATCTATATGCACACAGTTCATTTTACAAACTTACAGCGAAGATTTCAAAGAAAAAGAAAATAGTGAAAAGCAGGATATCAAACTGAAATTGCAATTAAAAGAATTAAAGTTCAGAATTTTTAACGAAATCTGAACCAAAATTCTTTCTTCTTTTTAAGTTCCAATTCATCTTACTTTTTTTTACTAACTTTTTTAATTTTTTATTGGTACCGTTCGAACTGGAACCGTCCAATTAGCGTGCCTTAAATATCAATACTTAACCGAATCTTTATGATAATTTTAATAATTTACGTACCAGAAACGAAATCGGCATCTAAATTCGGTTCGGCTTGACATTCTGGCGAATAGTGATTAAGTTGATTAAATGCATAAGTTACTCATCTAAAACCTAATTAGACACTTCAGCATAAAATGTTATGCACATTTTGGCAACCCATGCTAATCATTACAAAATGCCATATTTTATTTTGCAAATGCAATTAATTTCCAATCACTATTAACGAACCGGCAGACATAAAAAATTTGAAGAATATGGGAAGGGGAAGTAGACTTAATGAGTTTTTACCATCTTTTGGCCAGCTATCATGCCTCAATTATGTGTTTTGGAGAAGGGCAAACACATATTTTGATTTATAGACTGTTTGCTGAAAGGACACGAGAGAACTGGCAGCAGGACCTCATTGAGTCTGGTAAGATAACAAATAATCGTCTATCATGCGGCTCGAACATTTTCTGTCCTTTAACTATCCTATCCATTACGAGTATTGTATATTCAACCTATTTTGTGGGCTAAACCAAATACAGAGCAAAGAAAACTTTTGCGTGTTTTGCTATCTTAAAGTGGACTGGGAATGTATAGAAAATTATTTTCTTATGTTCATATTTCGTACGTATTCATCAACAATAATTGCCTAGCCAAGTTTATGTTTTTACTTTGTTTGTCGTGTTTTTGTTGCCTCCTTGGCCCTTGTCTCCAGCCACAACATCATCAACAACCAGTTCATGGCGAGCGTAATCGAGACGGAAACTTTCTTCTCATATACCATGGTGCTTCATACACTATATATACTATCTATTTCCATGCAAAGAGGTAGTAAAGTTCCTTTAATTGGTGTGCAACACTTTTTTCTAACGAAACTGTACTGCATATAATATAAATAACAATAAATGAAAATTAAATATAAACAACTTATTTTCATTTTTATAAGGCACAGACAATAAATGATAATGCAATAAAAAAAAATTGAATTTATTTATTAAAGACATTTCAAATCAATTAAAATAAATATCCAATTATTATAAATACACATTAAATAATTAAATAAATAAAAAATAGTATACCAAATATTTAAAATAACAAAGAGTTCTCATTTACACTCTCGGAAAAAATGTCAAATTAAAGATTAAGAGGGATTCCACAACATTTCATACATTCCTGAATGACAGCAGTATAAAAAGTTATTTATTGATAGTTCATTCGTTATTTATTGGTTTGTTTGCAGAAAAAGTGGTTATAGCCTAACTTATATATAATTTAATAGAATCGCGAAATGTTAAGAATATGCATAGAGGAATCAGGCTATTAATTCGCGAAGCTTTGTTTTAATATTTTGAGTGGGGAAAATGGATTTTGTGCTGATTCATCAAATCCAGAAAATTCATATAATAATTATTTGTTTAATTATTGTTGCCAAAGTAGACAAAGCAACTGAAAATGTACCTCTTAAAAAACATTTTCAATTACGATTAGATTATAATAATTTGGTTTGACTACGCTAATATTTTTTCAAAAAGTTACAAATGTGTAATACCGTTTCCGATTTGTAAGATTAATGTACAACTTTTAATTAAGCTAGTCAAAAAAAATTTAATAATAATTTTCTTAGTCTATGCTAATATCAATGGAATCCACAAAATGGTAATGGTAAAATTTTTGTTAATTTAGTTTACAATTTTTATAACAGTTTCACTTTAAATTTTTTCAACCATTCTTTCCGAAAAGAAAAACATACAAAATACCTTTTTTTGCTGTGTAAAACATTTAAATCTTTTTATAAATCTAGTCCAAAAAAATTGCTTTAAGAAATACTAAGTTGGTACGGCGAAAGTGGAACAATTAATTTGGAAAGTGTATTAAATATTCGACACTTGGCATTTTCACATGTTTGTCGTTTTTTGTTTTACGTTCTTATGGACTGCAGACTTTATTATTCTTTGGCCCACAAAATGTCCCACGAAAAGTCGTCAGTTGTGGCTGTTTTGTGTGCCTCAGAGCAGCCTGTTGTTTGGTTAGATTATCCAAAGGGCTCTAAGCGCCCACATGCCACATGCCACCACCAACCACTGGCAAACAGTGGCGCCCCCGCACAAACCGGTGGCAGCAACTAGCAATGCAGCACGTATTGTTGTTGTTGTTATTATGTTCGCGACTTGTCAGGCACTTGGAATACTTTATAAGACAAAACTTGACCCGCTTTGTGCAACAAGAGAAACAACAACAAATTCGCCCCCATTGGCATCATCAGCCTCATCCCGACGCTCCTGAGCAGCGCCACTTGCTGCTCTTGCATCTGCAGTTGGCTCATCTCCATCTCTTTCTTAATCTCTATTTGCCTGTTAGGACTTTTTTTTTGGTTGCTTGCTCTTAATTAAAATTAACATTTTATAATGCTTCAGTTGGGAATTCGCAGGTCACGCTTTTTAAATGGACAGAATATAAGTTAAACAGAAAATTAAAAACAAATTTATAAATAATTAAGGCTAATGCTGCTTACCGTCTACTGTTTGCTGCTATCCCCATCTATCCCTCTCCCTCTATCTCTCTCTCTTTCTCTCTCTCTCTCTCTCTCTCTCTCTCTCGCACTCTAGTTATTTCAGTCTATCACCTTTTTGCTTCAAGGATGACTAAACTTTTACGCTGCCGCCAAAAAATTATCCCTGATAAGCTTTAAATTATATATTTAAATATTCATTTATTTGGCATTTGTTTGCCGAACTTGTGTGCCTGTGTGTGTGTGTGTATCTGTGTGTGTTGGTTTTATCTTTAGTATACTGTAATTTGGGCAGGAAAAAAGGGCAAATAGTTTAACCTTTTGTGTGTCAATTTAATTGAGCCATTAAATATGGGAAAAAGGTTTCACATTTTGGCACAGCTGAAGGTAAATCTCACAATTTTGTGATTACTGTTTGTTGAAAGGATTGCTTAAGGTCAAAGGACTGATTAAAATTGAGTTCTGGCCAATATTTTATAAAATATAATAAATCATTTGCTAGAATACGTAATAGAAACTAATTTTATAATTTCCTTCACAAAAAGGGAAATTTAAATGATATTTCACAATTTATAATTACTTATAATTTTACTAAAAACTAATTAAAAATTATTTAATTAAATAAAATCAGAATTGATTTTTAACAGGGTGTCAAACCGAAACTGGAATCGGTACCGCTTGGTTACCGATAGAAATTTCGAATCGGAATCAGAAGCTAAATTAAAAATGAGCTTAAAATATATTAAATACCGGAACTGGTATTACATTTTCCGAAAATATCGTATCTGACCCAAAAAATCGCCAGAGTAACATAATGGTAAATTCCGTTACGGTACCGGCAACATACCGTAAAAATCAAGGCACCAATACGTAACCGGATATCGTAAAAAGTTAGGGAAAATACCGTTTCTTCCTGAAATTTTGTTTACTTTGCACACCAGAATCGGAATTAGAACTTAAATTAGTTTCGGTCTATCAACCTGATTTCAAATGCATATTTCTAAATTAAACTAAACTTATAAAAATAAGAATAAAACTAAAAACAATTGTGAAAATTTTTTTTTAACGAAAGCATTTAAAATTAAAATAAAACATATTAAAAAAATACAATTGCAATGTCTATGCTTTTAATTGGTATTCCATTAACGCATTCTAAATTCAAATGCAGTTTCATTAACTTTGTGGAGTGCTCTTAATAAGCTCTCAGTTTCAATTCGAGTTTCAGTTTAAGTTTCAGTGTCAGTTTGAGTGTCAGTTCCAGTGCCAGTGCCAGTGCCAGTGCCAGTTGACGAACAAAGTTTTCTCTCCTTGTGGACAGCAAATGTGGAAACCAATCAAATATTGTCGCTATCTGCATGCCAAATAAATGGGTTCGATTCCCAAAGGACGACTATCGAAAATAAAAGTCAACACAGAGAATATTTATTCAGTTGCTTGTACGCTTTTGTTTTTTGTTTTTTTTTTTCTTTTTTGCTGTTGTTGTTTGCATTGTGCGATAATTAAATGCATTATTCAGAGAAAGGAGAGGAAATCTTTTTACCTTTTACGGCTCCTTAGCACTTAACTGCCAAAGATGTAAATGTTGCCAGCATATTTTATGCGCAGTCATCAAAACTTTTGACACCAAACTTTTTGGACGATTGCCGTTGTTGTTGTTGTTGTTGTTGTTAGTGCATTTACTGCATGGACACAAAACTTTTTACGGGTGGCGACTGCCTAACATTAATTTTAGTAGTTTTTGGCATCGATAGAGAATGAGATAAGAACAAAAAATTATGGAAACACACAAGAAACACGACACGACTCGCATAACCGATCAGATCACTTTGGCCAATCTGAGTGCAGGCATATTTTTGAATCAGAAACACACGCACGCACACACATGCACACACACACTCTGACGTAAATGGGGAACCAGCACACGCGACAAAATATCGTCCAGAGACACACAAAAGTTTCGACAACAAATGCAAATAGCAAACACAACGCACAAGAAGAAACAAACACAGCGCACATTTGAGCCTTTCATTTACCGTTAATTGTGTATTTTTAATGTTGCCTGAGTAGCGCAGAACCGAACGCGCGCCAGGCTCAATTTGAACTGACTCAGGAGCAAACAGAAAACAGCGCCAAAGTAACGACGTAAGCGAAGAAGCGTCAACAGCGGCAACGCTGCTTCTGCTGCTGTTGTTGTTGTTTTTGTTTTTGTTGTGCTTATCAGAAACAGCTGCCCGCAAGCCGTTACATCGTAAAAGCTTCAAACTTTGCGGCAAGCTTTACACTACCTGCCAAAATATTGAACATGCCGACGAATGCTTCGAAAAAGTCGCCATAGATTTTAGTTAATCGCCCTCAAATGAAAATCGCTATAAAAATATAAAGTTTTTCTTGATTTTAGAAGTGATTTCCAAATATTAGAAACAATTTTGTAAAATTTATAACTAAACTTTAACTATCATCTTCCTTAGAGGTCAATTAGCGTATTTGAAAGTGAAGTCTAAAAATACTAATGTTTAATAATAAAATAAGTAACAAAATAAGCTAATAAAACAATTCTTCAAGAACACCCCGGAAATTAAGTCCACCATGAAATTTTGATCTGAAAATTTTAGTTCTTAGAATAATATTGTCGATTTTTTATGAGACATGTTATAATGTCAATTTTCAAGTAAAAGAATTTAAGTGAAATCAATTTCTTATTTATTAATACATACTAAGAAAAGTTAAATAAAATTAAAAATTAAAAAGTAAAAGAGATTAAATAAAATGATGGTCTTATTTATTCATTATAAGAGATTTACAATAAAAATAATAATATTCAATAGTTTGTAAAGCTGGCCCAAAAAGATGAAGATGAAGAAGCAGAAGTAGAAGAAGAAGTCTTTTAATAGTTCTCCGTGGTGCGGACATAATTAACGCCCGATGGCATGGTGACCTTGTCAAAGCCCTTGGGGAATAGCTTGTGTGCATCCGCATCGCTGACGCTGGGCAGGATCATCACCTTTGTGCCAGGCTACAGAAGAAATAGAAGAGAATTACATAATTATGTAAATCAGTTAGCAAGTCTATAAGCCATATCTAAGAGTAATACTCACTGTCCAATTGGCTGGCGTGGCAACCACCTTCAAGCGATCGGTCAACTGCAGCGAATCAATGCAACGCAGGATCTCACTAAGAGGAAAGAGGAAGAAATAGGGTTAAGGAGCTGTTGCAGCTTCAGCTAATCAGATTAATCAGATTAATCAGATTTACTCACTCAACATTGCGCCCCATGGACATGGGATAGAACATGGTCAGGCGCACCTTGTGATCAGGGCTAATGATGAAGAGGGCACGAATTGTTTTGCCCACCTCGGGATCCTTCTTCTGATCCTCATCGAGCATGCCCAGGGAGACGGCCAGATCGCGTGTGGGATCCGCAATAATGGGATACGGAAACTCGCCGGGAATATCCAGGCGACTTGATGTCATTCACCCAATCCACATGCGAATCGAGTGGATCCACAGAGTGGGCCAAGCACTTTGTGTTCCTCTTCGCAAACTCCGGCTGATGGACAGCAATGCGGCCCAATTCCGTAGTGCAAACGGGCGTAAAATCGGAGGGATGTGAAAAGAGCACAACCCAACTGCAATTGAGGTTAAGAATGATATAAATCATATAAGTAACATAAAAATATAATAAATAAACCAACTGCTGACATTCTAATCGCCATCTATTATTCATTTAATCCCTTCTTTAATCATTGTAATACTCACGAGTTGCCCTGCCAGTCGTGGAAGTTAATGGGTCCCTTGGTGGTCTGCGCCTTAAAGTTTGGCATTGTTTGTCCCAGACGCATTTTGATTGATTTCTAGCTTTCGCTTTTATGAAACTTGTAGAAGGAAATAAGCTTAACTGTTTACTTGCTCAGTTGCTTGATCACACTGAATGACATCTGTGCTGAGCTGAGGCCTTTTATACGCTCAGCCCACAGCCGCGAAGAGTAAGAACGAACGAGAAGGAGAGAGAAAGAGAGAGAGAGATAGATACCGGTCTAGCGAACATTGTCAAAAGCTGTCTTATCTAGCATACATACACAAATACACACATATATTATTATATACAACTGTACATTTGTGTTTATTTGATACAAGTTCGGGCATGATTGGTTTACTGATCTATGCAGCAACAATAACAATAAGAAGCTAATTATATTAAATTATTTTTCTCTATAAGCAGAAATGTTTTAATTTCAGCATTGGCAATTCTTCAAATTTCTGATGAAATTCTTAGTGTTTTAAATGACGTTTATTCATATTAAATGAAATGTTCAAAAACAAAAATGATCAGATTTCATCAGATTACTGATGATATTTCTAAAATGTATTAAATGACATTCATTGACAAATAGTTATTAAAGAATGCATAGCAACTGTTTTAAAATCTACAACTCACAAATCCAAACTGAATCAAAACATAAACAGAGAGCCCAAAAGCAGAGAGAGCACCCACTTCTTTAATAGTATTAGTGACCTCCATACAATTTGCAATACCAATGCACATTCTACGCTCATTTGAGACCCAACTCTCCTTTGCTATGAGATACATGTGAGTTCTGAGTTCTGAGCACAGAGAGCAGTGCTCTGCTTGATTGTGTTAGTGAGTTCAATGTAATTACCAACACAAGCACACGCTTACGCTCACTGATTGTCTCATGTATAGAAAGCCGTTGATTTGCTCGGCACTTCGTGAATTAGAGAAGCATTGAGGAAGAGAGCCACAGTTGGTATGGGAGTGTTGGTGAGTTCTGTACGAATCACCAATACTAAAACAAATTTACGCTCATCGAGGCATCACACACAAATAGATGTGATGACAATCGGTTCGGTTCAGCTTGCAACATTTTGGATAGGTTTGCAGCTAAAAAGAAGTTTAAAGCATAGCTGAATAACACAACAACTTATGCGACACCCTGTATTCCATCTCAGAGTGCCCGTCACTCAAATTCCTCAGCACCCTCCCCATACCTACTTGCTGCTCTGAACTAGGTTGCTTATCTACGAGGCTAAATACTACATGTGGCATGTTGGCGTGTGACTACCAAAGTCGAATGGAAAAACACCAGAGAATTTCAAGCGAGGCCAGATTATTGCGTTTTAGATTTCAGACTGGAATTGGTCAAATAAACACTTGTCATAGATTTGACGCGAGCATGGCACAAAGATTAATTCCACATAAGCACATGTTTCACATTCAAATGACTTTGATACGATTTGTTCTAGGGGAGTTAAAGGAGTTTCAATTCTTCCAATTGATGTGATCCCAACTTCTTCTTGATGTGGTCCTAACTGGCTGACGGCCTGTGGGCATCTGGTAGCTGTAGCATTGTGTTGAATACTGTGTTTCCCGAGTATTCCTACACATATTTCTAACAGCACACAAAATGAGCGTAACTCTTCATAAGTATGGGTGTTTTGCATGTAGCTCACTAATACACTCACACAACCCGATGCTCTCTTCGTAAGTCTCTCAATTTCACGAAGCACTCAACTGCTTCAATACATGAGCTCACCTCGACAGCCTCTGCTTTCATTCACGAGCGTAAGTGTTTGTGTGTATTAGTAACCGTATGGAACTCACTAACACAGTCAAACGAGGCACTGCTCTCTGTGCTGTGCTCTGTGATTCTGCTCACACATTGAGGAAGTCGACGCTCTCTCGGCATTTGGCTTCTCTGTTTATGTTTTGCTTCAGTCGACTGTTGTCAACCTGAGCTAATTGATCAGGTTTGCAATACACAAAAAGTAGCCGGCATTTATAATAATTTATCTGCAACTTTCGTCAAACTTTGCGAAATTGGTTGATTTTTTAACACATTCAAATACAAAAAAAAAGTGTTTAAATGTGTGCAAGTAAATATATATACAAATAAAATATACAAGCAAGTAAATATGCTACAAGCTAAATGAAATAGTGACAAGAAATTGATAGGAAAGAAATAATAATTAAATATTGATATAAATATAATTATAAACACATTTCATAAATTAATATCGCTGCTCATAATAAGAGTTATACAAAAATATATTTGTCATTCTCTAAGTATTTATTTAGTGTTTTTTTAATATACATTATATATTTATATTTACATTACATTTGCTATCTCTTTCGGAGTGCTTGTAGCCGGAACCAATCACGCTCATCTGTGAGTATAAAAGCCAGCATTCAACACGTCTTGATTTCAGAGAGCAAAGCAGTAGCCAGCTGAAAGCTAGCCCAAGAGAAGCAAATTATAAACTTAAAGCTACAATACATATATATAAATATATATAAATAACTGAACAATGTCGCTGGTTTCTGTCGCCGACTTTGAGCAAAAGGCAAATGGGCAGCTGGAGCCGAATGCCTTGGACTACTACCGGAGTGGCGCTGGGGAGCAAGTGACCCTGAACCTCAATCGCCAGGCCTACAAAAGGTGTGTATATTAATATCTACTATTTATTATGTTGATCATTTTTAAATTTAAATATATGAAGTGGAAAATCTGTGATCGCTTAACTTGGAAGGCCTACATAAAAACGGCTTAAAAATTATTTTTCATTTTGGATTTTTAAGACTCCTTGCAAAGCTTGAATAATTTTGTTTTTCAACTGCGAACAATTTCGATATTTATCTTATCTAATTAGAAATAAATAATTATACATTTTTATCTGACTAATTTTTACAGATTGCGTTTGCGTCCGCGTTGCTTGCGCGACGTTTCGAAGCTGGACGCCAGCTGTGAAATCCTTGGAGAGCACCTGAATTGGCCACTCGGCATTGCGCCAACTGCCATGCAGAAACTGGCCCATCCGGATGGAGAGATTGGCAGCGCACGTGCAGCGGGCAAAGCCGGCTCCATATTCATATTGAGCACACTGTCGACCACATCTCTCGAGGATGTAGCTGCTGCAGCGCCAGACACATGCAAATGGTTTCAGCTCTACATATACAGGGATCGGTAAGTGCTTGATTGGGCTACTGCTCTACTCAATTCCATTTCTAACTATTTTTCCTGGACAGCTGTTTAACTGAGCAACTGGTGCGTCGGGCGGAGCGTGCTAACTTCAAGGCCCTGGTCTTGACTGTGGACACGCCCATCAATGGCGATCGTCGAGCGGATGCACGCAATCACTTAAGTCTGCCATCCCATCTCACTTTGGCCAATTTCAAGGCGGAGTGCACCCAAGGATTTGTGTCCAAGTGCGGCGGTTCGGGTCTGAATGAATATGTGGCCTGTAACTATGATCCGAGCATTTCGTGGCAGGACGTCAAATGGCTGCAGCAACTCACCCACTTGCCCATCGTGCTCAAGGGCATCCTCTCCGCTGAAGACGCGCTACTGGCTCGTGACATTGGCTGTGCCGGTCTCATTGTGTCCAATCATGGCGGACGACAGCTGGACACGACTCCAGCCTCAATTGAGGTGCTGCCAGAGATTGTTGCCGCCGTGGGCAAAGATATGGTCGTCATGATGGATGGCGGCATCATGCAGGGCATCGATATATTCAAGGCCTTGGCTCTGGGCGCCCAAACTGTGTTCATCGGTCGCCCAACGCTGTGGGGCTTGGCTGCCAACGGACAGCGTGGCGTGGAGCAATTGCTGACCATTTTGAAACGTGATTTCGAGGTCACCATGACATTAACGGGTTGCCCCACTTTGGCACATATTCAGCCAGCGATGGTCGTCCATGAGTCCGCTTATTGGCAACATAATTAATTTAAGCTAGCCTTCTTCATCATATTTTACTAAGTTGCTTTCTTTATTGCATAATATTAAGTTGAACCCAAATGAATAATTAAGTTTACAATTCAATATTTAATTCATTCAATAATTTAAGTTCTGTATTATAAACATGTTCGCGGAAACTCCAATTTTAGATTCGATGTATACAAAATAAGAATTTTAAATTCTGGAAGCTTTATTTAAACTCCAAGCGAATAAATTTGATTTAATTTCAGTCAATAGTTTTATTGAGTCCCACTTATTAAAGGATATTGGACTCTGAGTCCTCGAAGGGAAACATGAATGGATTTTAAAGAAGAAAACTTATTTGTTATCTTTAAAAGTCGCGACGGTAACATCAAACACAAAACAGAAATATTTTATATAACAAGATGAATTAAAAAATTATATACATATAATATGGCTGTGATTCCTAATTTGTTTATTAAATTATGAAAGAGGAGGCTTCGAAATTAATTAACATGCTATTCAGCTGTTCATTTGATTAGCACTAGTAGTCTGTGGTTCAGTTTAATGATTCCAAATTGAAAAGCCTAGAAATAATAAATTATAAATTAAGTTGATTAACATTTCTTTAATTCATTATTCAGAATTTAATTTTCAATGTTCAAAATAGGAGCCTCTCTACTCGATTTTCACGATTTCAGGTTAGATCAATTGTTTTTGATTTAGCCATATCTCAAAATACATAAATTAAAGCTATTATTATTATTATTATTATTATTATTTTTATTATTATTCTTCTTATTATTATTATTATTATTAATATTATTATTATTATTATTATTATTATTATTATTGTTATTATTATTATTATTATTATTATTATTATTATTAGGATATCTTCACTGTGACCTACTTGATCTATTGTACCCCTTCTGAGCCTATAGAGAATCTGTGTTGGATTGAGGACTGCTGTGTCTGTGGAGCTCATGGCATGCATCCCTTGGACGCTGCATCTTTTCCTATTTAAGGTGACACACTCTGCTGGGATGTGCCTTGAGGATTCTTCCATAAATACTTGGTTTGTTTAGGTCGCTTTTAAGTCTACAATGTCTTGTGTATGCTAAGCATATTCTTCCCCATGGGTATTACTTAAATCGTTTAGAATTATAGCCACCCAAAAACATCTGTCTGGTCGGAGTCCTGATGTCTCCGATCGACTTAGATTTTAGTAAACCGCCTTAAAATTAAAGTCGCTGAAAAAATATCGTTTTTCTTCTTTCTAAAAATTGGAAAAATAAATTTTAAAATTTAAAGTGGTTTACACATTTTTTATTCTTAAGAAAAACATTTCTATAATGTATACATTTGTAGAAAAAATCCTTTCCATAATTCAGAACCAAGTAATGAAATTTACTGGCTCGGCTTTTATATTAAACTTTAGCTATAGTCTTCCTTAGTGATCAATTAGCGTATTTGACAGTCAGGTCTAAAAATACTAATGTTTTTTAATAAAATAAGTAACAAAATAAACTAATAAAAAAATTCTTCTTCAAGAACACCCCGGAAATTGAACATTTTCTAAATTTTCGAAAAATCCACCATGAAATTTAGATATGAAAATTTTAGTTCTTTGAATAATATTGTCTTAGAATAATAATATTTTATGAGACATGTTATAATGTCAATTTTAAAGTAAAAGAGTTTCAGTGAAATCAATCTCTTATTTATTAATACATACTAAGAAAAGTTAAATAAAATGAAAAATTAAAAAGTAAAAGAGATTAAATAAAATGATTGTCTTATTTATTCATTATAAGAGATTTACAATAAAAATAATAATATTCAACAGTTTGTAAAGTTGGCCCAAAAAGATGAAGATGAAGAAGCAGAAGCAGAAGAAGAAGACTTTTAATAGTTCTCCGTGGTGCGGACATAATTAACGCCCGATGGCATGGAGACCTTGTCAAAGCCCTTGGGGAACAGCTTGTGGGCATCCGCATCGCTGACGTTGGGCAGGATCATCACCTTTGTGCCAGGCTATAGTCAGAAGAAGGACAAGTAGAAGAGGAAGAGAAATACAGATGAATGAAATCAGTTAGCAAATCTATAAGCCATATCTATGAGGAATACTCACTGTCCAATTGGCTGGCGTGGCAACCACCTTCAAGCGATCGGTCAACTGCAGCGAATCAATGCAACGCAGGATCTCACTAAGGGGAAAGAGGAAGAAATAGGATTAAGGAGCTGTTGCAGCTTCAGCTAATCAGATTAATCAGATTAATCAGATTTACTCACTCAACATTGCGACCCATGGACATGGGATAGAACATGGTCAGGCGCACCTTGTGATCAGGGCTAATGATGAAGAGGGCACGAATTGTTTTGCCCACCTCGGGATCCTTCTTCTGATCCTCATCGAGCATGCCCAGGGAGACGGCCAGATCGCGTGTGGGATCCGCAATAATCGGATACGGAAACTCGCCGGGAATATCCAGGCAATACGACTTGATGTCATTCACCCAATCCACATGCGAATCGAGTGGATCCACAGAGTGGGCCAAGCACTTTGTGTTCCTCTTCGCAAACTCCGGCTGATGGACAGCAATGCGGCCCAATTCCGTAGTGCAAACGGGCGTAAAATCGGAGGGATGTGAGAAGAGCACAACCCAACTGCAATTGAGGTTAAGAATGATATAAATCATACAAGTAACATAAAAATATAATAAATTTTATTCATTTAATCCCTTCTTTAATCATTGTAATACTCACGAGTTGCCCTGCCAGTCGTGGAAGTTAATGGGTCCCTTGGTGGTCTGCGCCTTAAAGTTTGGCATTGTTTGTCCCAGACGCATTTTGATTGATTTCTAGCTTTCGCTTTTATGAAACTTGTAGAAGGAAATAAGCTTAACTGTTTACTTGCTCAGTTGCTTGATCACACTGAATGACAACTGTGCTGAGCTGAGGCCTTTTATACGCTCAGCCCACAGCCGCGAAGAGGAAGAACGAACGAGAAGGAGAGAGAAAAAGAGAGAGAGAGAGAGAGAGAGATAGAGATAGAGACCGGTCTAGCGAACGTTGTCAAAAGCTGTCTTATCTAGCATACATACACAAATATACACATATATTATTATATAGAACTGTACATTTGTGTTTATTTGATACAAGTTCGGGCATGATTGGTTTACTGATCTATGCAGCAACAATAACAATAAGAAGCTAATTATATTAAATTATTTTTCTCTATAAGCAGAAATGTTTTAATTTCAGCATTGGCAATTCTTCAAATTTCTGATGAAATTCTTAAAGTGTTTTAAATGACGTTTATTCATTTTAAATGATTTTCAAAAACAAAAATGATCAGATTTCATCAGATTACTGATGTATTAAATGACATTCATTCACAAATAGTTATTAAAGAACGCATAGCAACTGTTTTAAAATCTACAACTCACAAATCCTAACTGAATCAAAACATAAACAGAGAGCCCAAAAGCAGAGAGAGCACCCACTTCTGTAATAGTATTAGTGACTTTCGTACAATTTGCAATACCAACGCACATCCTACGCTCATTTGAGACCCAACTCTCATTTGCTATGAGATCCATGTGAGTTCTGAGTTCTGAGCACAGAGAGCAGTGCTCTGCTTGATTGTGTTAGTGAGTTCACTGTAATTACCAACACATGCACACGATTACGCTCACTGATTGTCTCATGTATAGAAAACCGTTGATTTGCTCGGCACTTCGTGAATTAGAGAAGCATTGAGGAAGAGAGCCACAGTTGGTATGGGAGTGTTGGTGAGTTCTGTACAAATCACCAATACTAAAACAAATTTATGCTCATCGATGCATCACACACAAATAGGTGTGATAACAATCGGTTCGGTTCAGCTTGCAACATTTTGGATAGGTTTGCAACTTAAAAGAAGTTTAAAGCATAGCTGAATAACACAACAACTTATGCGACACCCTGTATTCCATCCCAGAGTGCCCGTCACTCAAATTCCTCAGCACCCTCCCCATACCTACTTGCTGTTCTGAACTAGGTTGCTTATCTACGAGGCTAAATAATACATGTGGCATGTTGGCGTGTGACAACCAAAGTCGAATGGAAAAACACCAGAGAATTTCAAGCGAGGCCAGATTATTGCGTTTTAGATTTCAGACTGGAATTGGTCAAATAAACACTTGTCATAGATTTGACGCGAGCATGGCACAAAGATTAATTCCACATAAGCACATGTTTCACATTCAAATGACTTTGATACGATTTGTTCTAGGGAAGTTAAAGGAGTTTCAATTCTTCCAATTGATGTGATCCCTACTTCTTCTTGATGTGGTCCTAACTGGCTGACGGCCTGTGGGCATCTGGTAGCTGTAGCATTGTGTTGAATACTGTGTTTCCCGAGTATTCCTACACATATTTCTAACAGCACACAAAATGAGCGTAACTCTTCATAAGTATGGGTGTTTTGCATGTAGCTCACTAATACACTCACACAACCCGATGCTCTCTTCGTAAGTCTCTCAATTTCACGAAGCACTCAACTGCTTCAATACATGAGCTCACATCGACAGCCTCTGCTTTCATTGACGAGCGTAAGTGTTTGTGTGTATTAGTAGTCGCATGGAACTCACTAACACAGTCAAACGAGGCACTGCTCTCTGTGCTGTGCTCTGTGATTCTGCTCACACATTGGGGAAGTCGACGCTCTCTCGGCATTTGGCTTCTCTGTTTATGTTTTGCTTCAGTCGACTGTTGTCAACTTGAGCTAATTGATCAGGTTTGCAATACGCAAAAAGTAGCCGGCATTTATAATAATTTATCTGCAACTTTCGTCAAACTTTGCGAAATTTGCCGATTTTTTAACACATTCAAATACAACAAAAAAGTGTTTAAATGTGTGCAAGTAAATATATATATATATTAGAATATTTATTATTTTGTTTGCTACAAGCTAAATGAAATAGTGACAAGAAATTGATAGGAAAGAAATAATAATTAAATATTGATATAAATATATATAAACACATTTCATAAATTAATATCGC
The DNA here is from genome assembly GCA_035044125.1 of Drosophila ochracea. Lineage (NCBI taxonomy): Eukaryota > Metazoa > Arthropoda > Insecta > Diptera > Drosophilidae > Drosophila > Drosophila ochracea. Next base: position 2,608,024 of record JAWNML010000046.1, read on the forward strand.
TGCTCATAATAAGAGTAATACAAAAATATATTTGTCATTCTCTAAGTATTTATTTAGTGTTTTTAATATACATTATATATTTATATTTACATTACATTTGCTATCTCTTTCGGAGTGCTTGTAGCCGGAACCAATCACGCTCATCTGTGTGTATAAAAGCCAGCATTCAACACGTCTTGATTTCAGAGAGCAAAGCAGTAGCCAGCTGAAAGCTAGCCCAAGAGAAGCAAATTATAAACTTAAAGCTACAATACATATATATAAATATATATAAATAACTGAACAATGTCGCTGGTTTCTGTCGCCGACTTTGAGCAAAAGGCAAATGGGCAGCTGGAGCCGAATGCCTTGGACTACTACCGGAGTGGCGCTGGGGAGCAAGTGACCCTGAACCTCAATCGTCAGGCCTACAAAAGGTGTGTATATTAATATCTACTATTTATTATGTTGATCATTTTTAAATTTAAATATATGAAGTGGAAAATCTGTGATCGCTTAACTTGGAAGGTCTACATAAAAACGGCTTAAAAATTATTTTTCATTTTGGATTTTTAAGACTCCTTGCAAAGCTTGAATAATTTTGTTTTTCAACTGCGAACAATTTCAATATTTATCTTATCTAATTAGAAATAAATAATTATACATTTTTATATCTGACTAATTTTTACAGATTGCGTTTGCGTCCGCGTTGCTTGCGCGACGTTTCGAAGCTGGACGCCAGCTGTGAAATCCTTGGAGAGCACCTGAATTGGCCACTCGGCATTGCGCCAACTGCCATGCAGAAACTGGCCCATCCGGATGGAGAGATTGGCAGCGCACGTGCAGCGGGCAAAGCCGGCTCCATATTCATATTGAGCACACTGTCGACCACATCCCTCGAGGATGTAGCTGCTGCAGCGCCAGACACATGCAAATGGTTTCAGCTCTACATATACAGGGATCGGTAAGTGCTTGATTGGGCCACTGCTCTACTCAATTCCATTTCTAACTATTTTTCCTGGACAGCTGTTTAACTGAGCAACTGGTGCGTCGGGCGGAGCGTGCTAACTTCAAGGCCCTGGTCTTGACTGTGGACACGCCCATCAATGGCGATCGTCGAGCGGATGCACGCAATCACTTAAGTCTGCCATCCCATCTCACTTTGGCCAATTTCAAGGCGGAGTGCACCCAAGGATTTGTGTCCAAGTGCGGCGGTTCGGGTCTGAATGAATATGTGGCCTGTAACTATGATCCGAGCATTTCGTGGCAGGACGTCAAATGGCTGCAGCAACTCACCCACTTGCCCATCGTGCTCAAGGGCATCCTCTCCGCTGAAGACGCGCTACTGGCTCGTGACATTGGCTGTGCCGGTCTCATTGTGTCCAATCATGGCGGACGACAGCTGGACACGACTCCAGCCTCAATTGAGGTGCTGCCAGAGATTGTTGCCGCAGTGGGCAAAGATATGATCGTCATGATGGATGGCGGCATCATGCAGGGCATCGATATATTCAAGGCCTTGGCTCTGGGCGCCCAAACTGTGTTCTTCGGTCGCCCAACGCTGTGGGGCTTGGCTGCCAACGGACAGCGTGGCGTGGAGCAATTGCTGACCATTTTGAAACGTGATTTCGAGGTCACCATGACGTTAACGGGTTGTCCCACTTTGGCACATATTCAGCCAGCGATGGTCGTCCATGAGTCCACTTATTGGCAACATAATTAATTTAAGCTAGCCTTCTTCATCATATTTTACTAAGTAGCTTTCTTTTAGCGTTTATATAAACAGTATATTGCATAATATTAAGTTGAACCCAAATGAATAATTAAGTTTACAATTCAATATTTAATTCATTCAATAATTTAAGTTCTGTATTATAAACATGTTCGCGGAAACTCCAATTTTAGATTCGATGTATACAAAATAAGAATTCTGAGTTTCGGAAACTATATTTAAATTCCAAGCGAATAAATTTGAATTAATTTCAGTCAATATTTTTATTGAGTCCCACTTATTAAAGAATATTGGACTCTGAGTCCTCGAAGGGAAACATGAATGGATTTTAAAGAAGAAAACTTATTTGTTATCTTTAAAAGTCGCGACGGTAACATCAAACACAAAACAGAAATATTTTATATAACAAGATGAATTAAAAAATTATATACATATAATATGGCTGTGATTCCTAATTTGTTTATTAAATTATTAAAGAGGAGGCTTCGAAATTAATTAACATGCTATTCAGCTGTTCATTTGATTAGCACTAGTAGTCTGTGGTTCAGTTTAATGATTCCAAATTGAAAAGCCTAGAAATAATAAATTATAAATTAAGTTGATTAACATTTCTTTAATTCATTATTCAGAATTTAATTTTCAATGTTCAAAATAGGAGCCTCTCTACTCGATTTTCACGATTTCAGGTTAGATCAATTGTTTTTGATTTAGCCATATCTCAAAATACATAAATTAAAGCTATTATTATTATTATTATTATTCTTATTCTTATTATTATTATTATTATTATTATTATTATTATTATTATTATTATTATTATTATTATTATTATTATTATTATTATTATTGTTATTATTATTATTATTATTATTATTATTAGGATATCTTCACTGTGACCTACTTGATCTATTGTACCCCTTCTGAGCCTATAGCTCTTCCATCAACCTCATCTCCCGCACGAATGCGAGAATCAGTGTTGGATTGAGGACTGCTGTGTCTGTGGAGCTCATGGCATGCATCCCTTGGACGCTGCATCTTTTCCTATTTAAGGTGACACACTCTGCTGGGATGTGCCTTGATGATTCTTCCATAAATACTTTGTTTGTTTAGGTGGCTTTTTAGTCTACAATGTCTTGTGTATCCTAAGCATATTCTTCCCCATGGGTATTACTTAAATCGTTTAGAATTATAGCCACCCAAAAACATCTGACTGGTCGGAGTCCTGGTGTCTCCGATCGACTTAGATTTTAGTAAACCCCCTTAAAATTAAAGTCGCTGAAAAAATATCGTTTTTCTTCTTTCTAAAAATTTTAAAAATAAATTTTAAAATTTAAACTGGTTTTTCAAATTTTTGTACACATTTTTTATTATTAAGAAAAACATTTCTATAATGTATACATTTGTAGAAAAAATCATTTCCATAATTCAGAACCAAGTAATGAAATTTACTGGCTCGGCTTTTATATTAAACTTTAGCTATAGTCTTCCTTAGTGATCAATTAGCGTATTTGGCAGTGAGGTCTAAAAATACTAATGTTTATTAATAAAATAAGTAACAAAATAAACTAATAAAAAAATTCTTCTTCAAGAACACCCCGGAAATTAAACATTTTCTAAATTTTCGAAAAATCCACCATGAAATTTAGATATGAAAATTTTAGTTCTTAGAATAATATTGTCGATTTTATTATGAGACATGTTATAATGTCAATTTTAAAGTAAAAGAATTTAAGTGAAATCAATTTCTTTTTTATTAATACATACTAAGAAAAGTTAAATAAAATGAAAAATTAAAAAGTAAAACACTTTAAATAAAATGATTGTCTTATTTATTCATTATAAGAGATGTACAATAAAAATAATAATATTCAATAGTTTGTAAAGTTGGCCCAAAAAGATGAAGATGAAGAAGAAGCAGAAGCAGAAGAAGAAGACTTTTAATAGTTCTCCGTGGTGCGGACATAATTAACGCCCGATGGCATGGAGACCTTGTCAAAGCCCTTGGGGAACAGCTTGTGGGCATCCGCATCGCTGACGCTGGGCAGGATCATCACCTTTGTGCCAGGCTATAGAGTATTACATAATTATGTAAATCAGTTAGCAAGTCTATAAGCCATATCTAAGAGTAATACTCACTGTCCAATTGGCTGGCGTGGCAACCACCTTCAAGCGATCGGTCAACTGCAGCGAATCAATGCAACGCAGGATCTCACTAAGGGGAAAGAGGAAGAAATAGGATTAAGGAGCTGTTGTAGCTTCAGCTAATCAGATAAATCAGATTTACTCACTCAACATTGCGACCCATGGACATGGGATAGAACATGGTCAGGCGCACCTTGTGATCAGGGCTAATGATGAAGAGGGCACGAATTGTTTTGCCCACCTCGGGATCCTTCTTCTGATCCTCATCGAGCATGCCCAGGGAGACGGCCAGATCGCGTGTGGGATCCGCAATAATGGGATACGGAAACTCGCCGGGAATATCCAGGCAATACGACTTGATGTCATTCACCCAATCCACATGCGAATCGAGTGGATCCACAGAGTGGGCCAAGCACTTTGTGTTCCTCTTCGCAAACTCCGGCTGATGGACAGCAATGCGGCCCAATTCCGTAGTGCAAACGGGCGTAAAATCGGAGGGATGTGAGAAGAGCACAACCCAACTGCAATTGAGGTTAAGAATGATATAAATCATACAAGTAACATAAAAATATAATAAATAAACCAACTGCTGACATTCTAATCCCCATCTATTATTCATTTAATCCCTTCTTTAATCATTGTAATACTCACGAGTTGCCCTGCCAGTCGTGGAAGTTAATGGGTCCCTTGGTGGTCTGCGCCTTAAAGTTTGGCATTGTTTGTCCCAGACGCATTTTGATTGATTTCTAGCTTTCGCTTTTATGAAACTTGTAGAAGGAAATAAGCTTAACTGTTTACTTGCTAGTTGCTTGATCACACTGAATGACAACTGTGCTGAGCTGAGGCCTTTTATACGCTCAGCCCACAGCCGCGAAGAGTAAGAACGAACGAGAAGGAGAGAGAAAAAGAGAGAGAGAGAGAGAGAGATAGAGACCGGTCTAGCCAACATTGTCAAAAGCTGTCTTATCTAGCATACATACACAAATACACACACATATTATTATATAGAACTGTACATTTGTGTTTATTTGATACAAGTTCGGGCATGATTGCTTTACTGATCTATGCAGCAACAATAACAATAAGAAGCTAATTATATTAAATTAGTTTTCTCTATAAGCAGAAATGTTTTAATTTCAGCATTGGCAATTCTTCAAATTTCTGATGAAGTTCTTAAAGTGTTTTAAATGACGTTTATTCATATTAAATGATTTTCAAAAACAAAAATGATCAGATTTCATCAGATTACTGATGATATTTTTAAAAATGTATTAAATGACATTCATTGACAAATAGTTATTAAATAATCGATAGTAACTGTTTTAAAATCTACAACTCACAAATCCAAACTGAATCAAAACATAAACAGAGAGCCCAAAAGCAGAGAGAGCACCCACTTCTTTAATAGTATTAGTGACTTTCGTACAATTTGCAATACCAACGCACATTCTACGCTCATTTGAGACCCAACTCTCATTTGCTATGAGATCCATGTGAGTTCTGAGTTCTGAGCACAGAGAGCAGTGCTCTGCTTGATTGTGTTAGTGAGTTCAATGTAATTACCAACACATGCACACGATTACGCTCACTGATTGTCTCATGTGTAGAAAACCGTTGATTTGCTCGGCACTTCGTGAATTAGAGAAGCATTGAGGAAGAGAGCCACAGTTGGTATGGGAGTGTTGGTGAGTTCTGTACGAATCACCAATACTAAAACAAATTTACGCTCATCGAGGCATCACACACAAATAGATGTGATGACAATCGGTTCGGTTCAGCTTGCAACATTTTGGATAGGTTTGCAACTTAAAAGAAGTTTAAAGCATTGCTGAATAACACAACAACTTATGCGACACCCTGTATTCCATCTCAGAGTGCCCGTCACTCAAATTCCTCAGCACCCTCCCCATACCTACTTGCTGTTCTGAACTAGGTTGCTTATCTACGAGGCTAAATAATAGATGTGGCATGTTGGCGTGTGACAACCAAAGTCGAATGGAAAAACACCAGAGAATTTCAAGCGAGGCCAGATTATTGCGTTTTAGATTTCAGACTGGAATTGGTCAAATAAACACTTGTCATAGATTTGACGCGAGCATGGGACAAAGATTAATTCCACATAAGCACATGTTTCACATTCAAATGACTTTGATACGATTTGTTCTAGGGGAGTTAAAGGAGTTTCAATTCTTCCAATTGATGTGTTCCCAACTTCTTCTTGATGTGGTCCTAACTGGCTGACGGCCTGTGGGCATCTGGTAGCTGTAGCATTGTGTTGAATACTGTGTTTCCCGAGTATTCCTACACATATTTCTAACAGCACACAAAATGAGCGTAACTCTTCATAAGTATGGGTGTTTTGCATGTAGCTCACTAATACACTCACACAACCCGATGCTCTCTTCGTAAGTCTCTCAATTTCACGAAGCACTCAACTGCTTCAATACATGAGCTCACCTCGACAGCCTCTGCTTTCATTCACGAGCGTAAGTGTTTGTGTGTATTAGTAATCGTATGGAACTCACTAACACAGTCAAACGAGGCACTGCTCTCTGTGCTGTGCTCTGTGATTCTGCTCACACATTGGGGAAGTCGACGCTCTCTCGGCATTTGGCTTCTCTGTTTATGTTTTGCTTCAGTCGACTGTTGTCAACTTGAGCTAATTGATCAGGTTTGCAATACACAAAAAGTAGCCGGCATTTATAATAATTTATCTGCAACTTTCGTCATACTTTGCGAAATTTGCTAAAGCTAAATGAAATAGTGACAAGAAATTGATAGGAAAGAAATAATAATTAAATATTGATATAAATATATATAAACACATTTCATAAATTAATATCGCTGCTGATAATAAGAGTAATACAAAAATATATTTGTCATTCTCTAAGTATTTATTTTCCTGGTCTGAGAACTTGTGGGATGGTTCGGATGGGGCTGAGCTGAGGCCACCAGGCGGGTCGCGGGTTGCGGATAGCGAACGGCCTCCCCTCGGGGAGGTTAGCTGCGAATAATATGAGATTTCTCGTAAATAAGCAGTCCCGGACAAACAGCGGGTGCGATAATGTCGATCGTACCGACAAGGCGCTTGTGTTGCCGCCTTCCAAATTATAGCCTCACACATCACCCCCCCCATCTCCCCACATATCTGCCTACCACATCCTATCCCTTCATCTCACTCCGGGCCGGACTAAGGCGTCAGTCGAACCGTGCCGAGAGTCAGCCTGGCTGGGGGCCCGGATTAAAAACCAGCCCAGTCTCTAACGGTGAGCTCAGGCAAATGGCGACCGCCTGTTCTAATTTAGCCTTACCCGGGTATCGCGGATCTCTGCCCGGGCGGACACATTTTTCTCCGCAGCTCGTGGGATTCCATGAAAAAAGTATTATGCACCAAAATACCGCAGGATCTCCCTGCGGAGCTTGTCGCAAGACAGTTGGAGGGTCATGCCCCTGATGGGGAGCGACCCTCTCGTGTGGTAGACCATCCTCCACACCGTGCTGCTCCAGCAACAAATAGGAGAGTGCCACAGGCACAAGGAGCTCCAGTTATGGGGCATGGGAGACCGATGGCTGGTACACCCAGACCACCGCTTCCAGCACCGAACGCCGCGAGGCAAGGCGCCCAGCGCCCAAAAAGGAAGGGGGAGCACCTGCCACCAAGGGGTCAACCCGGTGGGCTGGATGATCCTAACCGGAGGAATCTCTGCGGTTCAAGGGTCAAATGGTACCTCCGGTACCTCCAGCAGGGACTCACCCCAGATGTAGCCCTGAAAAAGGCCAAAGAGCCCAGGGAGGAGATCGCAGCACCTACGTCAGCTCCGAAAAGATGTAGCAGCAATCTCACACCACCGGTGACCACCCCCAAGAGGATGTGCCCGGAGGTTGTGGGCGCTGCACGCGGCTCGGTAGCGGCAAAGGTGCCGAAAAATAGTGGGGCAGGAAATTTGGACCTGCGCCCAAGTACATCGCGTGCAGTGGCCACGAGGCCCAGCTCGTCAACACCCACCGAGCCTCGCCTGTCCTACGCAGACATGGCAAAAAAGGTGAAGGTGGCCGTGGTGCCCGTGGATTTCCCACGGGTTATGCTCAATCACGGAGATCTATCTGTGTTGGAAGAGGCCGTCGTTGACGAAATCATTGCGTCCGATGGAAATATCGTGGTCTCATTCGTGGGCATTCACTTCCGGGTTGGATTCCTGGTAATTGAATGCTTCGATGAGGCCTCGGCCGATTGGCTGAGGACCGCAGCGCCGAAGCTACGATCATGGAAGGGCGTGCCCCTTGAGTGCAAGGTGGGGGACGACATACCGTCGCCCCACTGCATCACGCTGTACTGTCCCAGGAGTGCAGATCGGTCTACCGAGTCCCTGTTGGTTCTCTTGAGAAGCCAAAACGGGATCGAGACCGATACCTGGAAGGTGATCTCCAGGAGAAACGAGGGAGGAGGAGCGCTCCTGGTGATTGGGATAGATGAGCTATCCAGGAACATAATTGTGGAAAAGGGACACCAGGTCTTCTTCCGTTACGGGACCATCCCCGTAAGTGGACTAAAGTCAAAGAAGACCAAAGAAAAGCCTCAACCTGCTCCAACGGGCAAGGAAGACGTCTCAGTGGGCAACATCACCACTTCAGACACTCCTGCCCCGGAGCAGGGCAGTCCGACTGCGCAGCCCACCGATCCGTCGGAGGACCTCGCTGACGACGAAGAACTGGCAGACGTGACGCTCTGCCAGGAGGAGGGGCTGCGGGACGATGACATCCCCATGTCCTCGCAGGAACTGGAGGAGGAGCTGCAGGATGCAGCTGCAGCTGACGCCGCTATGGCGAGCAGCGGTGACGGGGACGGCTCCGGGCCCCATTCGCCGTGTCAGCTGGAGCCTCCCCAGAAGTAGATGTCAAGGGGCATCAACACAGGGCTGGCTCAGGTGAACATCCATCGAGCTAAGGCAGCCTCGGCGGTCTTGGCGAGGATGTTCACCAACAAACACCTTGAGGTGGCCCTGGTACAGGAGCCGTGGGTGAACAACGGCATCAAGGGCCTGTTCACAGCTGACTCAAAGGTAATCTGGGATCGGAGAGATCCAACACCCAGAGCCTGTATTATGGTAAGGAAAAGTATTAACTTTACTATCCTTTCAGAATTCCTGACTAGAGACTGCGTTCCCATACTGGTGTACACCAAGGGCAGCGCGGTCTCTATGGTCATCGCGTCTGCATACTTCGCAGGGGATGCACCCTGCCCACCACCAGAGGTTGAGAAGCTGGTGGAGTATTGCAGGAAAGAAAAGATGCCGGTGCTCATCGGATGCGATGCCAATGCGCACCATACTATATGGGGCAGCAGTGACATCAATCTAAGGGGTGAGTGTCTAACTGATTTTATTTTCAAATATAATCTAGAACTAGGTAATGTCGGATCTGCACCGACATTTGTCACTAGGATCAGGGAAGAGGTATTAGACATCACCCTGATCAGTCGATCCCTAAAGCCACACCTTAGGGACTGGCATGTTTCCCGAGAGGAATCCATGTCTGATCATAGGACTATCCTATTTAATTTAAAATTAAATACGGATAGCAGTACACCAGGTCGCAACCCCAGGAAAACCAACTGGGAAGGCTTCAAGTCGACCCTAGGTCTTGCCCTAGCCAACGGGCCATCTGGTATACCCAAAAGGCCGCTAGAGCTGGACAGGACTGTTGGTGACCTCAATAAATGCATAACTAAGGCATTTGAGGACAACTGCCCAGTGGGGAAAAAGCATATGCAAAAAGATGCCCCATGGTGGAACGGCAGCCTGGAAAGGCTGCGCGTGACCACACGTCGACTCTTCAATAAAGCAAAGAGAGACGGTATTTGGGAGCAGTACCGTGAAAGCCTGACCTCCTATAATAAGGAGATAAGGAAGGCCAAACGGAAGAATTACAGAAACTTCTGCGAAAGCATAGTTAGCACGAGCGAGGGCGCCAGGTTCCATAGAGCACTGGCGAAACGAGCGCCTGATGCTAACTTAGCACTGAAGCGTGTGGACAACTCCTACACGAGCGGTAATTTACAGAAATTACTACTACTTTTCGAGACTCACTTCCCAGGAAGTACACCACTGCAGGAAATGACTATCGAAAGGGAAAGCAGATATAGGCCGTCAACTGACGACTGGGCATGCGCCAAGTCGACGGTTACTAGGGAGAAACTTAATTGGGCAATTGGTACATTCCAGCCCTTTAAGTCCCCTGGAACGGACGGCATATCGCCAGCCTTCCTTCAGACGGGACAGGAAATTCTCCTCTCCCGCATCAGGAAAGCATTAGTAAGTAGCCTAGCCCTCGGATATATACCGGGTGCATGGAGGAGAGCTAGGGTAGTCTTCATCCCCAAGGCAGGGAAGAAGGACATTACCAGCCCAAAGTCTTTCAGACCCATCAGCTTAACATCGTTTTTATTGAAAACGTTAGAAAAGCTGGTGGACTACAAACTCAGAAGCACTTTGCTTAAGCAAAGGCCGCTGCACCCAACGCAGCATGCATACAGAGTAGGCAGGTCCACGGACACAGCACTTTATCAGCTGCAACGTACCTTGAGTGCGGCAATTGATAATAAGGAGGTAGCACTGTGCGCCTTCTTAGATATAGAAGGTGCTTTTGATAACACATCTCACGATGCAATCAATGCTACCCTCGTAAGAAGAGGCCTGGACCATACTACCAGCAGATGGATACTTGCACTGCTACGGTCCAGACAAGCCACAGCATCAATTTATGATAGCTCTGTAACAGTCCTAACCACCAAAGGCTGTCCCCAAGGAGGGGTGTTGTCTCCGCTACTTTGGAGTCTGTTAGTAGATGAACTACTGAACAGACTTACCAACAATGGTATTCAATGTCAAGGATATGCCGATGATATTGTTATCATAGCGCGAGGAAAATTCGAAGAATCACTCTGCGACATAGTCCAGTCAGGACTAAGGATAACGCATGACTGGTGTAGGGAGGTTGGACTCAACCTAAACCCTACGAAAACAGTCCTCGTCCCCTTTACCAGACGACATAAGTTGCAGAGGATGAGGCAAATATGGCTCTCAGGGACCCTACTAGGAATGAGTAGGGAGGTCAAATACCTGGGAGTCACTTTCGACAGCTGGCTTACCTTTGGCACCCATGTGCAAAACACGATATTAAAGTGCTCCAGGGCGCTTTATACATGTCGTAGTTTTGCTGGCAAATCATGGGGTACATCACCAAAGATATTAAGATGGCTGTACCTAATGGTAGTAAGACCCATGTCAACCTATGGAGTGGTAGCATGGGGTGACAGGGCACGGATTATCACCGTGAAGAAACAACTACGAAAGTTGCAAAGGATGGCCTGCGTATGCATGACAGGAGCTATGCGCACCTGCCCAACAATGGCCCTTGAAGCCTTAATGGAGCTAACACCACTCCACCATATTATAAGGCTCAAGAAGAAAGCAACGCTTTTAAGGATATCGGCAGAAGGAGTTGGGGGCAACCATATCCTAAGCCATAAAGATGCCCAACTCCTCTCAAACGAACTGCCCCTGCTGATGCAACCCAGGGACGAAATGGTAGCCGAATATATATTCGAGCGAAATTTCACAGTTCGTATGAGCAGTAAAAGGGAATGGACGACTTTAGATGAAGTCCATCCCATGAAACCGCACACCATAAAATGGTACACCGATGGCTCACTCACGAATCAGGGCACTGGTCTTGGAGTGGTGGGTCCCCGGGTATTGTACCATGAATCCCTGGGAACACACACCAGCATATTTCAGGCTGAGGTGTGTGCGATAGGGAGATGTGCGGATTTCAACATAGAACGTAACTATCGGAATACGGATATATCCATCCTATCCGATAGTCAAGCAGCATTAAATGCTATAATGGGGACTAAGATTACATCGAGATTAGTCCATGAAGTTCGCTCGAAGCTAGACCTACTCGGGACTCACAACAGGCTCACCCTACGATGGGTCCCGGGTCACAGGGACATAGCGGGAAACGAAGCGGCTGATAAGCAAGCAAGAATGGGGGCAGGAAGGCCCCTAACAGGACCAGAACCGTATTGTGGCATAGGAAGGCACACTATACGACTGGAACTAAGAAACGAGGAGAGACAAAGACGGCAACAGAGCTGGTCAGAGGCAGTAGGACTCCGACAGGCCAGATGTCTCCTAGGTGGTTACAATCTTGTACGTTTTAAACAGATTATAACCATGGGAAAGAATAGCCTTAGAATACTCACCGGTCTATTGACAGGACACTGTAGACTAAGGAGTCACCTAACAAAATTGGGTATATATAGCAGCAATCTCTGCAGGTTTTGTGAAAGAGAGGAGGAATCCTCGATGCACATCCTGGCAGAATGTGTCGCCTTAATGAGAAGAAGAAGCAGCATCCTAGGAGCGCATGTCTTGAATTACAAAGACATAGTAGACCTCAACCCAACAAAGATCCTCACGTTTGTAAGGGAGTTGGGGCTGACGGAAGAGCTATAGGCTCAGAAGGGGGCACAATAGATCGAACAGGTCGCGGTGCAGTTTCCCCTCAATAATAATAAGTATTTATTTGTGTGTTTTTTTAATATACATTATATATTTATATTTACATTACATTTGCTATCTCTTTCGGAGTGCTTGTGGCCGGAACCAATCACGCTCATCTGTGAGTATAAAAGCCAGCATTCAACACGTCTTGATTTCAGAGAGCAAAGCAGTAGCCAGCTGAAAGCTAGCCCAAGAGAAGCAAATTATAAACTTAAAGCTACAATACATATATATAAATATATATAAATAACTGAACAATGTCGCTGGTTTCTGTCGCCGACTTTGAGCAAAAGGCAAATGGGCAGCTGGAGCCGAATGCCTTGGACTACTACCGGAGTGGCGCTGGGGAGCAAGTGACCCTGAACCTCAATCGTCAGGCCTACAAAAGGTGTGTATATTAATATCTACTATTTATTATGTTGATCATTTTTAAATTTAAATATATGAAGTGGAAAATCTGTGATCGCTTAACTTGGAAGGTCTACATAAAAACGGCTTAAAAATTATTTTTCATTTTGGATTTTTAAGACTCCTTGCAAAGCTTGAATAATTTTGTTTTTCAACTGCGAACAATTTCGATATTTATCTTATCTAATTAGAAATAAATAATTATACATTTTTATATCTGACTAATTTTTACAGATTGCGTTTGCGTCCGCGTTGCTTGCGCGACGTTTCGAAGCTGGACGCCAGCTGTGAAATCCTTGGAGAGCACCTGAATTGGCCACTCGGCATTGCGCCAACTGCCATGCAGAAACTGGCCCATCCGGATGGAGAGATTGGCAGCGCACGTGCAGCGGGCAAAGCCGGCTCCATATTCATATTGAGCACACTGTCGACCACATCTCTCGAGGATGTAGCTGCTGCAGCGCCAGACACATGCAAATGGTTTCAGCTCTACATATACAGGGATCGGTAAGTGCTTGATTGGGCTACTGCTCTACTCAATTCCATTTCTAACTATTTTTCCTGGACAGCTGTTTAACTGAGCAACTGGTGCGTCGGGCGGAGCGTGCTAACTTCAAGGCCCTGGTCTTGACTGTGGACACGCCCATCAATGGCGATCGTCGAGCGGATGCACGCAATCACTTAAGTCTGCCATCCCATCTCACTTTGGCCAATTTCAAGGCGGAGTGCACCCAAGGATTTGTGTCCAAGTGCGGCGGTTCGGGTCTGAATGAATATGTGGCCTGTAACTATGATCCGAGCATTTCGTGGCAGGACGTCAAATGGCTGCAGCAACTCACCCACTTGCCCATCGTGCTCAAGGGCATCCTCTCCGCTGAAGACGCGCTACTGGCTCGTGACATTGGCTGTGCCGGTCTCATTGTGTCCAATCATGGCGGACGACAGCTGGACACGACTCCAGCCTCAATTGAGGTGCTGCCAGAGATTGTTGCCGCAGTGGGCAAAGATATGATCGTCATGATGGATGGCGGCATCATGCAGGGCATCGATATATTCAAGGCCTTGGCTCTGGGCGCCCAAACTGTGTTCTTCGGTCGCCCAACGCTGTGGGGCTTGGCTGCCAACGGACAGCGTGGCGTGGAGCAATTGCTGACCATTTTGAAACGTGATTTCGAGGTCACCATGACGTTAACGGGTTGTCCCACTTTGGCACATATTCAGCCAGCGATGGTCGTCCATGAGTCCACTTATTGGCAACATAATTAATTTAAGCTAGCCTTCTTCATCATATTTTACTAAGTAGCTTTCTTTTAGCGTTTATATAAACAGTATATTGCATAATATTAAGTTGAACCCAAATGAATAATTAAGTTTACAATTCAATATTTAATTCATTCAATAATTTAAGTTCTGTATTATAAACATGTTCGCGGAAACTCCAATTTTAGATTCGATGTATACAAAATAAGAATTTTAAATTCTGGAAGCTTTATTTAAACTCCAAGCGAATAAATTTGATTTAATTTCAGTCAATAGTTTTATTGAGTCCCACTTATTAAAGGATATTGGACTCTGAGTCCTCGAAGGGAAACATGAATGGATTTTAAAGAAGAAAACTTATTTGTTATCTTTAAAAGTCGCGACGGTAACATCAAACACAAAACAGAAATATTTTATATAACAAGATGAATTAAAAAATTATATACATATAATATGGCTGTGATTCCTAATTTGTTTATTAAATTATTAAAGAGGAGGCTTCGAAATTAATTAACATGCTATTCAGCTGTTCATTTGATTAGCACTAGTAGTCTGTGGTTCAGTTTAATGATTCCAAATTGAAAAGCCTAGAAATAATAAATTATAAATTAAGTTGATTAACATTTCTTTAATTCATTATTCAGAATTTAATTTTCAATGCTCAAAATAGGAGCCTCTCTACTCGATTTTCACGATTTCAGGTTAGATCAATTGTTTTTGATTTAGCCATATCTCAAAATACATAAATTAAAGCTATTATTATTATTATTATTATTATTATTTTTATTATTATTCTTCTTATTATTATTATTATTATTAATATTATTATTATTATTATTATTATTATTATTATTGTTATTATTATTATTATTATTATTATTATTATTATTATTATTATTATTAGGATATCTTCACTGTGACCTACTTGATCTATTGTACCCCTTCTGAGCCTATAGCTCTTCCATCAACCTCATCTCCCGCACGAATGCGAGAATCAGTGTTGGATTGAGGACTGCTGTGTCTGTGGAGCTCATGGCATGCATCCCTTGGACGCTGCATCTTTTCCTATTTAAGGTGACACACTCTGCTGGGATGTGCCTTGATGATTCTTCCATAAATACTTTGTTTGTTTAGGTGGCTTTTTAGTCTACAATGTCTTGTGTATCCTAAGCATATTCTTCCCCATGGGTATTACTTAAATCGTTTAGAATTATAGCCACCCAAAAACATCTGTCTGGTCGGAGTCCTGATGTCTCCGATCGACTTAGATTTTAGTAAACCGCCTTAAAATTAAAGTCGCTGAAAAAATATCGTTTTTCTTCTTTCTAAAAATTGGAAAAATAAATTTTAAAATTTAAAGTGGTTTACACATTTTTTATTCTTAAGAAAAACATTTCTATAATGTATACATTTGTAGAAAAAATCCTTTCCATAATTCAGAACCAAGTAATGAAATTTACTGGCTCGGCTTTTATATTAAACTTTAGCTATAGTCTTCCTTAGTGATCAATTAGCGTATTTGACAGTCAGGTCTAAAAATACTAATGTTTTTTAATAAAATAAGTAACAAAATAAACTAATAAAAAAATTCTTCTTCAAGAACACCCCGGAAATTGAACATTTTCTAAATTTTCGAAAAATCCACCATGAAATTTAGATATGAAAATTTTAGTTCTTTGAATAATATTGTCTTAGAATAATAATATTTTATGAGACATGTTATAATGTCAATTTTAAAGTAAAAGAATTTAAGTGAAATCAATCTCTTATTTATTAATACATACTAAGAAAAGTTAAATAAAATGAAAAATTAAAAAGTAAAAGAGATTAAATAAAATGATTGTCTTATTTATTCATTATAAGAGATTTACAATAAAAATAATAATATTCAACAGTTTGTAAAGTTGGCCCAAAAAGATGAAGATGAAGAAGAAGCAGAAGCAGAAGAAGAAGACTTTTAATAGTTCTCCGTGGTGCGGACATAATTAACGCCCGATGGCATGGAGACCTTGTCAAAGCCCTTGGGGAACAGCTTGTGGGCATCCGCATCGCTGACGTTGGGCAGGATCATCACCTTTGTGCCAGGCTATAGTCAGAAGAAGGACAAGTAGAAGAGGAAGAGAAATACAGATGAATGAAATCAGTTAGCAAATCTATAAGCCATATCTATGAGGAATACTCACTGTCCAATTGGCTGGCGTGGCAACCACCTTCAAGCGATCGGTCAACTGCAGCGAATCAATGCAACGCAGGATCTCACTAAGGGGAAAGAGGAAGAAATAGGATTAAGGAGCTGTTGCAGCTTCAGCTAATCAGATTAATCAGATTAATCAGATTTACTCACTCAACATTGCGACCCATGGACATGGGATAGAACATGGTCAGGCGCACCTTGTGATCAGGGCTAATGATGAAGAGGGCACGAATTGTTTTGCCCACCTCGGGATCCTTCTTCTGATCCTCATCGAGCATGCCCAGGGAGACGGCCAGATCGCGTGTGGGATCCGCAATAATCGGATACGGAAACTCGCCGGGAATATCCAGGCAATACGACTTGATGTCATTCACCCAATCCACATGCGAATCGAGTGGATCCACAGAGTGGGCCAAGCACTTTGTGTTCCTCTTCGCAAACTCCGGCTGATGGACAGCAATGCGGCCCAATTCCGTAGTGCAAACGGGCGTAAAATCGGAGGGATGTGAGAAGAGCACAACCCAACTGCAATTGAGGTTAAGAATGATATAAATCATACAAGTAACATAAAAATATAATAAATTTTATTCATTTAATCCCTTCTTTAATCATTGTAATACTCACGAGTTGCCCTGCCAGTCGTGGAAGTTAATGGGTCCCTTGGTGGTCTGCGCCTTAAAGTTTGGCATTGTTTGTCCCAGACGCATTTTGATTGATTTCTAGCTTTCGCTTTTATGAAACTTGTAGAAGGAAATAAGCTTAACTGTTTACTTGCTAGTTGCTTGATCACACTGAATGACAACTGTGCTGAGCTGAGGCCTTTTATACGCTCAGCCCACAGCCGCGAAGAGGAAGAACGAACGAGAAGGAGAGAGAAAAAGAGAGAGAGAGAGAGAGATAGAGATAGAGACCGGTCTAGCGAACGTTGTCAAAAGCTGTCTTATCTAGCATACATACACAAATATACACATATATTATTATATAGAACTGTACATTTGTGTTTATTTGATACAAGTTCGGGCATGATTGGTTTACTGATCTATGCAGCAACAATAACAATAAGAAGCTAATTATATTAAATTATTTTTCTCTATAAGCAGAAATGTTTTAATTTCAGCATTGGCAATTCTTCAAATTTCTGATGAAATTCTTAAAGTGTTTTAAATGACGTTTATTTATTTTAAATGATTTTCAAAAACAAAAATGATCAGATTTCATCAGATTACTGATGTATTAAATGACATTCATTCACAAATAGTTATTAAAGAATGCAAAGCAACTGTTTTAAAATCTACAACTCACAAATCCAAACCGAATCAAAACATAAACAGAGAGCCCAAAAGCAGAGAGAGCACCCACTTCTTTAATAGTATTAGTGACTTTCGTACAATTTGCAATACCAACGCACATTCTACGCTCATTTGAGACCCAACTCTCATTTGCTATGAGATCCATGTGAGTTCTGAGTTCTGAGCACAGAGAGCAGTGCTCTGCTTGATTGTGTTAGTGAGTTCAATGTAATTACCAACACATGCACACGATTACGCTCACTGATTGTCTCATGTGTAGAAAACCGTTGATTTGCTCGGCACTTCGTGAATTAGAGAAGCATTGAGGAAGAGAGCCACAGTTGGTATGGGAGTGTTGGTGAGTTCTGTACGAATCACCAATACTAAAACAAATTTACGCTCATCGAGGCATCACACACAAATAGATGTGATGACAATCGGTTCGGTTCAGCTTGCAACATTTTGGATAGGTTTGCAACTTAAAAGAAGTTTAAAGCATTGCTGAATAACACAACAACTTATGCGACACCCTGTATTCCATCTCAGAGTGCCCGTCACTCAAATTCCTCAGCACCCTCCCCATACCTACTTGCTGTTCTGAACTAGGTTGCTTATCTACGAGGCTAAATAATAGATGTGGCATGTTGGCGTGTGACAACCAAAGTCGAATGGAAAAACACCAGAGAATTTCAAGCGAGGCCAGATTATTGCGTTTTAGATTTCAGACTGGAATAGACTCAAATAAACATTTATAATAGATTTGACGCGAGCATGGCACAAAGATTAATTCCACATAAGCACATGTTTCACATTCAAATGACTTTGATACGATTTGTTCTAGGGGAGTTAAAGGAGTTTCAATTCTTCCAATTGATGTGATCCCTACTTCTTCTTGATGTGGTCCTAACTGGCTGACGGCCTGTGGGCATCTGGTAGCTGTAGCATTGTGTTGAATACTGTGTTTCCCGAGTATTCCTACACATATTTCTAACAGCACACAAAATGAGCGTAACTCTTCATAAGTATGGGTGTTTTGCATGTAGCTCACTAATACACTCACACAACCCGATGCTCTCTTCGTAAGTCTCTCAATTTCACGAAGCACTCAACTGCTTCAATACATGAGCTCACCTCGACAGCCTCTGCTTTCATTCACGAGCGTAAGTGTTTGTGTGTATTAGTAATCGTATGGAACTCACTAACACAGTCAAACGAGGCACTGCTCTCTGTGCTGTGCTCTGTGATTCTGCTCACACATTGGGGAAGTCGACGCTCTCTCGGCATTTGGCTTCTCTGTTTATGTTTTGCTTCAGTCGACTGTTGTCAACTTGAGCTAATTGATCAGGTTTGCAATACACAAAAAGTAGCCGGCATTTATAATAATTTATCTGCAACTTTCGTCAAACTTTGCGAAATTTGCCGGTTTTTTAACACATTCAAATACAAAAAAAAAGTGTTTAAATGTGTGCAAGTAAATATATATATATTAGAATATGTATTATTTTGTTTGCTACAAGCTAAATGAAATAGTGACAAGAAATTGATAGGAAAGAAATAATAATTAAATATTGATATAAATATATATAAACACATTTCATAAATTAATATCGCTGCTCATAATAAGAGTAATACAAAAATATATTTGTCATTCTCTAAGTATTTATTTAGTG